>OX940799.1:36226308-36569041 GCA_954870605.1 Acer campestre
CGTCAAGAGAAAACACACCCAATTGAGTTCGGCAACTGTGGATGCGATAGTGCGATATTCAGCCTTTGTTGGTGAGCGCGCAATAGTGTGTTGTTTCTTCGAACTCCAAGAGATTGGATTACGCCGAGATAAACAATGTAAGCACTGGTGGATGAGTAATCATCCTTATTGCCAGCCCAGTCCGCATCAGAGAAGGCATGAAAAGAGATTGAGGAATCACGATAGAGTAGAATACCTTCATCTAATGTGCCACATAAGTACCTCAGTACACGTTTGACAAGCTCCAAGTGATCGGTCGACAGTTGATGCATGAATTGAGACAATTTGTTAACCGCATATGAGATGTCAGGACAAGTGAGTGATAGGTACTGAAGACTCCCAACCACCGTTCGATAAGTGGTCGAGTCACTTAGAGGTGTGCTTGAGTGTAGGCTGATCGGGGGACTTGTAGGCAGTGGGGTTTGAACTGGTTTGACACCTGACATGTTTGTGCGAGCAAGAAGGTCCATAATATAACATTTTTGTGACAGTAAAATTCCACTCTTATGTTGAATTACTTCAATGCCAAGGAAGAACGATAGAGGACCAAGATCTTTCAATGAGAATCCCTAAGCAAGAGTATCAACAAACTGATCGACCCGAGCTACACTGTTACATATAAGAATGATGTTATCAACATATATTAGGAGGTATAGAAGAGTACCACCGGTTTTGAGAACAAACAAGAAAGTGTCTACGTAGGAATTCTGGAACCCATATGCAATGAGGAATTGGCGCAACTCATGGTACCAAGCACGCGGTGCCTATTTGAGCCCATAGATAGCTTTACGAAGCTTACATACATGAGTTGGATGATCCGAGTCAATGAAGCCTAAAGGTTAAGTCATGTAGACCTCTTCAGTAAGTCGGCCCTGTAGGAAGGCATTGTTGATGTCCAGTTGATGGATATACCAACCTTGACTCATAGCAATGCTAAGGACTAGTCGTACTATTGTGGGTTAGATAACTGGACTGAACGTTTTGAAGTAGTTGACTCCAAGCCTTTGGTTGAAGCCTTTCGCAACTAAGCGAGCTTTGAACCTGTCAATAGTTCCATCGGATTTTTGTTTGATTCGAAAAATCCACTTGCAGCCAATGATGTTGGTGTTTGTGTTCGACTAGACCAACTCCCGAGTTCCATTTGTGATTAATGCATCACATTCCTCTGACATGGCTTTTCTCCAATTCGGATCTTTCAATGTTTATGCTACTGTAGTGGGTTCGGATTCAGCTGATTAGTGTAGTTGGGCGTGAAGATTGAGTCTTTGTAATGGTTTGTGAATGTTGTTCTTGGATCGAGTGACCATGTGATGCTTGGTTGGTGTTGTAGGAGTTGTGTTTAGAGGGGATGTCTGCTGCGAAAAGGTCGATATGGAAGGTGGGGCTGATTCTGTTGTAAAGCTGGCAGCAGTCGGTGTACCAACTGGTACGATGATAGTGGAAGAATGGCTCAGTGTAGCAGTTGCAGTGGACTATGCATCATGTGCGGCAGTGACTAGTGTGAAGGGAACTTGTTGAACTTCAACTTGTAGTGATGTAGAGAAGTCAATGAACGGTGGCAATTCTGGTGGAAGCACAACCGAGGAGAGTGTCGATTGACTCGAACTTGGAAAACTAACGGCAAAGGTTGGCAGATCCCATAACTCTATGGTGGTGGAGCTTGGACGATTGGACCTAGTGTATAGTGTTTTGAATGGAAATACGGACTCAACAAACTGAACATGACGGGAGACATACAGTCTAGAGCTAGATGGATCAAGACATAGGTAAGCATTTTGGGATAACGAGTACCCAAGAAAGACACAAGGCTTAGAGCATGGATTAAGCTTGTGTGACGAGTATGGCCAAAGCCACAGGTAACACAAACAACCAAAAATCTTGAGTTTAGAGTAATTGGGCATAGTGCCAAAATTTTTTGCATATGGAGACACAAGGGAAAGTGTTTTGGTGGGCATCCTATTAATTAGGTAGACAGCTGTGGCGAAGCCGTTTGTCCAAAATTCTAAGAGAAGGGAAGCGTGGGTCATTAGTGTGAGACCAGTTTCGACAATGTGACGATGACGTCTCTCTGAGTACCCATTGTGCTCAGGTGTATGTGGAGGTGTTATTAGATGAGAAATACCATTTTCTGAAAAATAATCCTTAAGAGACATATATTCCCCGCCATTGTCAAAGTTAAAAATTGTGATTCTGTTTTTGAAAAAGTTTTCCACAATGACTTTAAAACGAATGAAATTTTGTTTAACCTCAGATTTTTTCGTAAGGAATAAAACCAGATGTATTTGGTAAAGTGATCTACAAAGATAACATAGTATTTAAAGTCATCATGAGAAATAACTGGTGAGGTCCACACATTAGAAAATATGATTTCTAGAAGTAAAGAAGAGACAAGAGAAGATGTAGAAAAAGGATGCTTGTGACTTTTATTGCATTGACAGGCATGACATAAAATTTCCTTGGACATAAGAGACAACAAATTTAAACTAAAATTAGAAATAACATACTGTAAAATTGGATAAGCCGGATGACCTAATCTATGATGCCAGTTTGATGAAGTGGTTCTTGTGCCAGAGAAAGCTAAGATGGGGGAAGACTTGGGTTTGACCATTGGCCATTCATAGACGCCATCTTTGGTTGTGCCTTTTAGAAGAATTGCCCCTGTACGAAGATCTTTCACAAAAAAAAAAACAAGACGATAAGAACTCAACTCATACATTATTAGTGGTGCAAAATTGAGAGATGAATATTAAGTTCTTTTTCATGTCAGGAACACAAAGAATATCATTCAAAGTGAAAATTTTATTATAAGTGTGAAGAGATGTGGAACCAGTGTGCGCTATGGAAAGACCTGTACCATCACCAATCATGACATCATCTGAGCCATTGTAGGGAGCATGCAGAGAAAGATTGCTCAAGTTAGCAGTGACATGATGCGAGGAACCACTGTCAAGTAGCCATGCCAGATTGTTGGGAGAGGTGTTAGTAGCAAAGTGGGCTCGTGGTTGCCACGATGGTGGGGAGGAATGTTGCGATGGTGCATGGCTTATTCCTAGAGACTGAATTGGAACCATTTGAAAGGAGGTGCACCGCCTGGCCGAGTGACCCTGAATGCCACACATCTGATAGTGACCCAAGTATGGTCGCGGAGAAGATTGATTGCCACGGTATGAGGAGCCGGTGTTGTATGGAGGTCGTCCGGCTGTGTTCGGTGATGGGCGCCAGCCGGAGTTGTTGGTAGATGGCGGACACCAATTGGTGTTGTTGGAGGACTGTTGATGCCAATTATTGTTGGAGGATTTGTTGACTGCATTGGCTGTAGCTGGAAAAGTGGTAGATTCCTTCTTGTTGTTCTGAAGAGAAGCCTCAAACGACAACAACTTTTCGTGCAGTTCATCAAAAGTAATGGGATTGTCCCAGACTTGAACTGCACGAACTAACTCCTTATAGTCATCATCAAGTTCATCTAGGATTCTTTCAGTAAGATCCTCGTTGTCCACCAGAGTGCTAAGGAGAGCTAGTTCATCTGCACGGGCTTTAATAGAATGAAGAAAATCAGTGATGTTTTGTGTACCTTTCTTGGAGTGTTTGAGAAGTGCCTTAATTTGTTGTATGCGTCGACGGGATGGTTTGGCATATGTGTTGGCAAGGATGTTCCATGCTTCTATTGATGTTTTGGCTCTGGAAACAAAAGAGATAATGGTTGGCGACAAGGAACCAATGATTGCATTTAGAATGAGCTGATCTTAGCAAATCCAGATATTAAACATTGGATTCGAGGTCTCTACATCATTGACAGTTATGGTGACCGGTGGACATGGCTTTGACCTCCAAGAAGATCATATCCACTAAAGAGAGTTTTGAATTAAATTTTCCAAGACATATAGTTGCTAGTTGTGAGCTTGAGTGGAGCCTGGGTTGAGATGTTGATGGTGATGAGATGAAATTCAGTCGAGAGAAGCATTGTTGAAGTTGCTGGTGTGACATTGATGATCGTTGGGGTTGAATTGGAGGAGTTGTTGGTAGGTGTGGAGTCTGAAGTGATTGTTGTCATTGATTAGAGTGGGAGCGGAAAAGAAAAAAAATCAGGAGTAGAATCGCAGCTCTGATACCATATAAACTTGAATTAGTTTTGGTGTTAAATTCTCACACCCTTTTTCATTGAATAATGAATCAATATATATAACAAGACTTTGAATCCTACCAGATTAAGTAACAGAAGATAAAGGCTATTTCCTAAACTGATATGTACAAGTAAAGTAAATAACTTAAACTGATAAGGAAAGCAAATCTGAATATTTACAGAATTATAACCCAACTAGACCTCTACTACGTTCAATACCATATTCCCATTTAAGGGAACACAAAAAAAAATAAATAATAAAAAAAATAAAAAAAATAAAAATAAATGAAAGAAAAAAAAAGTCAATAATGTTTTGAAGATAGGTAACTTAACTCTAACTGCTCATGAGTTAGAAAGCAACTCCAGTTCAAACATGAAGGAAAATTAATGGATCAAATCGTGAATTTTTTATAGAGATACTCTGTAAGCAATATATAAATATATATATATATATATATATATTGAATTTTCAATCTCAACGTTCTTGAAAACAGTTCTGTAAATTGATTCTTAAATGTACCTTATAATAATACCTTTGTGAGAGTTAAGACATTGAACAAATATATCATTAACAAGAAGGTGTAAGAGGGGTGACGTGGTTCCGGTTCGGTTCCGAACCGACCGTTTCGGTTCCTCGGATGGGTGGAACCGGAACCGGTTTATACCGGTTCCGGTTTCGAAACCGTCGGTTCCGGTTCCAGTGGAACCGGCGGTTCTGAACCGGAAATTTTTTTTTTTTTTCCTTTGTTAATAAAAAATAATAATTTAGACTTGTATAAATGTATAGTTGTATTGTAAGTTGTAGTTGAAAATAAAATATTAAAATAAAAATAAACAAAATGACAAATTACAAAATTAAATTAAAATAAAAATAAACAAAATGACAAATTACAATATTAAATAAAAATAAAAATAAACAAAATGACAAATTATAAATTACATTTCATTGGGTATTTGGGAATTAGGTCACCCGAAATTCGATAATAAATAAATGACAAATTACAAAATTAAATTAAAATAAAACTAAAAATAAATGTAAAGTTATTAGTCTTGCACTTAAGTTTTACCACAATTAAGTTGCCTACGTATCCTCTTGGGGGATTTAGAGGAATCAAATGCCACGTAGTTCTCTTACCTTTTATTGCATGTTTGGCACCATCTGTATTCTGTAGTCTGTAGACTTTGTACTCTGTAGTCTGTACTGTAAATCTGCTATTCCGGCCCCACTGCTCCTGTATCAGGTTCGTCGTCTTTGAAGAAGTCGTATGTTGGGTCTTGTTGAAGTTCTTGTTGTCTGTATTGTGCTTTTTGTAGGGAAAAATATACCGTAAAAGTACACGCAGCGGAAGCGAGACTAAAAAAAATAGATTTAGTAGCTTTTAAAAAATTTTCCTTTTATGAACCTTAACCCTTTTAATCAATTAAAGATATATATTATCTAACAAAAGAAAAATACATTTTGTCGCGTGATCCGATTGACTATGCGTCGATGGTAATCCGCAAGATCTTCCAATCCGATCACGAACGTGAATCACCTAGGAGCGTGGTCTCCCTTCTCTTTGAATTGTATACCTGAGAATGGACAACAAAACTTTTCTGGTTTCTGTTAGTCACTAAAATTCCAATAGGTTGCTAAGAACGTTCCGGTCACTTTTGAATTCACAATCGTAAGATTGAAATTCGCGTGAACCTAATTCGAAAGTGTGTACAAGATCTCTTGATGTTAAGATCACTAGTACACTATCGAAACAAGAACAATTCTTCTCTCACAAACCTCAAGGCCGAATCACTCACTAGTCTTAGAGTTGGATCTTATTTTTCTCTAGCAAAAGAAAAAACTCTCAATTGCAAAAAACTAAGGTTTCAGAAAATATATAAAGAATATATATATGTATATGTCTATTGGCCGGCAATCAATTGCCAAAATATATATATATCTCCTCATACTTCACGCACACTTAATTTATATATATCTGTTACTGCACCAAAAACTACCTAATATATATCTTTATATATATATATCTTACTGCACGTTTTTTATTTATATATATTTAGTGCAATTAATTGCACACCTAATATATATATTTATATATAGTGCACGGCCACTTTGACATATATATTTTTTGTGCATGAATCATCTTGTATTAAAACTCTATAATACAAACCCTAATCCAACTCTTTAGTGTATTTGTGACTATATAAAAGACTTCATAATTTGACTAAACAAATAAAGTCTTTTATATTTAGTATAATACTAATAGTAGTATACTACTAGGAAACATATTTCCTAATCAGAAAAAGATTTGATTTTTAATTAAATAATTAATTAACATATTAATTAATTTCCATTTAATTAAATAATAAAATAAAACAATATTATGGGCTAAAAATTAGCCATTGCCGCCCATGACTAGAACTTGGGCCTACATATTGTTTTCTTATTTTATTTAATCCATTTGGACTTTAATAAAAAGCCCACATGTGAACTAGACCCATTCTTATTAAAAGAAACAAGCCCACATGCCTTTCATTAATATATTAATATAATTAAACAGCCCATTAACTAAATAATGTGCAAATTATATTCTTAATATATTAAATACAATTCTAGATGGACCCTTAAATTGGTCCGGTAGAATATATCAAGTGATCCATGCAAGTCCGTGTGGATTGGGGATCTTGGCGGGCTATCTAAATTTAAGCTTCAATAGACATAACCTAATCACAATCAACAAATGATTCACTTAGGTCCGATCCATTAATTTTAACTCATTCCACTAAAGAGCTAAAATTGAACTCTTAAATAAAGACAGAAAAGGAAGATGTTTCCTCATTCATACCCTAGACAATCATGTTGGAGATAGTGTATCCTCGTGATTAATATCAGTAATTGCCAAGAGTTCATAGACTGCCTATAACTCTCCAAGTTACCATATTTACTCATATGACCACGTTTTGAACTTGGATATTTTGACTTGTCCAGAAGCCATGTTTTCAATAGACACTATCGAAAACTCAACGTTGAGATTTAATATCCAATTACCTCAAAACATCCATATGATGATATTATACTCTCATTTGATAAATGGAGTCACGATGTCCATATCTATAAATGAAGTCCTCTATTGATTAACAAATGAATATCACCAAATTATCGAGGATAGACTATGCGATATAATCGTACTCATTGATAACTCAAATGATATCACTTGCAACCATAAGTCCATCATTTATCTCAGGATTAAGATAGACTCTCCGATTGTCCTGATAATGAAATTACTTTTATCTACTGACGGTTATAGATAAAGTATTTCATTGTGATCTAGTTCAATGCACCTAGTGCACTAGATTCTTTTGCTCGAAGACACTCCGATGATTTTAAACTCATCATATCTCATTTGATCCCACTCAAATGCTAGCAAAAGAATTCTACAACTTTAACAAGATAAAGGTGCCCAACCTTTAACTTAAGTTGTGAACAATATTCAAGACTAACTAAAGAATTGTGTCTACCACATACATATCCATATGTACGAACAATTCTTCTTTTCTCATAGTCTTTAGACCTTATGATTATTTACTTTGACAATTATTAAACTATAAATGCTATAAGATTTGTTTAAACCATAAATCACTTTATTAATATGAAAAAGATTGTTAATTACAATATTACACTCTTCTAGGTTTTTTGGATTTTTTGGATAACATATTATACCCTAACTCTATAAATCCGGAGGAGGAGGATTTTGGGGCCTGAGATGTAGTTTGTGTATGTGTAACATCTAAGTTCAGTGACGATCCATAAATTGTAAAATATTCATCATATAAATCATACAATAATTTCTTAACTCTAACACAACATGCTTCAATATCATATTTCATTTTTAAACCTTCGACCCCATAATAACCTTTTAGATAATAATACATACTCTCTAATTTACAACATGGATCAAAAATCATGGCAATCAAATAAATATTTGGAATCTCCGCATAATAATTCAACCATTTTAGCTTCATAGCATGAACGGCTTCCCCTATTGATATGTCGGATTCACAATGACAAAATGCACCAACAATATTAATACTTTCAAAAATAAATAAATGAGTTGTAGGATAATAAACACCAGATAAATTTTGTGTAGCATTATTAAAGATGGATAACAAATTGAAAACGTTGTAACAAGCATCCCAATGTGATTGATAAAGTTGAAGGTGGGTAATATAAAATTGAATAAAAGAAACTAATAAATCCCTATATTCATAACTTTGAGCAAGCAATTTATAAGTAGAATTCCAACGTGTTGGAACATCACGAGAAAATCTAATGACACGTCTACCATTTTGTTTACAATATTTTACCCATGCATTCATTGTAGAAGAATGTTTCCACAAATACATTAGAGCTTTTTTAATAGGTAGAATAAAATGTTCAAGAGTTTCTAATCCTTTTTGAACACATAAATTTAAAACATGGCATGCACATCTTTGATGAAAAAATGTACCACCAAGATAAGGTTTGCATAAATCAAGTAAAGATGGAATAGCAGCGGTATTGGCAGAAGCATTATCAAAACCAATTGCAAAAATTTTGCTTTCAATTTTATACTCTGCAAAAATAATTCTAAGCTGTCTAAAAATATTATGAGCAGTGTGTGTATCATCAAAAATTCTAAATGCAAGAATTCTTTTTTGAATAGTCCATGTATCATCCATAAAATGGCAAGTGACACCCAAGTATGAATGCGATTTCCAATGGTCAGTCCATATGTCGGCACATACGGAAACACGACCGATATATTTATCAAAAATTCTTTCTAACTTCTTTTTTTCTTTAAAATAAATCTTTTCAAGTGTTGATGTGAGTGTGGTTCTAGGAACACGGCATGCAGCAGGGTTTAATGCTTTTCGACAATAATTAACAAAACCAACCCTTTCACCAAAACTGAATGATAGGTGTTCTACTGCTACCATTCTTGCTAATTCTTCTCTATTTTGTTCATTAGTATAACGAAATAATTGTTGGTTAGGAGTAGCGTACCTGAGAATTTGTGTTTGTGACCTCGATCTGGTCTCTGCTTCTAGATGTTTAGCTAAAATATGCTTCCGATAACTGTCATGTCCTCCAGATTTATGCCACTTATATACTTTGCTGCAGTAATTGGAAGCCACTACAAAGCTCTCATCTTCTTGCCTAATTTTCTTCATATGTTTTGTGAAGAGATCAGATTTTCTCTGCCTCTGTATCAGATCTTCTTGCTCTCCTGGTTCTTGAACTTCCTGTGGATCAAATCTAAAATCTGTAGGTGTATCAATATAAGACATATTATCTGACTGGCTTGTCAAATTGGGGGGTGTCATCGGGATCGGATTCTGAAATTATTAGAGGGGGAGTAGGAGAGTTTAGACCTAGGTCTTCAGCATAGGTCCGGCGTTGCAAATACTCATGATAGGTGGTGTCGTCACGACCGAGATTATCGATCATAGGACCCTTACCTCTCATCGAAATTGAACGCCTAGGACCGTCACGGCCGTGACCCCTTCCACTTTCACTTCCACTTGCCATTTAAAAATTAAATTGTAAAATAAATTGCAAATAAAATTAATTGCAAATAAAATATATCGGAAATAAAATAAATTGGAAATAAAATATATTGCAAATGAAATAAATATTAAAAACTTAGTAATTGACAATATTAAATATTTGGAAACTTGGAGAATAGAAAGAGAAATTAGAAATTTAGAATTGGCAATAAAATAAATTGCAAATAAAATTAATTACAAATAAAATATATCGGAAATAAAATAAATTGGAAATAAAATATATTGCAAATGAAATAAATATTAAAAACTTAGTAATTGACAATATTAAATATTTGGAAACTTGGAGAGTTGGAGAATAGAAAGAGAAATTAGAAATTTAGAATTGGCAATAAAATAAATTGCAAATAAAATAAATATTAAAAACTTACTAATTGACAATATTAAATATTTGGAAACTTGGAGAGTTGGAGAATTGAGAGAGAAATTAGAATTAGAGAGAATTGGGAGGAAATAATTGTGAGGAAAAATGGAAAGGGGGGGGGGGGGGGGGGGGGTGGGGTTTGGGGGGTTTGTGGTTTATTTATAAAAGAAAAAAAAAATTAAAAGGCAGTCGTTGCACTCCAACAGTAATTTAAAAAAAATTAAAAAAAAAAAAAAAGGAACCGGCTAGTTCCGAAAAAGTGGAACCGGTTCCGGTTTCAGTTCTTGAACCGGAACCGGAAAACCGGTTCCGGTTTCGGTTTTCCGGTTCCGGTTCCGGTTCCGGCCGGTTCCTCCGGTTCGAACCAGAACCGGGTCAGGTCTGGGTGTAAGATCATTAAAATAATTATAATTATTATTTTAAAAAATTAATTCCAAAATCTTAACTTAAATTAATATGGGTTTTTGTTTGGATTGGGCATTTCCCCTTTAATTCCATGAAAGAGGTTTAACTCTCACATTTACCCTTTAAGTTACAAAGTGTGGAGATACAAAGTGTGGAGAGACTACCCTTTTGGTGAGAGATGCATTCCAGGTTGTGCTTGTAACAGTCGTTGAGATTTCGGCATACTTCTAGGCTTCTAGCAAGATTGGTGTCAGATTTAACAAAAAAAAAAAAAAAAAAATTATATATGATTTTCTTTTTCTGACAGTGAGTTTCAGGTGCAAATTTATATGCTATTTGCCTATTTGTCTTGTTAATTTATTGAATTGCGTACAAACTTTTGATCTGCATACTACTGATGTTTTTTTTGACAGTGCATACAATTGATATTGATCAAAGATTTTTGAGCTGCATACAAACTTTCCAAGGGTAGCTCATGAGGCTTCTCTACAAACTTCCCATAAAAACATTTTTCAAATTCAAAACAAAAACTAAGGTACACACCACAACCTCATCCTCATAAACCCAACTGCATCGAACCACGATAATTTCTTGAAGCTAGAAATTAAAACCAGTAGTAGTACTATTGTACATCATCAGGAAGATTGATAATTCAATTACTCTCAAGTTTGTCCTCTGGGGAGTGAAATACAATAATGTCAGCCTCATCAGGCAACTTGAAGCTCACCCTCTTCTTCAACCTCCCACTTTGATTGCTTCTGCACATTGAAGAAGAGAAATTGGCACTGGCACCATCATCCATGGAGAAACTTTGATCAACTTCATCTCTTGGGGGTTTCTTAGATATTGATGATGTTGTGGCTACAACTTCTTTAGTAGTAGCTGAAGAAGATGATGAAGATGGGTGCACTTTGTTAGAGAATTGTTTGAAAACATAGAGCTCTCCTCCACTACTACTAGTACCAAAACACTGTTGATGATCTGCAGATTTCATACTAGCTGGTGCAGGTGAGGCCAAAAGCCACTCCTCCAAAGTCAGTTTTCTCACTTCTGTTATCTTTTTCTCATCTGGGTCCATCTCATCATGTACTCTCTTCTTCTTCTTCTTTTTCTTCATCTTCTTTGTTTTCAAGCACTCTGGCTTGATCATCTCCATGAACGTCGATGAAGATTTTCGATCATTATTATTATTCGATGAGCTTACTACTAGTGCACTTGTACTCTGTTGCTTCTCTGATGATCTGCTCATCGAATGCCTGCTGAGCTTTGCTCCCATTTTTCTTGGCCCTCTTAAATGGATCAATCACTAATAATTATATTGCCGAAAGAAAAAAAAAAAAAAAAAAAAAAAACATAGTATGCAATGTTGTTGAATAAGAAAGATGAGAAATGGTTTGAATCAGAATTCTTGATGGGGTTTTAAAGGGATTTCGAGACGGAGAGGTCTAGGGAAACAAATGGTCATATCCACAATGTCATGAAAATCATGAATGAGACAATCCCGTCACAAAATAAAAACTTTATGTAATAACAAGATTAGATACGATTGGACGAAAGAAAAGTAATTTTTTTAATTGAACAGTTCTAAATAAGATCGTCTCATGTAAGTTTTTCTCTACTATAACGAATTGAATCCCCGAAAATTCTCTATTTTCCAATTGGATGCATGGGAATTAATTACCCCTAATTTTGAAAATGCAGTCTCTAGATGTCTTGTTCTATAACTTACAAAGCTTGAAAGCATTGCCCAATTGTTAGAATCTTGGCTTCTCAGACAAAACAATGGTGATGAAAACAAGGTGTTTCGCCCAAGAAACATATATGATATTTATAAACAGAAGTGGTTTGGTTAGAATCTTTTTGTCACTATTGGAGGAAAAAGTAAAGACAACAAGTTGTGTGCAGAAACAGAACCTCCACTTACTTTGATGAGAATCTTAATTGTCTCCAATTACAATATAATTGGAGCTATCTGTGTTTGTTGAATATAGTTTTTCACACATTGGAATTTATTAGAATGTATAAATTAATAGGGAGAGTAATGATTAGGTATGGGATCTTATACATTTTTTTTTCCCGTATGCAGGGGCGGAGCCCTTCAGGGGCTTGGGTGGGTTTGAAATTTTGTTCTAAGTTTGAATTAATTTTTCTAAAGAAAAAAATAGTTATAGCCCAAATGAAATAATTGCAGATAGCCCATCTAAAATTCAATCATCATTTTCAAATTAAAGGCCCAATAACCTTAAACATAATAAAATTAAAATTAACCCAACTAGCCCAAATAAATTGTTATAAAATATTTAGACTTTTTTTTTTTTTTTCTTTTTCACTTTCTACTCACCTGCTCTCCACTCTCTAGCAGCATCAGACATTCTTTGATCACTTTCCCATTTTTTCTTTCTTTTTTTCACTTTCCCAAATCTCAAATTCTAAATCCTAACTTATCTTTTTTTCTCGAATCTCTCAAGTCACAAGTCATACTTTAATATTTTCTTTGTATTTACTTATAATGAATTTAATTTTCGGTTTTATATTTTATGATCGATATTTAATAAAGTCGTGTATTTCATGATTAAGATTTTAGGTTTTATAATGTTTTGTGAACAGATTATTGTTTTGGAGATTTACTAAATAGAAAACTTAGGGTGGTTAGCGGCAAGAGAAAGTTGTGAGTTTTTATTTTATATTGAATTTATCAATTAATACTTTAATAGTAATGGTAATTATTTTGAATTTTAATTTTGTGATGGTATGTGTCAAAGTTTAAGCTTATTGATTGTGAATTGTGATGATATTTTTATTGGACTTGCAATAAAAAATTAATAACAAATTTTGAAGATTATTCTTTGTTTTTAAATGTTTATTTATGTCATTTTTTTATCGTAAGTTATAATGTCAAATCTTCATCATATTTCTAAATCAAGTAAACAACTAACTATAAGGTCTTTTATATATATATATATATAAATAAAAGTGAGAACCAATCAACAAGCGAAGCTCCTACTAGTAGTAGAGGTTTTGATAAGTCACATTCTTTTAAATGTTAAAGGTTTGAATATAAAAAAATTGATGCTTCTTTTGAACGAGACCCAAGATTACAAAAATCAATTTGGATGTATGATGTTAATCAACAAAATGAGGTTAGAAAAGCTTACATAGACATGGGAGCATACAGTGATGTTTTCTTTTATGAATTTTTCACGTATCATTTTGATTTGATTATTACTAGGAAAAACTTTGTTTAGTAGTTAGTTCAAAAATTTAGGACTTTTAAATAAAAAAATTAAATTAATATTAGCCCAACCCCTTTTTTTTTTTTTTTTTTTTTTTTTCTAGCTACGCCCCTGCCCGTATGGGATTCAACTTTCTAATATTATAAAGTTTATTATGTACCAATACAAAGTCACTCTGTAACAATACAGATTCCAAATCCCGCCCGTTTTTATTATATATATATATATATGACTGTATTTGAATTTGACTGTATCTTCATATAGCCTACCATTTGACTTGTGAATATATATATACTTTTGAGCAGCATAGAATGAGTTGAGATTCTCTTGTTCGGAGATCGTCTTGTTCAAATTACAGCTATTAATTTTCTTGCTTATATGATATAGCTAATAACAGATAACTAGCCTAAAAGATAATTTTAAAGAAATAAAATTACCCAAAAAAAAAAAAAAAAAAAAAAACTTCTTGTGAGTGGAAACTAGGATGGATTTCATATTTTATTGCGTTAAGGTAAATTATGGATACCGATATATAATTGACTATAAAATGTTAAAATTTTGTATGATTTTATTTCTATGCCAATTGTCGATAGCGATAATTGAATCCAGGGCATTCCGTTGACAAGACTCTTTATGAGAATATATTACAACATTTTTTATTCAAAGTTACAGCTTTTAATTTGAGCATGATAGCTAGATAAAGTGATATTTGCTGGATAAAAAATTGAATATTTTGCTTTTTGGTCCTTTGTGCAAGATGGATCAATATGATAGAATAAATCAAATCTCTTAAACATCATAGTGTGGTGTTCTGATATTCACAATAAAAAAAATAAAATTGAAGTAAATTTCATCGGTCAAATACTTCTAACGTTTGAGATTTGATATCCAATGGATTTGATCGGATACCTTCGATGTAAACCGCAGCAACCAAACCACAAACCAAAATCGGATGTAACATACTATAGAAAAAACAAGAAAAAACACAAAACGTAAGAAAATTAGCAACCCTTATTACGAATTTAGAAATCTATGATTATCGAAAGCTGAGATGACATCAATAAGATCCCCTCCCTCTAACTTCTGAATTTGTAATAATTAAAAAAAAAAAAAAAAAAAAAAAAAATGCACGCGGAGGAAAGTTGTTATTCCCCCCCTTTTTTTTAATGATCTCCTCTTCCTCTTCAAACCTGTCTCTATACGACTATAGACACTCAAGACATGGAGATAGTTAATTTTATTTTGAACTCATCACCACCACCATCATCATCATCATCATAGGATCAAGAACCCGTTAATCAGAAATCTAGTTTCATGCGCAATTTGTTGCTGAAACAACGCGAATTCGAACGAGTAAAGGCCTGTACGATCAGGATCAGCTAGCTAACACTTTTCTTACTAATTGTATGACAAAGATTCACCAAGAAGTGTTTTTCAGGTTTGATGAATAAAGAACTTGTGATTCAAAGCTCTCCTAATAATATATTGCATCCACCAATGCCAGCAGTCACCCTAATTGAGTATATACGGAACATGTTCTCCTAGGATCTGGATCCTCTGCTGATCTAAACTTTTTTCATGACATAAAACACTTGAAGATAATATAATTTATTTAAAGATGATGGAAGTAAGAAAAAGAAACAAATAAATTTCAGTCATTGATTATGTTAGGTATGCGACCATAGTCCTACATTGACTAGACATGAGATGATCAAGGGTATATAAGTATATATAGACAATAACTCCATTGGTAAGAGGCCTTTTGGGAAGTGTCCCAATATCAAATCTGTGCAGGATTAGAACCGAAGCAAATAATATCATACCAATGTGGTGTGGAGGTTGTGGGTTCCATACTTATAACAAATTACACATGTTACCTGATCTATATACTCTCCGGTTCTAACTTTACTATAGATGCACGCGGTAGGATGTCTGAATTTTAACAAAATCGGATTCGAATTGACTGAAGTTTATCGTAACTTTATGATTTATATATAATGCAAGAATTTTACATAATATAAATTTTATGTTTATTTTTGGTGTGAGTGAAAAAAAAAAAAAAAAAAAAAAAAACCGGATTACACATATTGGGAGCACTTTACCCCTTAGTGGGCCGACTCGGTGCGAGTCCGGATTAGTTGGGGTGTGGTCTGGGCTGATTGCACCATATGGTGGATCCGCCCCACTCGGAAACCGGATGGTGTAAACCAAAAAAAAAAAAAAAACGAAATTTAATCATTTTTTTATATATACTTCACTTCAAAAACATATTTTGATATATATGCACACGGTTTTTCTCGTGGATTAAACTCTCTCTACCAATTTTATTAAACTCTCTCTCCCATTTTAATATGGTAACTAAATATTATCTAAAAACATGGTAAAAACTAAAATTAAAAATATTATTTGAAAAATAAAAGAAAACAATTTAATTATTATTAGTTTAAAAATATTATGAAATTGTAAATAATAAATTAAAATTAATAGTTTAATATCAATACTTTTGAAATTAATTATTTCTGATAGTTAGGTTACAATAGTTAAAAATAGTATCATATATTTGATGGCTAGGTTCTGGTGGTTGGAAATAGTATTGTGTTTCCTAGGACTATTTTTGAGGATCAACTATTATGGTCGGAAAATATTCATCTTTTCCAGGGACTAGGTACTTGTTGTAAAAAATAGTATTGGCGCCAATCTTTGGCACCATTTTCACATTATTTTTGATGACTTTATATAATATTTTCGAATGTATTTGTTCCGTTGTAACAAATATACATTATTGTTACATTTGTTCGCACTACTACAAAAAAGTTAAAAGACATCAGTTGTTTACATCGGTTTTTAGATAACCGATTTAAAAAAAACTTTTAGAAATTGGATTTTATAAAAACCGATTTCTTAAATATTGTGGTTTAAAAAGACAATAGTTTTTTGGAAAACCGATATGGATTTATTTTCCAATAAGAAATCAGTTTTCCTTAAAACCGATGTCTTAAATATTGCTATTTGAAAAGACAATGGTTTTTGGGAAAACGGATATGGATTTTTTTTCTGATAAGAAATCGGTTTCTATTAAAACTGATGTCTTAAATATTGTGGTTTGAAAAGACAACGGTTTTTGGAAAACCGATATGGATTCAAAAGTAAAATTCTGCTGAAATTCAAATCTAACCTATGTTCACATTCAAGTGCACATCTCTAAAAATACTCAACGTTATTTTCTCAAATTTTGACAAAAGAAATTAGACATGCAAAAAAACACTTTTCATTCAAAAAATATTCCAAAAATCAATCTGGAAAAGTGTGAAAATGAGTGATGAAAACATCTCACTCGCGGATTCACGTTGCTTTTGACCTTTGACTGAATAATTGATCATAACTTTCAAAATACAACCCAAAATTTTACATTCTTTATACCGCTGGATTCGTATTGAAACATTAAAGAACCTAGCATAGACAAAAAAAAAAAATCATTTCCTTGCCAAAAGATACAGTTTTAAGGAAAAAGTTTGCACAAAAATTGATCATCTCCGATCGTTTCTGACATTTGACTAAATAATTGATCATAACTTTTAAAATACCACCCATAATTTTACGTTCTTTATACCGTTGGATTTGTATCGAAAAATTGAAGAACCTAACATAGACAAAAATATTTATTTCCATGCCAAAAGATACAATTTTAAGGAAAAAGTTTACACAAAAATATCTTCAATCGCTTCTGACCTTTGACTGAATAATTGATCATAACTTTCAAAATACCAGCTAGAATTTTACGTTCTTTATACAGTTGGATTCGTATCGAAAAATTAAAGAACCCCATATGGACGAAAAAAATTATTTCCCTACCAAAAGATACAGTTTTAAGGAAAAAATTTGCACATAAATATCTCCAGCAAAACACAAAACCACACAAAAAATGAAATGAAAAAAATATACCCACCAATAATTTTTTTTTAAATATATGTTTGTAGTAGAAATTAGAATTTTGATTAGTTGAGTAAATTTAAATTTATCAAACAAGTTATTTTATTTTATTTTTTTTATTTCTAACAATTCATATAGGTTATATATAAATATTATGTAATTATTAACATATCTAATCTTGTAGTCAGGCAGTAAAGGCTTATTATTTTGACTTTGAGGTTGCAAGTACAACTCCTCATAATGACAATTAATTGGCATTATTATCAGAGATGGAACGGTGGGATTAATTTTTGCAATACATCAATTTTACGTCACGGTTTTTAAATCGATATCTTTAGCGCGTTTTTTTTTTCTAAATCACTCAAATAGACATTGGTTTTAAAAATTTGAAAAACCGATTTCTTTTGCATTTTTTGTAGTAGTGTCGACGACCTTATTTTTGTTTTTGGAAAGGAAAAACAACGATTACTGACCATAATTTCACTATGTTGGAAATGGTTGGTTGGAAAAGACACTATTTCTTGTAGTGATTCAACCAATAAGACTTGGAAAGATATTTTGAAAATTTTGAAATTGTTGTTCAAATATCTCCAAAATACTTGAAGTAAGTAAATTGTGTGTTGGAATTCCATTATTTACTTTGTTTCATGTTTAGGTTGCTGAGTTTTTGTTGTTTTGTTGAATGGTTGAAGATCTTGGTGGAAAAAATGGAAGAAAATTTCTTAGAAATTATTACTTTTTTGTTTTAAATTTAATTATTGTTAAAAAAAATTTAATTTTTTTTTATATACAAATTTACCTATTTACACGTATATCTTTAACTGAATTCCTAATAATAGGGGTATTTTGGGGATTGTATAACGACAACAGTAATGTTACACATCCCACCTAAAATCCCACATTTTTCATCCCACTATATGTGGCATGTGAGGTATCAAATGATGAGTGGATACATGAGGTATGTGAGATAAATCATCATTAATGAGTATCCACTCATAATTTGACACCTGGGATGAAAAAAATGGGATTTTAGGTGGAATGTTTAACATTATTGTAATGACAATGGAGAATTTGGAGGATAAAGCAAATTATAGGGATTTTAGTAATTTCCCTTACTTTGTTAGTTGTTGGGTTTTTGTTATTTTGTTAAATGGTTAAGATATATCTTGATTAAAAAATGGAAGGTCAAATCAATAAAGAATTAAATAATATGAGATTGGTCCAACGATTTCCCCTCCATACCTAAACCATAAGGCCATGAGTTCGAGTTTATCTCTAACCTTAAAATCTCAAATTATTGTAATATTTCAACGACAAAAATCAGTAAAGAATTCTTATTTATAATTTACAATTGTAGCTAACCACGAATGAAATGTATTAAAGAGTGGATTCGACCTAGGGAATCCAAGCTAAAAATAACAACGAAATTACATTAAAATATTAATTTTTTTCAACGCTTAATATTAGTTGTATTAACTAATAGAACATGACACAAATTGAAGCAAAGTCTTACCACACTTGTTAGAAACAAAGATAAAGTGCCTTGCACAACATCCTTCAACAAATTCTTTGAAACCAATTATCTCATTTCGTACCTTAACATCAACACCATTATGTAACATCCCCAGTATAAACAGCCACGAAGTTGTCATCACCGTTAAAACCACCACCAGCGGTGCCACCACCATCCCCCGCCACTTGCCATTGAAATTGCTTTTCAAAGCAATTTCAATATTCACACATATCCCATATATGCAAGAGAAAGAAGCACATGACATCCCACCTAGGCTGCACTCTTCCATAGTAATACAATAGCAGTTCATGCATCAAACCGGACACAAAAAACGTTTCGAGAATTGCTGGATATTTGGCCCACTTCTCCCCGATCAGACGGCTAGAAATGGATCTCACTGGGTTGTACGCTGCTGAGCGTAGGATGCAAGTCTGAAACCATGACATTCCATCTACGGCCCCAGAAATCTTGCAGTGAAGTAGACAAGCGTGGTTTATTGAAATTTGGCTCAAGCTCGACGCCTATCAAGAACTTAACCAAGTCTCGAAGCATGTGTAAGTTTACGTCTAGGATAATATACGCATATATGCAATAAAGAAATGACATTTTGGTGAACATTTTCTTTGTTAATGTAAATAGGTAAAAAAGTTTAACAAGAAGAAGAAACTGTGAGGCAAAGTTAGGTGATGATTTGTGGCCATTCTTGGTGCTCTTTAGTTGAATGATCTTGATAGGAAAACAAGCAATGGCGATGAAATGTGGGAAATTGAGAGGTGGGTGGTGGGACGATAAAGGGCCTTTATTGAAAGCAAATAGAAGAAGTTTGAGGTTGATGAGACAAACAAGGAAGAAAACGGTGAAGCCTGAGATAATGATGGAGTGGAGATTGAGAGTGCAATTTCTAGAAGAAATTAAGAAGAGAATCAATGAAAGGTGTACCTTTCTTCGGATCACAACTCTAATTGTTTCATTGGTCTGGAACAAGTCACAATATGGAACTTGGATCTCTGATCACGGCATAAGAATCTCTACTCTTTTGTTTTATTCTCTGTGTTAGTACTTAGTACACACACTCTGTCTGTCTTTTACATAATACACTTATGCAATCAATAGCTAGAGAGTCTTTGTCTCAAAAACTGCCTATAGTTATCATATGATAACTGTTTGTGTGGACTTGAGTTCGGCTCCATATTGTATTTGGGTTTGGACCCATCTTGGGTGTACCCACCAAATACCAATATCCCCCACTTGCACAAGTGGGTCCAACACAATTCCATAAGAGAGGACAGAATTATGACATTATCATAAAATCATATAAGAGTATTCATTCAAATAAATATACCATGTGATCTATGAACAATCAGTGTAAAAATGAGGAGCTTTGAAATCTCAATTGTAAACTCTCTATTTACAAGAGATATAATGTTGTTCTTTGTTGTGTCCAAGATTTAATTTCATAATTTTTATCCGTCAAAAGCATACTTAATCATATTCCTCAAGAAGCTATGCTTGACTTTATCACATTTTATGTATTCACAATCGTATCTTCAAATACAATTGGCTAGATGGTAAATGCATAAGTAAGATAAAAATTATTAAATTTTCCCATTCCATATTTGTCTCTTGGTCTCTAAAACAGTTGTTACCTTAGACATGTCCCATAGGATGAATTATCATAGCCATAGAAATAACATGCTAAGGGTGCTAACACTATTCTATCACTTCAAGATAAAGTGAATGGTCTTGAGGACATCGTTTGAAGTTTTATACAACTTCAATGGAACTTACACAATGAGGAAGCATGAATTCATTCTCTCATTTTCCACATCGGTCATAAATAGCACACGAGGTATGAAACATGTGTTACAATGATTTTCATTCTAAACAAGAATGGTTATGTCTTTCCTTTATCCACTGTATATATCTAAGTTAAGCTACACATCCTATGACTAACCTAAGTTCTTAAAAGCTCATCACTCTTTCACGCCATATTTATGTTAGGGTTGTGCTCAATAGCAAGAGTGTAATGTTGTACTTGACAATCTTTTCATATTAATAAAGTGATTTCTATTAGTTAACAAAATCTTATATATCATTTATTATTATAATTGTCAAAGTAAATAATCATAAGGTCAAAAAACTATGAGAAAAGAAGAATTGTTCGTACATCTGGATATGTATGAGGTAGACACAATTCTTTAGTTAGTCTTGAATAACGTTCACAACTTAAGTTAAAGGTTGGACACCTTTATCTTGTTAAAGTTGTAGAATTTTTTTACTAGCATTTGAGTGGGATCATATGTGTTGTGATGAGTCTAAAATCATCGAAGAGTCTTCGAGTAAAAGAATCTAGTGTACTGGATGCATTGAACCGGATCATAATGAAATACTTTTTCTAGAACCGTCAATAGATAAAAATCTTTTCATTATCAGGACAATCGGAGAGTCTATCTTAATCCTGAGATAAATGATGGACTTATGGTTGCAAGTGTTATCATTTGAACTATCAATGAGTACGATTATATAATATAGTTTATCCTCGATAGTTTGGTGGTATTCATTTGTTAATCGATAGAGGACTTCATTTATAGATATGAACATCGTGGCTCCATTTATTAAATGTGAGTAGAATATCATCATATGGATGCTTTGTGGTTTTGGATATGAAATCTTAACGTTGAGTTTTCAATAGTGTCTATTGAAAGATGACTTCTGAACAAGTCATAATATATATCTAAGTTCAAAGTGTGGTCATATGAGTAAATATGGTAACTTAAAGAGCTATAGGCGGTCTATGAGCTCTTAGCGATTACTGATATTCTTCACGAGGATTCACTATCTCCCATATGATTGTCTAGGGTATGAATGAGCATTGTTAACTTATTCCATCTTTATTTAAGAGTGCAATTTTAGTTCTTTAGTGGAATGAACTAAAATTAATAGATTGAACCTAAGTGAATCATTTGTTGATTGTGATTGGGTTATGTCTATTGGAGCTTAAATTTAGATAGGCCCACCAAGATCCTCAATTCGCACAGACTTGCATGAATCACTTGATATATTCTACCGGACTGTTTGTGGGTCCATTTAGAATTGTATTTAATATATTAAGAATATAATTTGCACATTATTTAATTAATGGGCTGTTTAATTATATTAATACATTAATGAAAGGCATGTGGGCTTGTTTCTTTTAGTAAGAATGTGTCTAGTTCACATGTGGGTTTTTTATTAAAGTCCAAATGGATTAAATAAAATAAGAAAACAATATGTAGGCCCAAGTCTCTTGTCATAGGCGGCAATGGATAGTAATAAGCCCATTATATTGTTTTGTTTTATTATTTAATTAAATGGAAATTAATTAATATGTTAATTAATTATTTAATTAAGAATCAAATCTTTTTCTGATTAGGAAATATGTTTCCTAGTTGTATACTACTATTAGTAGTATATTAAAAGTAAAAGACTTTATTTGTTTAGTCAAATTAGGAAGTCTTTTATTTAGTCACAAATACACTAAAGAGTTGGATTAGGGTTAGAATTCTAAAGAAGTCTTTGTATCCTATTTGGAAAATGACTTTGGTGATCACCTTGTTAGACAAGGTAAGAATTCAGAAACCCTAAATAAACTAGGGGGGATTTTCGGCCACCCTAAAAGATCTAGGGCAGAAAATTCGGTCACTATAAATATATAGTGAGAATTTTCGGCCAACCCTGGTTTTCTTTTTAGAAGAATTTATTTTCTTTGGCAAAAAGGAAAAATAAAAATCATACTCTTTTTTCTAGTGAGAATTCGGCCAAGGTGTTTTGTGAGAGAAGAATTGTTCTAGCTTCGATAGTGTACTAGTGATCTTGACATCAAGAGATCTTGTACACACTTTCGAATTAGGTTCACGTGAATTTCAATCCTAGGATTGTGAATTCAAAAGTGACCGGAACATTCTTAGCAAACTTTCGGAGCTTATAGTGACTAACAGAAATCAGAAAAGTTTTTGTTGTCCATTCTCAGGTTCACAATTCAAAGAAGGGAGACCACGCTCCTAGGTGATTCACGTTCGTGATCGGTTTTGGAAGATCTTGAGGATTACCATCGACATAAGTCAATCGGAACACGTGACAAAAGTATTTCATCTTTTCGTATATGTGTAATTAATTAAAGGGTTAAGGTTCAATATGGAAAAAATTTTAAATATACTAAACTCTATTTTAGTCTCGCTTCCGCTGCGTGTACGTATTTTTTTCCCCACAATTGGTCTCAAAGCCTGGTTGTACCCTTTAATTAATTAACGTATATATACGTGAATCTATTTCTTTTTATTGTGATTATGCATGTTTAGAAAGAGATGGCACTCTAGGTATTCTCATATATAATTACATTGGAATGTATGGATTTATATATGTTATATTTTGATATAAAGTGAATTGTTATTGCTCGATTTTGATCCTAGAATTTCAATGTATTTTTTGTTTCGGAATTGTAACAAGAAGGGTGGCCTATTATCGTCACAATTTCCTTCTTAGTAGTTGCTAAGTTTTTTTTTTTTTTTTTTTAATGTATTAAATTTAAATGCAGTATTTTTTTTATGTATTAAAAATTAGTGCAGTATTTTTTTATTAAATACTGCTGTGTATTAAAAAAAAAAAAAAAAAATTTACTGCAGTATTTTTATTGTTTAAATATTATGTAATATGTTCAAGCATCGAAGATTCGAAGACTTGAAGCATTAATGGCAATCGGAACGAGTTTGGGACCATGCGCACCATAGCAACATGCACGCGCGCAATGTTGGACTGTGGGCTGCGCATGGCAGCCCCATGGAGTCCATGGGCTGCACACGGCAGCCCTTGTTAGGGTTGTGGAGTGTGCACGCCAATTGGGCAGCCGTGGGTGCTCACGTGATCCATGGGCCACTTGAAGATTTGTTCGCCAAGAAAGGAGATTTTTTGTATTCCAAACAATTGTAATTTACTTGCTTTTCTAGGATGGATCAAAATCGTGGCTATTTATTTTGTGTAAATATTATAATATTTGTTATTGTTTGATAATATGTCATGTAGAATAGGAGTGCCACTCATATATCTCTTTTGGTATGAACATGCATTGAATGATTTAGGTATCTAATTGGCATCTAGATAACTTGGTAAATCATTCTATGGGATTTAATCACATGCCTTAAATAATTGAGTGGGAGAAGGTGTATTGCAAATACCTATGGCCTCCAAGGTTAGTTGAATTATATTATTTTTGGTAATCCCCCCAAGGGGCGTCCATGAATGGAATATAGCAAGATACTTCCTTACAATGATAGACTAGACAATTGACTCAAACGAGATCTACTCCCCAAGGAGGGATTTTCGTGAGGGAATATACTGAGAGTTGAAATCTTGGTAGTACACTCACTGTGGTTTTATTGATATCCTCCCAAGAGTTCTTGTTAATAAAATCACAAGGCTAAAATTGAAAACGTTGGTTGTTATGTTAACAATTAGGTTGGACCTAGTCCAACTAATAAATGGTGTGAACTCCCAAAGGAGGCGTAACATTTATGGGTGTTGGATCGAACGTTGAATTTTACGATTGAATTATAAATATTTAATTCAAGATAAATATTCGAAAATGCTAAACAATGATTATTTACTCATATATATTTTTGTTAAGAAATCATGATCCCATCCCTAATGATCTTCCTAAAAGATAAAACTTTAACTGGTAATAATTATGTCACGTCACGTGGAAAAGGAAAATTGGGTTGTTGCTGCAAGCTGAAAAAAATATAAAGTTTGTTCTGTCAACTCCTAAACCACCTGCTCCTACTATTGAATCTAGTGTTTTGTAAAGAGATGAGTATGAGCAGTGGAAGACTTCAGATGATATGACTAAATGTTATATCATGGCCACCATCTCCGACGTGTTGCAACAGCAGCATGAAGGAAATGGGTCTGCTGCTGATATGATGATGTCTCTAGAAGAAATTCATATGGTTGGTAAAGTTGCTACTATTAAGACCCGTCAGAAGGTCAAGTAATAATAGAAGAAAAAGCAACTTGGGCCTACCAAGATGGAGACTAAGAAAGTAACCAAGATCAAAAGGAAATGCTTCTTTTGTGGTGAAAAGAGACATTGGAAAAGTAATTGCCTAAAGTCTCAGAATAAGAAGGAACAAGGTAATGTGAATTATCTTGAAACATGTTTTCTGGCAGATTCTACAGATTCTTGGATTGTAGACTTTGGAGCCACTAATCATGTTTGTTATTCTTTTTGGGGGTTTCAAGAAAGGAGAAGGTTGAATAAGAATGAAATCAATTTGCATTTAGGCAACGGAGCGTTGGTGTCTGCTAGTGCAGTGGGAGATATTAGCATTAATCTAGATGCTAGTAGGCATTTATATTTGATAGACATTTATTATGTACCTCAATTCAAGAGAAATTTAATTTCAGTTTCTTTTTTAAATAAATTTGAATATTCAATTACTTTTAATAAAAATTTTATTATTAGTAATGATGACAAATTTGTTTGCAAAGGTACATTGGAAAATGGTTTATTCTATTTACATAGAAATATCTCTCATTTGTTAGACACATAGTTAACGCAATCTAATCATAAAAGAGTAAAATTATCATAAGATGAAACCTACCTATGCCATTTGTGCCTAGGTCATATTAACCTTAATAAGATTAAAAGATTGGTTAGTGATGGACCTTTAAGTGACTTAAAGGTTGATGATCTACCAACTTGTGAATCCTGTTTGGAAGGTAAAATGACCAAAAGGTCGTTCAGGACCAAAGGCACAAGAGCCATTTAATGTTTAGGATTAATACACTCTGATGTATGTGGTCCTATGAGCATTCAAGCTAGAGGTGGATATGAGTACTTCATCACTTTCACAGATGATCATTCAAGATTTGGTTATGTGTATCTCATGAGACATAAGTCGGATGCTTTTGACATGTTCAAAGCATTCAAAGCTGAAGTGGAGAATCAGCTAGAGAAACACATAAAAATCTTGAGATCTGATCGTAGTGGAGAATATCTATCTGGTGAGTTTCAGCAATATCTTATTGATAATGGAATCATTTCTCAATTTTCTGCACTAGGTACACCTCAACAGAATGGGGTTGCAGAAAGAAGAAATAGAACTCTTTTGAATATGGTTAGGTCAATGTTGAGTTATTCAACACTCCCTGTTTCTTTTTGGGGATATGCTCTACAAACTGCAATGTACATTCTAAACGATGTACCATCGAAGTCGGTTCCTCAAACACTGCATGAGTTGTGGACTGGGCGAAAGCCTAGTTTACAACACTTAAGGATATTTGGTTGTCCTGGGCATGTGTTAAAAGGAAAGACAGAAAAGATGGAGTCCCGTATAGAAACGTGCAAATTTGTGGGGTATCCAAAAGGAACTAAAGGGTATTATTTCTATA
The DNA here is from genome assembly GCA_954870605.1 of Acer campestre. Classification (NCBI taxonomy): domain Eukaryota; kingdom Viridiplantae; phylum Streptophyta; class Magnoliopsida; order Sapindales; family Sapindaceae; genus Acer; species Acer campestre. The sequence continues at coordinate 36,252,936 of OX940799.1, forward strand.
GTCCTTCAGATCTTAAAGAATTTGTTTCGACAAATACTAAATTTCTGGAAAAGGACTATATGAATGAGTTTATACCTAAAAGTAGAATTGTCTTGAATGAGATGTTAGGAGATACAATTCCACAAGAGGTTTCACAACTTGGCCCAATTGTAAGTTCCGAACCATCACAAGATCAACAACCTACCATTCCTCGTCGTAGTAGGAGGGTTGTAAGACAATCCAAGAGATACATCGGTCTGGGAGAATCAATGGAGAATCTTCCGGACGACGATGATCCCTACACATATAAGGAAGCAATGGAGGATGTTGATAGTCATCATTGGCAAAAGGCAATGCAATCTGAGATTGAGTCCATGTTCAATAACAAAGTCCGGTCCCTTGTAGACTTGCCTAAAGGGATAAAATCCATTGGGTGCAAGTGGGTATACAAGAGGAAAAGAGGTATGGATGGAAAGGTGGAAACCTTTAAAGCTAGATTAGTAGCTAAAGGTTACACACAGAAAGAAGGTATCGATTACGAGGAAACCTTCTCTCTTGTGGCCATGCTTAAATCCATTAGGATACTCTTATCCATTGCGGCATCTTTAGATTTAGAGATTTGGCAAATGGACGTCAAGACAGCTTTCCTTAACGGAAGTCTTGACGAAAGCATCTATATGATGCAACCAGAAGGATTCATTGAAAAAAGCCAAGTGGAAAAGGTATGCAAGTTACAAAAATCCATATATGGATTAAAGCAAGCATCCAGATCCTGGAACATAAGGTTCGATCAAGCTGTGAAAGGTTTTGGATTTGTTCAAAACCTTGACGAACCTTGTGTATACAAAAGGATCAAGGGCGACAAGTTGGTTTTCCTAATTCTTTATGTTGATGATATACTACTCATCGGAAACGATGTAGGTGTATTGACATCAGTAAAAGAATGGTTAGCAAAACAATTTGATATGAAGGACTTAGAAGAAGCAAGTTATATTCTTGGTATCCAAGTAATAAGGGATAGAAAGAATAGAACGATTGCACTATCCCAAGCTTCATACATAGATAAAATCTTGTCTAGGTTTTCCATGCAAGATTTCAAGAAAGGTATGTTACCTTTCAGGCATGGAATCAAACTTTCTAAGGAACAAGTTCCTAAGAATGAGCATGAAGAGCAATTCATGGGTAGGGTTCCATATGCCTTGGCAGTTGGAAGTCTCATGTATGCAATGCTCTACACTAGACCAGATATTTGTTTTGCTGTTGGCATAGTTAGCAGGTTTCAATCGAAACCTGGTCCTGATCACTGGACGACAGTCAAGTATATTTTCAAGTATCTCAGGACAACGAGAGACAATATGCTTGTATACTCTGGAGGGGATTTGATTCCCGTAGAGTATATAGATTCTGATTTCCAGTCGGATTCTGACTCTAGAAAATCCACATCAGGATCTGTGTTTACTCTTGGAGGAGGAGCAGTCATAAGGAGGAGTATCAATCAATCATGCATTACTGACTCCACCGTGGAAGCTGAGTATGTTGTTGCATGCGAAGCTGCCAAAGAGGCTGTTTGGCTCCGCCAATTCTTGATTGACTTAGAAGTGGTTCCTAGTGCAGTAAGTAGATCACTATTTACTGTGACAACAGTGGAGCAGTGGTTAATTCGAAAGAACCAAGAAGTCATAAGAGAGGAAAACACATTGAAAGGAAGTATCATCTTCTTAGGGAGATTGTTCATAGGGGTGACGTGATGATTACCAAAATCGCATCAGCAGAAAATCTAGCGGATCCCTTCACAATGGCTCTACCACAGAAGAGTTTTGAAGGGCACCTAGAGAACATGGGAATGAGAGATATGACACATTTGCTATAGCGCAAGTGGGAGATTGTTAGGGTTATGCTCAATAGCAAGAGTGTAATGTTGTACTTGACAATCTTTTCATATTAATAAAGTGATTTCTATTAGTTAACAAAATCTTATATAGCATTTATTATTATAATTGTCAAAGTAAATAATCATAAGGTCAAAAGACTATGAGAAAAGAAGAATTGTTCGTACATCTGGATATGTATGATGTAGACACAATTCTTTAGTTAGTCTTGAATAACGTTCACAACTTAAGTTAAAGGTTGGGCACCTTTATCTTGTTAAAGTTGTAGAATTCTTTTACTAGCATTTGAGTGGGATCAAATGTGTTGTGATGAGTCTAAAATCATCGAAGAGTCTTCGAGTAAAAGAATCTAGTGCACTGGGTGCATTGAACCGGATCATAATGAAATACTTTTTCTAGAACCGTCACTAGATAAAAGTCTTTTCATTATCAGGACAATCGGAGAGTCTATCTTAATCCTAAGATAAATGATGGACTTATGGTTGCAAGTGTTATCATTTGAGCTATCAATGAGTACGATTATATAGCATAGTCTATCCTCGATAGTTTGGTGGTATTCATTTGTTAATCGATAGAGGACTTCATTTATAAATACGAACATCGTGGCTCCATTTATTAAATGTGAGTAGAATATCATCAATCATCATATGGATGCTTTGTGGTTTTGAATATGAAATCTTAACGTTGAGTTTTCAATAGTGTCTATTGAAAGATGACTTCTGGACAAGTCATAATATATATCCAAGTTCAAAGTGTGGTCATATGAGTAAATATGGTAACTTGGAGAGCTATAGGCGGTCTATGAGCTCTTGGCGATTACTGATATTCTTCACGAGGATTCACTATCTCCCATATGATTGTCTAGGGTATGAATGAGCATTGTTAACTTATTCCATCTTTATTTAAGAGTCAATTTTAGTTCTTTAGTGGAATGAACTAAAATTAATAGATTGAACCTAAGTGAATCATTTGTTGATTGTGATTGGGTTATGTCTATTGGAGCTTAAATTTAGATAGGCCCGCCAAGATCCCCAATCCGCACAGACTTGCATGAATCACTTGATATATTCTACCGGACTGTTTGTGGGTCCATTTAGAATTGTATTTAATATATTAAGAATATAATTTGCACATTATTTAATTAATGAGCTGTTTAATTATATTAATATATTAATGAAAGGCATGTGGGCTTGTTTCTTTTAGTAAGAATGGGTCTAGTTCACATGTGGGTTTTTTTTTATTAAAGTCCAAATGGATTAAATAAAATAAGAAAACAATATGTAGGCCCAAGTCTCTTGTCATGGGCGGCAATGGGTAGTAATAAGCCCATTATATTGTTTTGTTTTATTATTTAATTAAATGGAAATTAATTAATATGTTAATTAATTATTTAATTAAGAATCAAATCTTTTTCTGATTAGGAAATATGTTTCCTAGTTGTATACTACTATTAGTAGTATATTAAAAGTAAAAGACTTTATTTGTTTAGTCAAATTAGGAAGTCTTTTATTTAGTCACAAATACATTAAAGAGTTGGATTAGGGTTAGAATTCTAAAGAAGTCTTTGTATCCTATTTGGAAAAGGACTTTGGTGATCATCTTGTTGGACAAGGTAAGAATTCAGAAACCCTAAATAAACTAGGGGGGATTTTCGGCCACCCTAAAAGATCTAGGGCAGAAAATTCGGTCACTATAAATATATAGTGAGAATTTTCGGCCAACCCTAGTTTTCTTTTTAGAAGAATTTATTTTCTTTGGCAAAAAGGAAAAATAAAAATCCTACTCTTTTTTCTAGTGAGAATTCGGCCAAGGTGTTTTGTGAGAGAAGAATTGTTCTAGCTTCGATAGTGTACTAGTGATCTTGACATCAAGAGATCTTGTACATACTTTCGAATTAGGTTCACGCGAATTTCAATCCTAGGATTATGAATTAAAAAGTAACCGGAACATTCTTAGCAAACTTTTGGAGCTTATAGTGACTAATAAAAATCAGAAAAGTTTTTGTTGTCCATTCTCAGGTTCACAATTCAAAGAAGGGAGACCACGCTCCTAGGTGATTCACGTTCGTGATCGGTTTTGGAAGATCTTATGGATTACCATCGACGTAAGTCAATCGGATCACGCGACAAAGGTATTTCATCTTTTCGTATATATGTAATTAATTAAAGGATTAAAGTTCAATATGGAAAAAATTTTAAATATACTAAACTCTATTTTAGTCTCGCTTCCGCTGCGTGCACGTATTTTTTTCCCTACAATTTAGACCTTACGTCTAGCTTAATCAGGTATCAATGATAGTGGGTGATGAGGTTGTTTGTGCTCAACAAAACAATGTATTACGTGTTCACTTGAAAACCGTGTTTAACCATTTAGGAATCTACTTAGGATAAAAGCTTAGTAAAACGATAAGCAAGGATTTGTTCCACATGGAATTATAGTAATATGTTGTATTAATTAACTAATCTATAATGCAATAAAGTAAATCATGGTAGTTTGGATAGTGTATGGTTTGAGAAACAATCAAACATACATGTAAAGTAAATGTAACTAAACGGTGATACGGAAAATAGAATGTTCAACAATCTTTGATAAGAATATGGAATGTAATCAATTAAGAGAATGCTAGGGAATTAATGGAGTTGCAAGAAGATTATAGGCAATGCTTTTCAAGCTACTTTAATGAACCAATCTCATACTTGTTAACCATTTGTAGTCTTAGACGCGTTTAGGCTGTTACTACGAAACCTAAACACTTCCCAAAATGCCTAATCGATTAAGGAGAGGGGGTCAAGGTGGGATCGGTTAATTAGAAATCAAGGTTTAGATGATTGCGATTGATATACCCTCCAACCATCTATCCTATTCACTATGTTCCTTAATCATTCAAGGGTGTCAATTCAATAATGATTGTATAACAAATTATCCTAAACAAGAGTATAATCAACTAATTGTATACAATGCCAATTATATAATGAATAAGATCTAGTTATCAAATGAATAGAATACAAATAGAGATTCAAAATGCAATATAGCTTAAGCAAAACCCAAATCCAAATGTTTCTCACATTAATCCCTTAGAATGGAGATTTAGTTGCACATAGTTACAATCAAATAGTAAAGAAGAAGTAATATATTAGGAAATCACTCTTGGGCCTCCTTTTGTAGTGCTTGATCCTTCTTTCTTTTGATGCTTCTGGTGCAAAGCATGGTAGATGAGGATGTGTCTAGATGATGGATGTCTAATGGGTAGTGACAAAGGTAGGGAAATATAGAGAATACGAAGAAAGGAATGATTGGGTGAAGTATTCAAGATTTGGTGTTGAGTTCTTGGATGGAAAAGGTAGTCCAAGATTAGAGATGAAGGAAGTCTAACTAAGTTCAAATGGAGGAGAGAATGCTAGTCTAAGTTTTGTATTTTCGTGCTTGGAAGAACTCTTCTTCAAAATGGAGAAAAAAGAATATATATATATAATGGTTCTCGGATCTGTCTTTTAACTGCCAAAAATGTTGATGTGACATGTGACACGGTTACGTTTTCATGGTTTTGGAGACCACGACGCCACCGCGATAGACGGTTATTCATTCTTCGATCTGGTTACTGTGACTGATTCTCATCTTTTTCGTTGTTGTGAAGACAACGACATATGAAGGGCGGCAATGGGATCTGAAATCTTTGAGTGGTTGTTGTTTGGTCACACAACAACACTAACAGCGACACTCAACCTGATTAAATACTATTCATCTTCTTCCTCTCTGTCGCGGTTATGGCTCCACAATGACACTCCACCGCGACACCACACCTCATGGATTTATCAGGATTTAATCTCTCTGTCGCAGTTATGCTCACAGTGAAATGTACAAACTAAGTTAAATTGCCTAAAGCATACCTAGAGGGGGGTGAATAGGTTTTTACGCCATTTTCAATCTCTTGAAACAAACTCAAGTTTATCCCTCAAGGTAGCTTACATTACAACACATAAACCATACATACAAGTATAGACAAGATAATCATGTGATCATTAAAGCATTGTCCATACATCAACAAGAATCAAGAGGAAGAATAACATTAAAAACTCATCAATAAAGAATACTTGTATATCAAATAATATTCAATGTGTTACAAGTACGAATCAAAATACAATTATACACAAATGAATCAATATACAATATACAAAAGAATTATATATACAACTATGATCTAAATGATTTGCTTACATATCACACTTAACACAAACTTGTTTCCAAATACATCACAAGTGAATATTGAGCAACAAAATTAAAACATACACATATACAAATATGAAAGATAGAGATAGGAAAAATTAACACAAGAGATTTTTTAACGTGGTAAAACCTCCAAGGAGGAAACATCCATGGGTTGAACTACAACCATTGGGTACTATATATATTGGATGATAGATTCGAAATTCTTCAAAAGTGACCAACTTATGATCTACTCTCTATTGGAGTCTATGTCTACCCAATCCCTATTGGTAGATAATAAATCCCTCAATGATGCGAAACCACCATATATTGGAGTCCATGTCTAACCAACATCATTGGAAGATTAGAAATTCCTCAAGAGAGCATACACATCCCATGTACCACTCTCTATTGGAGTCTATGTCTATCCAAACGCCTAAGCCTACCAATAATGTAGCCAACTCCTTATCCAAGGTACTCATGCCTCTAGAAAGCCTCCAATGCATAGCTATCTGGACCTTCCCGATTCTAGCCATGACTTCTTGCTTTGTTATCCGGACCTTTTGTCCTAACCAAGTTTTTCTTGCTTGACTATCCGGACACCTTGTCATAGTCAAGACTTCATGCCTTTTACAAGGACTTCCTAAGTGTGATCCATGAATGCAAATGATGCAAACAAACAATTCAACATAGAACATGTGATCAATACATTCCATGGAAACTAAACTTAAATCATGTGAGAACACAAGTCAAAATGTTTAGATACAAAACTTGAATTAAAACTTAAAGCATGTGAAAACACCTAACACATATGGCTCCTAATTTCAATCACAAATATAATACTTGAATAAATTATATACATGAAGTACATATCCAAGATATTAGAAACATACACAAAATATGTTCAATGAATATTATATTCTAGCCAACATTTAGAGCAGGGATATAATGAATAATCAATTAAATCCTATTAGACTCTAAATACAAAATCACAAGTGTTAATCCTAGATTTGTTCAATTAGAGGACCCCAAGCACATGTCAAGGTTATTGATCATAAAATGAATCAATCAATCCATAAATAACCGTAGATATCAAACTAATCACAATACAACACTCAAACATGTGAAAACCTAGAATCCTAGAAAACTAGTTCACATTTGTCTCTAAATAGACTTGCTTAGATTTGATTATGAAGCTATATTTCTGAATACCATTCATCATACATATATATATATATATATATAAGAAGAAAGCACAAAGATTAGTCAAATACCTATGATTCACGAGCTGGTTTGGTTTTATGGGTAGAACCACTAGAAAAATCGATCAAACAACTGCAAAACCAATGAGAAAAGGTAAAGGACTTGATTACAAAGATTTTTCAACTTGAATCACTCAATTCTGACTTCGTATGAGAAAGTTATGGTATCTGGAATGTGAGAAAGTTTGAGAGAAAATTCTGCACTTGCATTTTCTAATTTTCTTCTTAAAATGAAATGAGAGGGAAAGGAGAAACTTAAAAGAGATGAAAGAGAGGGAAAGAGTTGACAAATCAGGGTGTGACACCTCAACAGCCTGTGAGGGGCGTGTGAGCCTCACGGGGCAGAGAGTGTGAGGTCCGTGAGGCTCACGGCCTCCTCACACACCTCTTCAAGCACGCTTCTCTTTCATTCTTCGACCGTATTCGGGCTTTTGAACTCCGAATTTGAATTCGTCTTTGGATTACGAACTGTGACTCTTTCACGCACAAGGATGACTATGAAACTTTGACAAAAGATTGAGAATTCGACTCGGCATACGACAACGAAGACAACTCAATGAATGAGAACATAAAGTAGCGAGCTTCCTAATTTGGACTTGAAACCTAATGAATAAGTAATTGAAATGACTGGGACTCAGTAAGGAATCATATGTGATCATGTTCAAGTCCAAAGACAATAAAACAAAAACAAATAAACACAAAGTCACATTAGTATGCCATTTCCTAGAGATAGTCCTAGAACATGCAATTTCATAATGTTTGGCGATTTGAAACTAATGCATGTGCATACTTTGTCAAGTGTGTGAATGTGTTATACAAATGGTGTACAACTATGCAAGGACACAATTAAATGTCATGTGTATGTGTGCCTAAGCCTTGTAAGAGGAATGAGGTCAATTATACCTTTGTTAAGCAATGAAGCTTATTCCCCTTTCAAGACACCATCTTGCATGAGCCGTAGTCGAGTCTTTCTTTGAAGCTTTGAATCATCATATCTAAGACCACTAATCAATATAAGAGAAACAATATTTTGATATGGAATACATGCCAACAAAAACCAAAAACCTAACACATAACAACACTTTAACCGTGACAATTCCTTGGCTTGATCCTCGATGCTTTAAAGCCCTTCTGTCGCGGTGTGCCTTTGGCGACACCAAAATGGTGAATGCCTAGTTTCACCTTTTTGAACTTTTTGTATCAAATCCTTTTCCTTCTTCACAAATGCCCTTATGGCACTAATAAACCTAAAACACTTGTTTATCATAGTTAGATCACAGGAAAATACCCGAGAAACAAGCAAAAAGAAAAGGAAATGGGGCCAAAATCATATCTATTTTGGCTTGATCAGTGGGGTATATCATGATCAATTCTAAAATATATTAATATTTGCTAAGAACCTCATCTTGACACAATCAAGACGACATTATCATATATATATATATATCAGTTCCTTTAAGAATATTTCTCACATATTTTCTATAATATATGTGTCTCATCTGAGCCTGTTTTTCCAAACAACTGATGCGACTACACGTGTAAGAATGCTGATCTCAACCTAACGGCATATTCAAAATAATTCATGTGTGAAATATAACATGCTAGTATGATTTTAGATAGAAATAAATTTTTTTTTATAACTATAATAATATCGTTCAATACAATGATTCAATCTATCATTACAATCTACACAACCCTAATGACTTAGCATGTGACTCATAGACATCTCTAGTCATATCTTTAATGAAAGGATCAGCTACCATCTCATGGGTTGAAATTTATTGAATCATTACTTCATTCTTCGATACGATGTCTCTGACAAAATTATATTTTGTCTCTATGTGTTTGGATTTACTGTGATACTTGGAGTCTTTATTATAAGCAATTGCTGCTTGATTATTACAGTAAGCAATTACTGGCTTTCTCGTGTCCTTAGAGACATTCATATCTTCTATAAATCTCTTAAGCCAGATAGCTTCTTGTACTACTTTCGAACAAGCCACAAATTTGGCCTTCATAGTTGATAGAGCAATACACGTCTGTTTCTTGCTACTCCAAGTGATAGCACTTTTTATGAGTAGGAATGCATATCCTGATGTAGATTTTTACTCATCCAGATCGTCTCCCCAGTCGGCATCTGTATATCTAATGAGACGCAAATCTCCACCTTGGTAACATAGGGAGTAATTGGCAGTTGAAATATACAAACATAGTTAAATTGCCTAAAGCATACCTAAAGTGAGGGTGAATAGGTTTTTACACCTTTTTCAATCCCTTGAAACAAACGTAAGTTTGTCCCTCAAGATAGTTTACATTACAACACATAAATCATACAAACATATATAGACAAGAGCAACATGTGATCATTAAAGCATTGTCTATATATCAACAAGAAACAAGAGGAAGAATAACATTAAAACTCAACAATAAAGAATACTTGTATTTCCAATAATGTCCAATATGTTACAAGTATCAATCAAAGATTAACTAAATACAAAAGTATCAATATACAAAAGAATTATATATGCAACTGTTATTAGGAAAATGTTAACAGAGTCAAATTCTTATTAACACAGAGTATCTATCAAAATGAAAAAAAATAACATTATTTTATTGATAAAGATACAGCAATTTACACAACATAATGATACAGTACAGAAAATGGAGGGTTTCTGAGAAGTTTAGGTATAGACCTTCAAGACACGGTTGGTGATGGCGATCTGATGCTAGTCGATAAGTGGAAAAAAGGGCTGTAAGTTGTCGGTCAAAAGTCTGTTTTTCGATTCCCTCTCAGTCGAGAGTCTTCTATCATTTATGGGTCCCGTTTCTTGCTCATTATTCTGATAATCAATCAATCAATCAATTAAGCAATCAACGGGACATTAATGGTGGCCTTATTTCAGGTGCGGGAATGATTCTCATAATCGAGTGATTTTGTTTCCTTTTTTGGCGATCTTGACAGGGTTGGCTAATCCCATTCAAAGTGGAGCTTTAAAGGTGGCAGGAGAAGTCAACTTTCTTTGTGTTTAAATGTTGGTGTAGACCATCTTACTTGGAGCTTGATTTTGATGTACCGATCCATTTCTTCCTTGTGTCGAGGACGGGTCGAGGTACCCGAATACCCCATATCTTGTTGGGTCGAGGTACTTGTATTCCTTGTGTATCGGGGTACCAAGATACCGGATAAGGCAGTAGCGGGGTACTCGGATGTTGACTTCTTTGTTTCCTGGTACTTGGGGATCTAGATGCCTCTAATCTTGATTTGGATTTGTAGCAAGTCTGTCTAGACATATCAGTCTGGCTCCTTCTCAAGGTAGCAGGATATTTCCTGTAGTGTCTTCCTACTTCAAATAGTCTTGGTTTGAATGAAAAATTCTTCTTTAGACCCCTGCCATTTTTCGGTTAACAACAACTATGATCAAAATGATTTGCTTACATGTCACACTTAACAAAATCTTGTTTCAAAATACATCACAAGTGAAGATTGTGCAACAAGATTAAAACATACACATATATAAATATGAGAGAGAGAGAGAGAGAGAATTGACATAAGAGATTTTTTGATGTGGTAAAACCTCCAAGGAGGAAACATCCACGGGTTGAACTACAACCATTGGGTACCACATATATTGGATGATAAATTAGAAATTCCTCAAAAGTGACGAACCTATGATCTACTCTCTATTGTAGTCTATGTCTACCCAATCCATATTGGTAGATTAGAAATTCCACGAAAGTGCAGAGCCAATCTATATTGGAGTCTATGTCTATGCAACATCGTTGGAAGATTAAAAATTCCTCAATAATGCATACACATCCCATGTACCACCCTCTATTGGAGTTTATGTCTATCCAAACACCCGGGCCTGCCAATATTGTAGCCAACTCCCTATCCAAGGCACTCATACCTCTAGAGAGCCTCCCATGCATAGCTATTCGAACCTTCCCGATCCTAGCCATGACTTCTTGCTTGGTTATCCAGACCTCTTGTCCTAACCAAGACTTCATTGCTTGACTATCCGGACCTCTTTTCCTAGTCAAGACTTCTTGCTTGGTTATTCGAACCACTTGTCCTGACCAAGACTTCATGCCTTTTACAAGGACTTCCTAGTGTGATCAATGAATGCAAATGATGCAAACAATCAATTCAACATAGAACATGTGATCAATACATTCCATGGAAACTAGACTTAATCATGTGAGAACACAAGTCAAAATAGTCTAGATGCAAAACTTGAATTAAAACCTAGGGCATGTGAAAACACCTAACACATGTGGCTCATAGTTTCATTCACAAATTCAATACTTGAATAGATCATATATATGAAGCACATATTCAAGATATTAAAAACATACACTAAAAATGCTAGATTCACAAAATATGTTCAATGAATATTCTAGCCAACATTTAGAGCAAGGATATAATTAACAATCAATTATTTTCTAGTAGGCTCTAAATACAAAATCAAATGTGCTAATCTTAGATATGTTCAATTAAAGGATCCAAACACATGCCAAGGTTATTGATCATAAAATAAATCAATCAAATCACAAATAACCCTAGATATCAAAATAATCACAATACAACTCTCAAACATGTGAAAAACCAAAATCATAGAAAACTAGTTCACATTTGTCTCTAATTAGACTTGATTAGGTTTGATTATGAAGCTATCTTTCTAAATAGAATTCATCATATATACACATATATATATAGAAGAAGAAAACCCAAGGTAATTGAAGGTTTTAAAAGAAGAAAACACAAAGATTAGTCAAATACCTATGATTCACGAGCTGGTTTGGTTTTGAAAGTAGAACCACCACAAAACTCAATCAAATAGCTGCAAAATCACTTGGAAAAGGTAGAGAACTTGATTATGAAGATTCTTCGACTTGAATCACTCAATTCAGAGTCCGAATGAGAAAGTTATGGTGTTTGGAAGGTGAGAAAGTTTGGAGAGAAAATTCTGCATAAAGTGTTTTCTAATTTTTCTTCTTAAAATGAAATGGGAGGGAAAGGAGAATTTAAAAGAGAGAGAGAGAGAGAGAGGGGGAAGATATTCATGGCCAATGGGAGGAGGCCATGTCACCACCCCGTGAGAGGGGCATGAGCCTCATGAGGCAGAGAGGTGTGTTGGCCGTGAGGCTTATGTGCCCCTCACGAGCTCACCTCAAATGGTCTTTGGCCATTGCTTGCCTCTCTTGCGCTCCTCTCGCATTCTTCGACCGTATTCGGGCCTCTGAACTCCAAATTTGAATATGTCTTCGAATTACGAATCATGACTCCCTCACACACAAGGAAAACTATGAAACTTTGAAAAAAAAAGTTGAGAATTTGACTCGAAACACGATGACGAAGACAACACATCGTATAAGAACATAAAGTAGCGTAACTTCCTAGTTTGGACTCAAAACCTAATGAGTGAGTAACCGAAATGACCGGGACTCAATAAGGAATTGTATGAGATCATGTTCAAGTCCAAAAACAATAAAACAAACACAAATGAAAACAAAGTCACACAAGTATGCCATTTCCTAGAGATAATCCTAGAACATGCAATTTCACAATGTTTATCAAATTAAAACTAATGCATGTGCATACTTCAAAAAGTGTGTGAATGTGTTATACCAATGGTGTACGACTATGCAGGGAAACATATGAATTCCATGTGTGTGTGTGCCTATGCCTTATAAGAGAAATGAGGTCTAATATACCTTTGATGAGCAATGTAGCTTATTCCTCTTTGAAGACACCATCTTGCATGAAAAGTTGCCAAGTCTTTTGATCAGTCCACAACCACACGATGTGACTCTCACAAGTGTATGAGGTCGGAGTATAATATAATGGCCGAGTAGGGATCATTCCCAAGAGAACTAATGATTGATTACCGGTTTTTATCAGTTTATATACTATTTGGACAATCAAAATTGAAAGTTTCTAGATTTTAATACTAAGACAATTAATTATAAAGCAAAGTAAAATACCAATCACAAAAAGAACAAGTGTAATAATTTGATGAAATATGTGCTAGAACTCGAATCCACTTCACCCTTTTAATTAGCTCTTGACTCGCTTAATCTCTAATCTCTCTCAATGTCTTAGAGATTGCATCCATACACACAACATGCATGAATCCATTAAGAATGTTGGAACACACACAAGAACCCTATATGCTAGCCTATTGTATCTCTCACTTTCTAGTCATATATAGTGAATATTTTTCTAAGCATGTTAAATATGTCTCCTATCAATACATAGCATTCAACCATAAATCAATTACATGGTGATCAATCAAGTAAAGGCTTTAAGCATTCAAAATATCCATATAACTACACAAGCACTTATAGAGAAACTAAGTAGTCATTAACAATAGATTAAGGGTTTGGCTTCATCTTTGCTCTAGCACAAGAGTATTTTAGCTCATATTAAACAAATAAACCATACAAGATTTCCAATAAACACAAACCATAACAAATACAAGAAGATTAAAGATAGAGTTTATAGATAAACTAAGATGATGATCTTCTTCTTGCAAAAGCTTGGTCTCCAATGGCTTCCTTCTCCTAGAATCAACTCCTCCAACTCCAAGGCTGATGATGATCCACCAAAACCAAAGAGAAAATAGAGGTTTTTACTGGGAGAGAGTGTGTATTTCGGTTGTCTTTCAAGTGGGAATGAGAGTAATTTCAAAGACACCTCCTAACCATCCCCATTAGGACAAGCACACCATGCCTCTTAAATGAAGAGGGCCCACCAAGATCTTCAATAAGGATTCTGAAAAGATGAGAGAAAAGGGGATATTTAGTGTGGGGAGGAAGCTTAGATCAGAAATAGGGTGAAAGAACGAGAATGCCCTTGCAAAAGTGGTTGAAAATTGGGCATCTCACGGGTGGGTTTCTAGCAGAGCACACAGTTATGAAAACAGGCATAACTTTCACCACAAACATCAAAATCACGTTCTTGAAGAACCGTTGGAAAGAAAACTTCTGGACATTTCCAACCATATGTAACCAAAAATCTAGTTTGATCGAATAAGGGAGATATGGCCCCCGCAAATTGAGCATTTTGTAGAAAGTTTTCGCCAAACCCAACCCATGAATTCTGTGCCCTATTCTGTGCCCTAGGGCGCAAAACTGCAAAAAAACTAAAGCTCTACCAAGAATTATGTGGCCCCTAAAAGCAAAATAGGGGCACCAAATCTAAGTTTCAAAAATTTCACTTTTGTCCCAAAATTTCCACCTTTTTACACATAAGCCCTTCTTCTGGAAGAAATCCTGAAACACTTATTTAAGCTGTTAAAAACATGGTTTTACCCGGGAATAGAGCATAAAAGATACAACTAAGGGGGGTACACTTCGTGTAGAAATAAGAGTTATCGTCTTCCTTAAAGCTTGAATCATCATCAATCTAAGACAACTGAACAATACAAGAGAAACAACGTTTTGAGATGGAATTCATGCCAACACATGTAAGTCGAACAGCCAAGAAATAATTGAAGTGTGAAATCTTAAACATTCGAGAAAGAGAGAAGAAAGAGAAAAAAGGCGATGTCACCAAGAGAGAAGAGAGAGAAAAGCGGCCTTGCCGAGAGAAAAAAGGGCATTGTCACCATTGCCAGAGTAGCTGGAAGAGAAAAGGTCATTGTCATAGAAGATTTCAAGTTTTTTCCACAAAATTTCAAGTTTTATCAACATTTCAAGTTTTTACAAAAAATTTCAAGTTTTTACTAAAGATTTCATGTTTTCACTAAAGATTTCATGTTTTCATTCAACATTTCGAGTTTTTATTGAAGATTTCAAGTTCTTACAAAAGATTTCAAGTTTTAGTACCGGCGAAACTTGAAATCTTCTAAAAAAAAACTTGAAACCTAACTTAACACCAAAAACAAATTTAATTCATAGATTTATTCATGCAACTAAAACTTGAATCAAGAAATATACATTAAGCACATATTCAAGATTTAAGTTACAAACAAAAAACATGCTAGATTCACAAGATATGATCAATCAATATTCTAGCAAATATTTAGAGCATATATTCACACAATAATCAATCAAATCCTTATCGGCTATAAATACAAAATCAAATGTGCTAATCCTAGATTTATTCAACTAATGAGTCTTAGCACATGATAAGGCTATTAATCAAGAAAATAAAGTCAATCAAAGTACAAATAGCCCTATCATGTGAAAACATAGGCTTTAATAAAACATAACTCACATTCAAGTTTCTAATTAAGCACAACTAACTTATAATTGAAGCTCTACTTCTTAATAGCATTTGTTCAAGTAACATACACATAAAGAAGACGAAAACCCAAGGTAATTGAAGATCATAAAGCACAAAACTCAAGAGAAAAGACAATCACCTTGTAAAAGAATGCAACCACGAAATTTGTGTTGGATCAACCCAAAACTTGAACAAAAGGCTTCAAACTTGCTTGGAAAAGATAGAGAACTCCAATACGAAGATTCTCCAACTTGAATCACTCAAATCGGATAAGAAATAAGTGAGTAATGGTGTTTGGAAGTTAGGAAAATCTTGAGAGAAAATTCTGCATCTATTTTCTTTCTTTTCTTCTTAAATGGAAAATGGGAGGGAAAAATATATTTAAAGGAGGGAAACAAGAAGCAATTAAAACCATCAATGAAGGGCTGCCACCTCAGCTTCCCATGGAGGCGCGTGGCCTCCATGGGGAAGGGTGCAAATGGCAATTTGCCACTTCCTCTTCCCTCGCGCACCTTTCGCATTCTTCGACTGTATTTCGGCCTCTGAACTCCAATTTCAAATCTGTTTTTGGATTACAAACCAGGACTCCCTCATGAACATGGACGTTAACAAAACTTTCATGAAAAATATGGAAATCAACTCGATACATAAGGATGAAAACCATGTACGATAAATGTATGGAAAGTTTCGTAACTTCCAACTCGGAACTCGAAAACTAATGAATGAGTATCGAAATGACTGAAACTCAATAAAGAATAATATGAGAACATATTCAAGTCCAATATCACAAAAACACAAACACAGAAGTATGCCATTTCCTAGATATAGTCCTAGAACATGCATTTACAAAATTTATCAATTTAAATCTAATGCATGTGCGTACAATGATATGTTTGTGTATGTGTTATACCAATTGAGCACAACGATGCAGGAACACAAATGGATGCAATGTGTGGGTGTGTGTGTGCCTAAACGTCTTGCAAGAGTAATGAGATCTAAATATACCTTTGATATGCAACAATGCTTGCTCCTCTTGAAGGCTTCACTTTGCTTGATGAGTTGTCAAACTTCTCTGAAGCTTGACAAACCGTGAATCCTAAATAACTAATTAATACAAAGGAAATGTTGTTTTGATATAAAATAATGCCAACAAGACTTAAAATCGTAACAATCGCGATGGAGAAATATCCATCTTTATTTTGTTTTTAATTTTTTATAAAATTTTAAATAAATAAAAAATTGAATTTTGTATTTGGTCAAAAAGTTCAAATTGCCCTCAATTGTTAGGAGTTAATAGATCTAAACTAATGGTATGGAATGTTTATCCAACATTTTTCAAAAGTTAGGGGAAGTTTGTGAGTATATGTCCAAAACTGCCATGTATGTGTAATTTTGTCAAACGTGAGGGTGTTTGTGCAATTAGCCTTGATAAAATTTTACTATTAAAAATAGAAAAAACAAAAAAGTAGGGTACAATTTAAATAAACTTTAAAAAACTTGAGTAATATTATATAAGCCAAAAAATTAACCCAAATAATGCAGCAAATGAGTTGTCATGACAACTCATGGGGTGATGTGGTTAATGATAGAGTAAGGACTAATCACTTGCAACATCATTGGGGTTGATTTTTAGACTAAATATTTGGATTGACTGGCATTAGTGGGAAAACTTTGTGGGCATTGACAGGGATGTCAAAAACACCCGACCCTCGGGAACCCGCCCCATCCCGACCCCATACGAGGCAGGGTTTTTCAAAACAATTGGGGTCGGGGCTAATTTGAGGCTGAGTCCCTCGCCCCGTTTTAGAAACAGGGCAGGATTGGGATTTGGTATCCTCACCCCAACCCCATTTTTTATTTAAATATTAATACTATTAATATTTCATTATTAAAAAATTAAGATATATTTTTTAATTAATTAAATAATATATATTTTATTAGTAATATTAAGAATTAAGATATAAAAAATTAACATTAACTTACTTTTTATCCAATATACAATTTACTTTTAAAACCTGTAACTCTTTTTACTTTAACAACTTGTAACTCTTTTTTAGTTTTCACAATTTCCTTTTCTATAATTTCTAGTTAATTATTTTTGTAGATTTTATTCTATAGTCAATTATGATATTTAAAAGGGTCTCATCAATATTAAAAATGAGCGCATGGGGATTAAACTTTGTATGCACCTAAAGTGTGGTCCGTGATAGTCCGGAATCTTGTTTGAAGTCTACGCGCCATCGTTTCTTTGTCTTCTTCCCTCTCTCTTTTGTTTTCTGCATGCTCATTGTCTCAGTTTGCTTTTTCCTTTAGGCATGGAGAATCTGAATACGAAATTTGAGTTCTCTGCTCAACAACCCCTTAATAGTAACATGAATACTGATTCTAATATGAATCTGGATCCCAATTCCTCCGCCAAGCGAGCTAGAACTGATCACGACTTGCTTGGTCGTAACGATATTGGTTCTGAATACACGAGCAATAAACCTATACGTAGCTTCAAGTCAAAGCTCATAGGTATGTCTACTCCCAGTTCCTGGTCTAGATTTGGGGTGATCAAAAAGAAGATTACCATCGGGGCTGAAGATATTTCGATTTTCGAGGGTCCTGATGGCCAGATGATGAAGCTCTCTCCCAGCCTGAAAGAGCAACTCCACAAATTCTAGGCCAATACGTTGATCCTAAAAAACATGGGTCATCCTTACACCCTAAATTTTATGGTCACCAAACTTACTCAGAATTGGACCCTTCTAGGGCAATGGCAATTAACTGATCTTGGGGATGGTTATTTTATTGCCCGTTTCCAGATGAAGCTAACCTTGGTTATTGATGTGTAAAATCGTGTTATAAAAACCTAACTCGCAAGTGCACGAATCGTGAGATAAGTACAGCGACAAGTAGGGATCGTTCCCACGAGGAAAAGAGATTTATCGACTAAAACTAATTCTAATTAAAGCTAAGCAAGTAACAGTAACCAAGAGATTTCAGATTGATTTGATTGATTTGAGATTAAAACTAAATTAAACTAAGAAAACAGTTAACAAGAATATGTGAATGAGATCAAGAGGTGAGAAGACTAGGTCATCAATGATCACCGACTATGTTTACTCAATGCTTCGAATTGACTTTCACAAAGAATGTTAATCAAGTTAAGGGTTCGTTCTTAAATCATGTATAATTAGTGCTATGTGGTCCTGGGATAAATTAAGTACTTCTACTACAATCAATAGCAAACCTTGCATACAAACTATAACAGAAAATATATCAACCATACACCAAGTGTTCCTCAGTTGAGTAAATAGCAAACCTTGCATATAAACTATAACCTAAAACCCACAAAACACACAATCAAGTATTCTCAATCACAGTCAATAGCAAACCTTGCATATAAACCATGATTGAGAACCCATTAAGCACAAGAACAAGAGAACCAAAAATAACGTGCAACCTGCAACAGTAAATTCATTCATTCAATTGAATATTGGCTAAGAATGGTGAACCTCACACATATCTCAACCTTAACATATAAACCCTAGATTCAAGACTAGCACAAACCATGCATAGACAAGAAGAAATCCCAAATTGAATGAAACAAAACTTGAATTACTAAAACATAGTCAATTCTAACAAAGAGTATTCATAGAGGTTCACATCGAATCCCTAGTAAAGATTTAGTTACACATCAATGGAGGAAACAAAAATATAGAAGAGGAGAAGATAGAACCCATTGTTGTCTTCTAATCTTGCTTCGAATCCTTCGTCTTCTTCTTGCTTTTCGATCTCTTCCAAGGATGGATGGTAGAATAGCTCTCAATCTCGCAGTCTCTCCCTCTTCCTGAAAGCCCTATCATGTCTTATTTATAGTGGCTCGCAACTTCGTCCTTCACTGACATAAACGAATCAGATTACTTAAACTCTCGCTGCACGTGCCGCTAGGTAGGCAACTTGCCTACCCCGTGGTCATCTTTTTGCAACACCACTGGAGACCACCGCTAGGTAGGACAGTGTCTGGGGGGCGGTCTCATGAATGACACACGGCTAGAGTTTAGTGCAAGCTAGGACCGTTATGTAGGACATGCCTAGGCCGCGGTTCTTCATGAACAACATCTCTGGAGTTTGGTGCTAGATAGGACCGCTAGGTAGGCACTACCTAGGGGGCGGTCCTTCACAATTTCACTTGGAGGCTTCAACATGCATTGACCGCGACATATGACCGCTAGGTATGCATACCTAGGGGGCGGTCCACTGCAGAAAAATGTACTTCTGATCAGCATTGACATCTTTTCTTCCATACTTGAATATTTGCACCACTTTTGATAACGAGACCTGCACAGCTCAACAAGCACATCAAACAACCTAAAATACTCGAGAACAAAGCACAAAGACTAGGAAATAGGAGTCTAAAACATATATAGAAATAGACCGATCAGTTATATGCTTACCAACGGCCCTTGGGTGATTACGAATCAATATCTGGTGGTGTAAAGATGGAAGTCTAACTTTGTACCTAGTGAAGACACAATTCAAAGCATGCCAATTTGGGTAAGGTTGTCAAAACTTCCTATGGAATGGATGGTATCAAATTTGCTCTGGAATATAGGAGGCATGTTAGGGAAGACGTGTAAAGTGGACCCTATCACTGAAACTCAAGCAAGAGGTAGGTTTGCTCATATTTGTGTTGAAATTGACTTATCCAAACCTCTTTTGGGCTCTTTTAATATTGATGATCGAGTGATAAGGGTAGAATATGAAAGTCTAGGTCTAGTTTGCTATGGGCATAGTAGAGATAACTGCAAATAAGGTATAGTTGAGCCTATTGTGGAGGAAATGGCTACCAAAACAACTCATGCGGTTGCTGACAACAAGGAGGCTTCTCTTTATGGCCTGTGGCTTTTGGTGTCGTATGGTAACAAGGTAATAAAAATTTCAGAGGAAGGAATGGACAGGTAGATAATGGCAGTAGTAGATTTATGGAGAGAAAGGGAAATGACCATCATGGCAGCACTTATCCTAATAATTACAAGGATAGTGAAACTTCTGATGTGAGAAAGGTGGCTATCACTCAAGTGACACTCGAAATAGAACGAGGTCGGAGAGTAGCACAACGGAAAGTAAAGTTCGTTCCCAAGGAATCGAGTGATCGATTACCGAAATTGATTAGTCCATTTGCTATTCAAACAATCAATAATGATGGTAGTTCAAAACAAACAAAGTAAACTATCTTGATTAAAGGCTAATACTAAATCAATGAAATGAAAATCTCAAAATAAAACACGAATGTGATAATGGAGAGAAATATGTTAGGACTTGACTACACCCCACCCTTATATTGAGTTTCTAGTTAGACTCGATTGTATAAACCCAAACGTACTCATGCAATTCATATACTCGTACACCCTTATATTGACCCACAATCTTGGTCAAGTATAGTGAGTCACACTCAAAACATACCCAAGCTTATCCTTCGATTACCCGGAATGTACGAATGAGTTCATTACGGACTTTGGTGTACTAAATGAGTCCTATACGCTAGCCTAAGTAGGTCTACTTTTCTAAGCATGCATAGGGGAGCATTTTATCGAACACGTGGCATGCGTCTCCGGTTAGTGCATAACATACCACAAAAGTCATTCAAGAGGAGATCAATCAATTGAAAAGCATTAAGAACATTAAAATACCCATACAAACAACAATCTTGCACATAAGGGATAAACAAGAATCAATTCATTTAAATGTATAGTCAAAGGTGGGGTTTCATCAAATCCTAGCACTATGAGTTTAGCTCATCATATTACAACTAGTAACCATACAATATATGTGAAATAAGGAGTACATGGCTACAATAAAGAATAAAAGAGAAAGAGTCTAGAAAAAACTATATGGAGAGCTTCTTCTTCTTTGGATCTTCTTCTCTTTCTATCCTTCTTCTTGCTCAAAAGGTGAAGTGATGATGGCTATGGAAAAGAGGTGGGATTGGTGTGTTTGGATCTTAGGGAAAGGTAGGATTTTGGTGGGTTGGAAGGGATGGGTTGGTGATGTGTGAAGGAAAGAGCCAAGATGGAAACTTGCTGTAATAATTCGAGCTGGGGAGGTCTTGTTCTAAAATGACCTAGAAGGGGTACTTATAGGAGGCCCAAAAATGACCAAAATGCCCTCTGGAATACGAAGAGACGCTCTGCTGCTGTTGCCATTTTCGTGGTTGGACAACCGCGGCAGGCTGATGAAGTTTCTGTCGCGCCATTGCCGCGGTTGAGCAACGCGGCAAGTAGACCGCGGCAACCCAATGAGGTTTCTGTTGCCCCTCTGCCGCTGCTGCACGACCGCGGCACTTCTTGCGCGGCAACTTTGGAGGATCTCTGTCGCCTCCTTGCCGCTTGTGCACCAACCGCGGCGCTCTGATCCAAGCCCCCAGACTTTCCATATTTGCGCTATTTGCCTAAAGTTCTCCAGTTAGAGCCAAAACACCCCTGCTATTAGAAAAACCTCAAATGAAACATTAAAACCCCGGTTTTACCCGAGAAACTTACTCAAAAGGATTGGGAAAGGGGGCTACACTTTGTGTAGAAATAAAGCAATCAAACACCCCCAAACCTATCTTTTGGTCGTCCTCGAGCAAAACCAAAACAAACAAACAAAAAGAAAAAAACAATGGAAAGCAAAAACAAAAAGAAAACAAGAAAAACACATGATAAGTCTTTTAAACCCCTAGGCGATCCCTAGTAGGACGAGTGAAGTCTTGTGAGGGTTTACAGAACGACACCCACAAACGTCTTTCCTGCTGAGCCAACTATAGACAGAGATGCAATGATGGGCGAACCGAATTGAGACATATGCATGAAAAGACCCCTAAGAACAAGCTTGGGAAGTGCAAGCCAAGGTGCTACAACACGAGAGATTGCAATTCCATACTTCTTAGTGAACAAAGCTTCAAAAGCATCGAACACAAGAGTCTCATGATAGCATTTTGCCTCGACTCTATTCCTCTCTGGATCTCTCTCATTTTACCACTCAGAACCTAGGCTCATTCAACAAACATATGCGGTTGGAAATTAAGCACAAGAATTTTCAAATTTTACACTCATATGACAAATTTTGAAAAACCGCTAATGTTTAAATACAAATGGACCACAAGAACGGATTTGGACATTAAGAACAAGAGCAAACATCAATTGAAACCTTCATCAACAAGCTTAAACTCCCCCTAAAGATCAATTAGGACTTCTCTAAAGTTCAAGTGGGGATGTGGTGAATAGGTGGTGGAGAGGCTAGGTGGGTACGGTATTATTGGCTAGCTATCGGTTATGCTTTAAACTTTTATTTAGGTGCTCATCACAATTAAAGCGCCTAGGCATGAATTATTTAATCAATTAACTTGTGCTAAACTTTAAGTTGCTTTATTTTTGCAACTTTTACACATTTGAGCATATAAGGCTTGGAAATTTTTTATTTTATTTTATTATTTTTTATTTTTTTAATAAACAAGATAAGCCTTAATCCTTGCACACTTTACACTTCTAGCCTAAGTACACACTACTTTTACATTTTTGATTTTCCTTGAGCTTCTTTTTAACACGATAACAAGCCATAACCGTAGCACATGGGATGGTTTAGTGTTTATGGAAGATGTGGTGATGTGTATGATATGGGAGGATATAGTGATGGGGTTTAGTGTGTAGGTCAACATAGATAGGACATTTAAGCACACACACAAGGCATGGGACGTGTTTGGGATATTTGTAGTGACTAAACACACATAGCCTACGTCATCTCTTTAGGTGCGAGTTAAGCACGCAAACAAAGGCGAAACAAAGATGATGCTCTATCAATGATGTTCTTTAAAGCCCAAAGTATGGAGTGAGGTCCTTTTATTTATGCTTAAATATCTACAAGAAGAGTGTTTAAGATGAAACAATAAATTAAATCACACTCATAAGGACGCTATTTAGGCTCTGGCCTCACGCGAGTAGTCTCCACTAATGATCTAGACATCTTAAGCGCGATACCCAATTACTTAGACACTTTCGAGTCTGGTAGGGTGCGTGCAAGCAATGTGGTGTAGCTTTAACTAGCACCACCTTTGCCTAGACTCAGGGGCTCAACACATGCAAAAATTGCCTCAAAAGGCACAACCCAAAAGCATCTCATAAAGCAAGCTAATGCCCCAAAATTTTGGCTCGAAACAAGAGAGTGGACCAAACACACAATCATGCAAAAATTGAAAAAAATTTCACAAAAACAAGCACACACAAAACAATCAAACAAAATTGGTCAAAGAATGGCCGCAGCCCCAAACCTAAACGAAACATTGTCCCCAATGTTTGTACATAAGCGGATTGGACAATATAAGCTTAGAAGCGGGAGGGAGGCCAAACGCAACCCTAACAAGCACGCCGCAAACCTAAAAACTAGGCACAATACAACGCCACACACTTAAACTAAGCAAGAAAAATAAAAAACATAAAAAGATAACGCATGAAATAAAAGTTCAGAAGCATAATTATTTAACAACTAAAAGACAATGAAATATCTAAAAACAAAGCAAAAAAAAAACTGAAACTATGTCAAAGTAAGCAAAAATATCTGAAAATAAGCAACTAAAAAGAAAACAAGCATGAAAAGAAAAGGGTGGTGGAATGCGGTGGTAAGTGGCTACGAGGAACCCGGCAACTTTCCTTTGCCCTTGCTCGTCCTCGCCTCTCTATCAGCATGCTCCTTCAGGGACCGCTCCATGGCCATGCGCATCTGAGCCTCCTCCTCTGAAATCACGGGACCACCGGTCGAACGGGGATGAGCTGGCGGAAAGGGATAAGCCTTCTTTTGCCTGGTGTACTGGGAGATGTGGAGGTCAGTCCTAAGCTCAGCAAAGTCCTGCATAAGCCCATCCTCCACCTCACTGATCAGGGCTCTAGTCCTGCCCTCTGAAGCTGCTATCTCCCTCAGGATGTCCTCTTTCATAGCCCTAACTTCCGCCATCTGCCTGTCACGTGCTGCAGCCCGTTCTTTCTTCTCAAGCCTCCTCGTGAGCTTCAGTGCCGACAGCATCCGCGACCACTTGCTCTTGCTCTCATCATCCTCTGAAAGCAACACACCGTCCCCAGCCTTTGGTCCTGACTCTGGCTCTGGCTCTGGCTCTGGCTCTGGCTCTGGCTCTGGCTTTGGCTCCTCAGCATCTGGTCCCTCAGCATCTGACTCAGACTGCTTTGCCTCTGACCCAGGACCTGAATCTATATCATCTCTTCGAGCTCTCTTGTGTCCCCCAGGCCTTTGCAATCCCCTACTCGGGTAGAGGGAATACCACTGATTGATCCCAATGTCCACTGGAGCCTCTCTCAACTCTTCCGCCGAAAGGTCAACACCTGCCTGCAAGCAAAGCTGGGTGATCAGGCTCGGGAACCCCATGGCCTCCTTCTTGCTCTCGTCCTTCCCGCACTTATGGATCTCTATCTTGATGAGAACTCCAATGTCTATCGACTCGTCATGGCGCAAGCAGTAGAGAATCTGTGCCACCTCATAGGCCACGGTAATGCGGTGTCCACACGGCCTCAGTGAGTATGAAATGAACACGTGCCAGAAAGCTAGGTCAATGTGGATCTTGGATTGCTTCAGCGGGCTAGACCGAGTGTGCCAAAACGACAGTGGATAATCTGTCAGGGCGTTGGCTAGCTCCACATTCATCTTGGTGAAGATGTCGTTTCTTGGCAACCCCCGATACATCATCTCCCGGTCTTCAACTAACACAGCTTTCCTGAAGTACCTGTTGATGTCTGAGGCATTTACTCTAACCTCCTTGCCTCGTACCCACACTGCGCCGCCCAAAAGGTAGTTCCTCGGAACCATTCCGGCATAGAACTCCTCCACTATCCGCCTGCAATATCTGGGAGGGTGCTGGACATATGTCTGCCATCCTCTCCTCTCAATCATACCTGGGATGGGTGTATCTCCCAACTCTGTGACGGTGATCCCCTTCTCTGGGATAATCTTCCTCTTCTCCCATTTAGCAAATTGGGACGGGAAGTCCGGAATCTGCACACACGGGGGAATTGCCTGCCGTCTGCTTCCCCTGCCCCTACTCGGCCTCGAGGAAGCACCGGCGTCTTCTGCTGCATCAACCACTGCGGGAAACTTTGTTCTAGCCATTCGGACACACAGAAAACCGTGCCGCTTCACAAATCAACCCAAATTCGACAGAACTTCGGCGCCCAGTCAATACACACCGGTAACCCGATACACCACGGGCACCCTCAAGCCACAATCACTGCAAACCACACACAAAAAACACAGAGAAAACACTTCTAAACCCTCCTTCCACACCAATCTCACTCAAAACCACCCAAAATTCGTCCACAAACCACCAATTTCACGCAATAAACTCAATATCACGCAAATAGTCAATAAAGAACATGCCAAGACTCCCAATTAGCAAACCAACTCAACCCATACACCAATTTCGGGTCAACTGCAATGCTCAACCTCCCATTTTCACCGAAAATAATCCCTAATTTCACCCACTCTAGCCCTTGACTTCAAAGAGGGAAAGGAGATGGGGAAGGGAATAACGCAAATTAAAGAACAAGCAAAAGAGGAAGGGAGTTACCGGTTGCGTTGGCGAGCCTGAGAGGGAGAGAGCTGCTGCTGGTGGGAGAGAATTAGGGGAAAAGTGTGATGCCCTAACTGAAGCCAGGCTTTTATATTCGTCAGAGTGCCGCGGTCCCGACTGCCGCGGTTGGTAGACCACGGCAGATCAACCGCGGCACCAAAACGGCAGCGTTTGGCTCCAAAACGACGTCGCTCCATTAAGTTGGGCTTGCCGCGGTTGCTCTCTCTCAAGGGACACTCACGCGGCAGACTCGCGACAAAGGCGCAGCAGCCACGCGACAGAAACCCAGGAGGATCTCTGTCGCTTGACTGCCGCGGTTGTGCCACCGCGGCAGGTCAACCGCGGCAGGCCCTTCTTGGCCTACTGAAATTCTTCACTTTGGCCCACTGAAATCAACACACTAGCACACCACATTAAACATACCTGAACTATCAAAATAAGTGCAAGGAATGTGAAGGAACTAAAATAAAACAAAGAAAAAATCGAAAACAAAACTAAAACTAATATGTACAAAAAGGTACCTCCCTTTTGATTGCTTGCTTAGGGTGGTTCTTGGAACCGGACCACCTCATTAAGCTTTTGATCCTCAAGCTCCCAAAAGATCTTCAGCCGCTGGCCATTCACCTTGAATCTGTCCATCTTTTCATTTTCAATCTCTACCGCTCCATGAGGAAATACTTCGGTGATTGTGTACAGACCCATCCATCGGCTTTTTAGCTTGCCCGGGAAAAGCTTCAATCTATAGTTGAAAAGAAGCACATTTTGACCCACTCTTAACTCCTTTGTTTTTATTCTCTTGTCATGCCACCTCTTGGTCTTTTCTTTAAAGATTCTTGAGTTCTCATAAGACTCAAGCCGAAACTCCTCTAGCTCACTCAATTGGAGGCACCTCTTTTCCTCGGCCTCCTTCATGCTCATGTTGAGGAGCTTAATTGCCCACCATGCTTTGTGTTCAATCTCAAATGGCAAGTGACATGCTTTTCCATACACAAGTCGGAAAGGAGACATTCCAATAGGAGTTTTGTAGGCCGTTCTATAAGCCCACAAGGCATCTTCCAACTTCTTTGCCCAATCTTTCCTCCTAATCCCAACGGTTTTCTCCAAGATGCTTTTGATTTCTCTATTCGAGACTTCGGCTTGACCGTTGGCTTGTGGATGATAAGGAGTAGTGACTTTGTGTTTCACCCCGTATTTCTTCAATAATGCCTCAAACCTCTTGTTACAAAAGTGAGAACCTCCATCACTCACTATTGCTCGAGGTGTGCCAAAACGGGTGAAGATGCTCCCCTTCAAGAACTTTGTCACTTCCTTGCCTTCACATGTTGGAGTGGCTATGGCTTCAATCCATTTAGAAACGTAGTCCACGGCAACTAGAATGTACTTCTTCCCAAAAGATGTTGGGAATGGTCCCATGAAGTCTATGCCCTAAACATCAAAGAGTTCCACTTCCAACATGACATTCATCGGCATCTCATCTCTCTTTGTTATGTTTCCGGTTCTTTGACACCGGTCACATGCCTCTATAAAGCTCCGTGAGTCCTTGAATAAAGACGGCCACCAAATGCCCGATTGAAGGACTTTCCTAGTCGTTCGGGAAGCACCAAAATGACCCCCACACTCCTTGGAGTGGCAATGCCCTAAAATCTCAAGCATCTCTTCTTCGGGGACACACCTACGAATCACTCCATCTCCACATGTTCTAAAAAGGAGCGGCTCATCCCAAAAGTAATACTTCAACTTGGCGAAGAATTTTCTCTTTTGATGCACATTTAGCTCTAAGGGCACTATATCACTAGCAAGGTAGTTCACCACATCTGCAAACCATGGGATTAGCAAGCTTTGCAACTCAAAAAGTTGCTCATCCGGGAACTCTTCCTTAATGGGCTCCTCCACCCACTTTTCTTTGTCATCCCTCTCAAGCCTTGAAAGGTGGTCCGCTACCACGTTTTCGGTCCCCTTCTTGTCTTGAATCTCAAGGTTGAACTCTTGGAGGAGTAGCACCCATCGTATGAGCCTTGGCTTGGCATCCTTCTTGGCTATGAGGTACTTTATGGCTGCATGGTCCGTGTAGACAATTACCTTGGATCCCACCAAGTATGACCTAAACTTGTCAAAGGCAAACACAATGGCCAACAATTTTTTTTCGGTTGTTGCATAGTTAACTTGTGCCTCATTTAGTGTATGACTTGCATAGTAGATCACATGTTGGCGATTCTCTTCTCTTTGACCCAAAACAATGCCCACCGCATAGTCACTAGCGTCACACATCAACTCAAAGGGGAGGTCCCAATTCAGGGCCCTCATGATTGGAGCCGAAATAAGCTCTTTCTTCAAAAGTTCAAACGCCTCTAAGCATGCTTCATCAAACACAAATGGCACGTCTTTCATCAAAAGGGAGCACAATGGCTTTGTAATCTTCGAAAAGTCCTTGATGAATCTTCTATAAAACCCGACGTGCCCCAAAAAACTCCGGATACCCTTCACTGAATTTGGTGGTGGCAACTTTTCTATCACCTCTATTTTTGCTTTGTCCACTTCAATCCCTTCAGAGGATATCCTATGACCCAACACGATTCCTTCCCTCACCATAAAATGGCACTTCTCCCAATTGAATATGAGGTTAGTCTCCTCACATCTTTCTAGCACCTTCCCCAAGTTCTCTAGGCACCCATCAAATGATGACCCAAAAACGGAGAAATCATCCATGAAGATCTCAATGTACCTCTCCACCATGTCAGAAAAAATGGCCATCATACATCTTTGGAATGTCCCCGGAGCGTTACAAAGTCCAAAGGGCATTCTTCGGTAGGCAAACGTCCCATATGGACATGTGAACGTCGTCTTTTCTTGATCTTCGGGGTCTATTGGGATTTGGTTATAACCAGAGTATCCGTCTAAGAAACAATAGTACTCATGCCCCGCTAGCCTTTCCAACATTTGGTCAATGAAGGGTAAGGGGAAGTGATCTTTCCGTGTCACCGTGTTGAGTTTTCTGTAATCAATACACACCCTCCAACCTGTGACGGTCCGTGTCGGGATGAGTTCATTGTGCTCATTTGGTACCACTGTGATGCCTCCTTTCTTAGGCACTACCTGTACTGGACTAACCCATGGACTATCGGATATTGGGTATATGATACCCGCATCTAGAAGCTTTAAGATCTCGGCTCTAACTACCTCTTGCATGTTAGGGTTCAATCTTCTTTGGTGCTCCACTGTTGGTTTAAACTCTTCCTCCATCAAAATTTTGTGCATACAAATCGAAGGGCTCAACCCCTTAATATCGGAGATAGACCAACCAATGGCTTTCTTGTGGCTTTTTAGTACCCTCAAAAGTTTCTCTTCTTCAATTGATGACAAGGAGGCCAAAATGATCACCTGAAGTGATAGTGACTCACCAAGGAAAGCATACCTCAAGTGCTCCGGTAATTGCTTCAACTCAAGCTTTGGAGGCTTTTCAATAGATGGGGGTAGCCTAGGCTTCCCTTCTCCTAGCTCCTCAAACCTCCTTCTTTCCCTAAACTTCTTCACAGGTTGGGAATTTAAATGTAGAGCATATTCCGCAACATTCTCATCTTCATCCTTCTCATTGGCACCATGAACCAAACAAGCCTCCAAGGGTTCCTTGGGAATTTCTCTTCTAACAAAGTCTTCAACCAACGGATCAACAATCTCAATCATCAAACACCTATCTACTCCCATTGGTCTCCGGGCTGCCTTTTTCATGTCAAACACCACGTTTTCATCTCCAACCCTCAAGGTCATCTTATCTTCCTTCACATCTATCAAAGCCCCGGCCGTCTTCAAGAAAGGCCTACCTAAAAGCAAAGGTATTTTCACATCCTCTTCCATTTTTAGTATCACAAAGTCTACCGGGAAGTACAAATTCTCTACTTTCACCAGGACATCTTCCATGACCCTCATTGGGTATTTGATTGACCTATCGGCTAGTTGTAGAGTGACATGAGTAGGCTTCACTTCCCCCACTCCCAACTTTTGAAAAACCAAGTATGGCATCAAATTTATACTTGCCCCGGAGTCAATCAATGCTTTCCCAAATTTCGTTTGGCCAATGGTGCATGGAATAGTGAATTTTCCGGGATCTTTTAGCTTGGGTGGGAGTTTGTTTTGTAGGATGGCACTACATTCCTTCGTCAATGCAACCGTCTCGAATTCTTCCAACTTTCTTTTGTTAGAGAGCAACTCCTTGAGAAATCTCACATAAGTAGGCATTTGGGCAAGTGCTTCGGCAAAGGGAATATTGATGTGAAGCTTCTTAAACACCTCCAAAAACTTACCAAAGTTGTGAGCATCCTTGTGTTGTTTCAATCTTTGTGGGTATGGTATGGGAGGGACATAGGCTTTGACTTGGGGCTTTGGAGGGGTATCATTTGATGTGATGGGTATGTTATCATGGCTAGAACTCTTCTTCTCCTCAACAACCTCTTGTTCAACATCTCCCTCTTCCTCCACAACAACTTCTTTTCCCTTTCCAAAGTCATCCGGTAATTCAACCTCTCTACCACTCCTTAATGCAATGGCTTTGCATTGCTCTTTAGGGTTCACCACTGTGTCGCTTGGGAGAGAGCCTTGTTGTCTTCCTTGTTGTCCCCTAGCTAGTTGACCCACTTGCATCTCCAAGTTTTGGATCGAAGCTTGTGAATGTTGGGCGAGTTGGTCAATCTTTGTATCAAGCTTTCTCAAGGCTAAGTCTTGGGTCTCCATCCTTGTATCTAACTTGCCCATCATTCTAGAGAACATCTCTTCTAGGTTAGGTTTTCTCTCCACTTGATTGTTAAGGGGTGGGTTTGGGTAGTTTTGTTGGTGAGGTTGTTGGAATCCGGGGGGTTGTCTTTGGTTGAGGTTTTATGGATGCTGGGGTTGTTGGGGTTGGTTGTCCTTCCATGATAAGTTTTGGTTATTTTTCCATGAAGGGTGGTATGTGTTTGAATAGGGATGGAAGATGGGATTTGGGTTGGCATGTTGTTGGGGTTGGTTTTGGTAGTTCCAGTGGTTGTTCACAAAAGACACTTGTTCGGACGAGCTTGAAGCAAACGGGCTTCCCGTTTGACAATCCATGCTAGAGTGCTGCCCCAAACACCACTCACATTGGGCAACTTGCACATTGCTAGGTCCGGCACTCAACTTGTTCATTTGATTTTGAAGTGCCGCCATTTGAGCTTTAACACTTGTCAACTCATCTACCTCTAGCACAGTCGGAATCCTCCTTGGCGCTTGCCTCTGAGTTCCCCATTGGCTATTGTTGAGTGCCATTTCTTCTAGGAGATCATGAGCCGCATCCATTGTCTTGCTCATTATAGATCCTCCTGCAGCCGCATCCACCAAATTCCTTGTTGAAACCGTGAGCCCTTGGTAGAAAGCTTGCAAAGTTTGCCACCTTGCAAGGCCATTGTGAGGACATCTCCTTTGAAGCTCCTTAAACCTCTCCCAAGCCTCGTGGATACTCTCATTCTCAAACTGTTGAAAAGAAAGGATCTCATTTCTAAGGCGGGCCGCCTTTCCTGGTGGAAAGAATCTATTCAGAAATGCTTGGGCCAACTGATCAAAGGAAGTGATCGAGTTTGGTGGTTGGGTGTTCAACCATATCTTTGCATCATTTCCCACAGAAAACGGGAACAACTTCAACTTGACAAAATCATCGGGAATCCTGTTGTACCTAAAGGTGTCACAAATCTCGTTGAAATTCTGAAGGTGCAAGTTCGGATCATCATTCGCCAAACCATTGAACATACAAGTAGTGGCAATCATCTGAATCACCCCAGGCTTTATCTCAAAGGAATTAGCTGCAATTGTTGGTCGGCGAATAGATGACATGTTCTGGTCTACTCTAGGCATTGTGTAATCCCGTAGGGTGAGCTCATCCCCAACATGAGGCAAACCCTCTTGAACCGGAACGGCCTCAGGACGAACTTCCCCTTGATTTTGATTCACCATAGGAGGCAAACCCATTTGTCCTAACTGTGCATGTTGATCACCCATCTCTACTCTTCTCAACCTTGCCTCACGTCTATTCCTTCGACCTATCCTTTCAATCTCCGGATCGAAATTCAAGAAGTGAAGATTTTGGCTCCTTGTACGTGGGTGCATACAAGAGTGATGGTACCTACAAGAAGAAAACACACAAACTAAATTAAAAGGTTCAAATTAGCAATAAACTAACTAGTATCGATATCAATCATTCCGCTCAATCCCCGGCAGCGGCGCCAAAAATTTGGCTATCACTCAAGTGACACTCGAAATAGAACGAGGTCGGAGAGTAGCACAACGGAAAGTAAATTTCGTTCCCAAGGAATCGAGTGATCGATTACCGAAATTGATTAGTCCATTTGCTATTCAAACAATCAATAATGATGGTAGTTCAAAACAAACAAAGTAAACTATCTTGATTAAAGGCTAATACTAAAGCAATGAAATGAAAATCTCAAAATAAAACACGAATGTGATAATGGAGAGAAATATGTTAGGACTTGACTACACCCCACCCTTATATTGAGTTTCTAGTTAGACTCGATTGTATAAACCCAAACGTACTCATGCAATTCATATACTCGTACACCCTTATATTGACCCACAATTTTGGTCAAGTATAGTGAGTCACACTCAAAACATACCCAAGCTTATCCTTCGATTACCCGGAATGTACGAATGAGTTCATTACGGACTTTGGTGTACTAAATGAGTCCTATACGCTAGCCTAAGTAGGTCTACTTTTCTAAGCATGCATAGGGGAGCATTTTATCGAACACATGACATGCATCTCCAGTTAGTGCATAACATACCACAAAAGTCATTCAAGAGGAGATCAATCAATTGAAAAGCATTAAGAACATTAAAATACCCATACAAACAACAATCTTGCACATAAGGGATAAACAAGAATCAATTCATTTAAATGTATAGTCAAAGGTGGGGTTTCATCAAATCCTAGCACTATGAGTTTAGCTCATCATATTACAACTAGTAACCATACAATATATATGAAATAAGGAGTACATGGCTACAATAAAGAATAAAAGAGAAAGAGTCTAGAAAAAACTATATGGAGAGCTTCTTCTTCTTTGGATCTTCTTCTCTTTCTATCCTTCTTCTTGCTCAAAAGGTGAAGTGATGATGGCTATGGAAAAGAGGTGGGATTGGTGTGTTTGGATCTTAGGGAAAGGTAGGATTTTGGTGAGTTGGAAGGGATGGGTTGGTGATGTGTGAAGGAAAGAGCCAAGATGGAAACTTGCTGTAATAATTCGAGCTGGGGAGGTCTTGTTCTGAAATGACCTAGAAGGGGTACTTATAGGAGGCCCAAAAATGACCAAAATGCCCTCTGGAATACGAAGGGACGCTCTGCCGCGGTTGCCATTTTCGCGGTTGGACAACCGCTGCAGGCCGATGAAGTTTCTGTCGCGCCATTGCCGCGGTTGAGCAACCGCGGCAAGTAGACCGCGGCAACCCAAAACTTTGGAGGATCTCTATCGCCTCCTTGCCGCTTGTGCACCAACCGCGGCGCTCTGATCCAAGCCCCCAGACTTTCCATATTTGCGCTATTTGCCCAAAGTTCTCCAGTTAGAGCCAAAACACTCATGCTATCAGAAAAACCTACAAAAACCTCAAATGAAACATTAAAACCCCGGTTTTACCCGAGAAACTTACTCAAAAGGATTGGGAAAGGGGGCTACATTTTGTGTAGAAATAAAGCAATCAAAAGGGTAAGGCTAATTGGGGGAAGTCTGTGAAGAATGCAGATGTTGATAAAAAATACTGGTACTGGTAAAGGAAAAGGATCCAGATTTAACATTCTAAATGAA
Organism: Acer campestre; assembly: GCA_954870605.1. Lineage (NCBI taxonomy): Eukaryota > Viridiplantae > Streptophyta > Magnoliopsida > Sapindales > Sapindaceae > Acer > Acer campestre. Next base: position 36,286,913 of record OX940799.1, read on the forward strand.
GAGGTGGAACTATTGGCGGCCGAGGTTGATGGCATTGCTATGAGTAAGGTTACTGTCGATAAGCCTCAAAGAGACAAAAAAGTGTTAATTAAAATCACCAATCAGAAGATAAAACATGGGGAGAAAGTGAGTAGGATCTTTTCCCATAACAGTAAAAAGATTATCAGAAAATGAGAGTTTCCTAGTTTGAATCCAATAATTGAGAAACAAGGTGGTGGTAGTTGTTATAAGGATAGTATTGGAAGCAAATGTAGGAAATATCTCTATAAACATACTGTTCAGATCAGAGATAGTAAGGAGACTGATAATATTGCAATCTCTGAGTGTGAAGTCCAATCTATTGAGAAGAATTCTTCAGGGGATGCAGATGTTTATAAGCCTGCTCTGCCTGATATCAGCAAGTTTGATATGCTTGCCTCCGATTTGGTAGAGGCCATGGCTGTGGTCTCTGAATGAGGGATTTTCTTTCTCTTTCCCATGATTTGTGTTTGGAATGTGAGAGGGGCAGGAAAGAAGGCGTTTTCGAGGAATATAGATTATCTTCGAAAAATGCATCAGTTTGATATTCAAGCTATTTTTAAAACTAGGATTAGTGGTTCTAAAGCGCAAAGTGTCATTAAAAAGTTGGGTTTTGATTACAGATTTGTTGTGGATGTTAAGGGTTTTTCTAGGGGCCTCTAGCATCTTCGGAATGAGAGTGGGATTAAGCTTCAGGTTGTGGCCATGACCAAACACTGTATTACTGCTTTGGTTTAGGACCAGAACACCTTCTGGATTCTCACAGTTGTATATGCTAATCCGTGTGTTACCATTAGAAGACTTCTCTGGAGGTATCTAGATTCCATTAGGAAATGTTTTGATATGCCTTGGCTTGTTACATGTGACTTTATTGAAATCACTAATATTTCAAAAAAGAGGGGAGGCAGAGACACTTATTCTAACAATGGTTTTGCGAACTGGATTGATCGTAATAACTTGGTAGATTTGGGGTTCATTGGCCGAAAGTTCACTTGGATGACTAAAAGAGGCATATGTGAAGAAATCTAGGAAAGACTCGATAGAGCTATTTGCTCAATGGACTGGAGACTTCATTATGTTGAGGGCTTTGTTAAACACCTCCCTAGAGTCTTGTCTGGCCACTGCCCGATCCTTATTCAACTCGAAAGCAAACATATCCCTAACTTCAAGTTTAAACCCTTTAGACTTTAAGCTATGTGGCTAAAACACAAACCGTTTGATGATGTTATCTTAAATATTTGGGATTCCCAAGGTGAGAGTACATCTATCAAGTTGCATACCTTACAGGGATCCTTTAAAGGTGGAACAAAGAGGAATTCGGTAACCTTTTTCGCAACAAGAGAAGATTTTTAGCTTGAATCCAAGGGATTCAAAAAAGTCCTTGCTGAAAGACCCTCTCATTTCCTTTCTCTCCTTAAAGAATCTATGTTAAAAGATTATAACATCACTCTTGAGCAAGAGGAAATATTTTGGAAACAAAAGTCTAGGAATTGTTGGCTTAGAGAATGTGACAAAAATTCTAGATTTTTCCACCTTTCCACTGTTATTCGAAGAAGAAAAAATAAAATTAAAGGCCTTAAGAAAGATGATGGTCAATGGATTGAGGATATTAATGACATGAAGTAGGAAGATGCATGTTATTTTAGTAGTTTGTTTGCTGAAAATCATAGCGTTGGTGAGTACTCGAATCTACCCCAATTGTTCCCAAAGTTGGACTCTAGAGATCTTGCAGGCCTGTGTGTGGAGGTTAGTGAATAAGAGGTTAAGCAAGGGTTGTTTAATATTGGGGGATTTAAGGCTCCTAGCTCTGATGGGTTCCCTGCTATATTTTTCCAAAAGTTTTGGAATTGTTGTAAGAAGGATTTGCTAAGAATGATCTCTAATTGTTTCATGAATGGGTGTATTTCAGATGATATCAACCAAACACTTATGGCCCTTGTCTCTAAAATTCCAAACCCTATCAACATGACTCATTTTAGACCTATCAATTTATGTAATAAGACTTATAAACTTCTGAGTAAGATTCTTGTGCAAAGGATTAGACCCTTTCTTCCTGAGCTTTTGAGCCCCAACCAGGTTGCTTTTGTCCCTGGAAGACAAATCCAGGACAACATTATTGTTGCCCAACAAGTCCTCCAAGAATACAAAGGGGAAATTTGGATACATAGCTTGGAAAATCAACTTAGCCAAAGCCTATGATAGATTACAATAGGGCTTTATTAAGAAACTGTTGGAGGAAGTCGGCATTGAGGGACAGTTGATCAATCTGATCATGAGCTTTATTTCAAGTGTTAATTGCAAGTTGATTTTGAATGGGGAATTATTTGAGAGCTTCACTCCGCAAAGTGGCATCAGATAAGGTGATCCTCTTTCCCCCTATATTTTTGTTCTCTGCATTGAGAAACTCTCCCATATTATTGGCTAAAAACTTATGGAGGAGGCCCCAGTATCTCTCTTCTCTTTTTTGCAGATGACCTTATCCTTTTCGGCCAAGCGTCAATGTGCCAAGCTGAGTCTATAAGGGAGTGTCTAGACTCTTTTTGTGACCTTTCGAGTCAACAGGTCAGCTTTCCTAAGTCTAGAATCATTTGCTCTAGTAACATTTGTGACAGATTAGCTAGTGCTTTGGCTCATGTTTATGACTCTCCTATTACCAAAAATTTGGGTAACTATCTTGGTGTCCCCCTTATACATGGCCGTATTACTGAAAACACTTACAAAGATATTTTTGTTAAGACCCAAAAGAGACTTGCCTCTTGGAAAAGTGCCTCTCTTTCCTTGGCTGGTAGGTGTACTCTTATCAAATCTGTGGCTTCAGCCCTCCCCATGTATGTTATGAAGTCCATTAAACTCCCTTTTGAGGTTTATGCTGGTCTTGACAAGCTAAATAGAGAATTTTTATGGGGCAACAATGCTGATAAAAGGAAGATTCATCTGGTGAATTGGGACATTGTTTGCTTATCTAAAAAGCAAAGGGGTTTAGGTATAAAAAAAGTCGAAACTTATGAACCAAGCATTGCTTGCTAAATCTAGTTGGAGGCTACTGCATAATGACAATGGTTTATGGGCTAACATGCTTAAAGATAAGTATATTAGAGATGTAAATTTTGTTCTGTCTGACTCTATGAACATAGATATTGCTCGAGTACTTAGAGAGGGATATCTTGTGGGGTTGATCTCTTTTCTAAAAATATTCAGTGGAGAGTGGGTAACGGTGTTAGGGTAAGATTCTAGTGTGACAAATAGGTCCCTGACCTTGGCTATCTTTGTAGGTTTACTATCCCTCCTATTACTGATGTTCAATCTACTGAGCTGGTTAGTGAATATTTGCTGCCTCATGACTGGAATTTTCAGAAGTTGTTTGATGTCTGACATGTGGTGCATCGTATTTCCAGTATACACGCTGGTTCCATGTACAATGTTCTTGATAGAATCATTTGAGGATCCTCTAATAATGGGGAATTTTCTGTCAAAAGTGCCTATGAAGGGAATTCTAATGAAAAGACCATTCCTCCTTGGAACTGGAACTACATTTGAAAACTTAAACTTCCTCCTAGGGTGGTTCATTTTCTGTGGAATTTCCTTTATAGTAAGCTTCTCACTAATGATCATAGAGCGACCAAGGGTCTTACTCTGGACATTACTTATGACATAAGTGATGCGGGCTGTGAGGATATGGAACATATCTTCAGAGGTTGCACGATTTCTGTTGGTATATGGGAAGATGTCTGTAAAGGGATATCCAATAATCAAATGTTCAAGCTTGATTGGAAGGAATGGATTCATCAGAACTTGAGTTGCAACAATCTCATCATGGACAGATGTCCTAATTATCTCCTCTTTACGGTTATTCTTCTGTTTATATGGAAGTGGAGAATTTTTTAACCACAACTTTAAGCTTCCTAGCTGCTCTGGAATGCTCATTTTAAGGTTTGTGAATTCCTGGCTAAATTCCATTAATAATATGGATAAAGACTTTGAGTTGAAGATCTATATGCTTTCTTGGAAACCTCCTTCTATGGATTGGGTGAAACTCAATGTGGATAGTAGCATGTATATTGGTTTGGGAGCCATTACTGCTGGAGATGTGATCAAAAATCACCAGAAAAACTGGTTATGAGGGTTTGCTCTTAACAAACGATTAGGGAGCGTGATTGAAGCAGAATTCTGGGCTATTCTTGAAGGTCTAAAGCTTGCTCGGTTGGCTGGCTATAGTCAGATTGTGGTTGATTTGGATTGCTATGATGTTGTTCTCTTGCTTAATTCCAACATCCCTCTGAATCATCCTCATCTTAGCATCATTCAAGCGTGCAGAGTTCTTATTGACAAGAATTGGAAATGTTCTGTCTATCATGTTTTCAGGGAATGCAATAGAGTTGTTGATGGCCTAGCTAGCCTTGGTCACTCTTTAGAGTTGGAGTTCAAGTTCTTTGATGCTCCTCCCCCTCAGATTTCAGGTCTTATGGAAGATGACCTCAAGGAGGTTTCCTTTGCCAGGTCCATTCCTAGTTTTTAGTATTTTCGTTTGTTCTAGGCTCTAAGCCCTCCCTTTCACCAAAAAAAAAAAAAAAAAAAAAAAAATTATGAATATTTAAAATTTATTTTATATGTTAGTATTGATTTTATTTAGAATATAAGAATTTATTTTATTAAAAATAACTATTAAATGCATAAAATTATACAATATTCATATTTAAGAAAACAAATCGGGGTGGGGTGGGGCAGAGTTGAGGCCACCTCCCCTCACCCTGAACTCGATCTTCAATAGTTAAGGTTGGGACAGGTTTAGAGCCAATTAATTTTTTTGGGGGGTGGGGTCGGGATTTTTAGACCCGCCCCACTGACATCCTGAGGGCCATGGGCTAAAAAAAAAAACTATATATATATATATATAGTGGTTCTCTCATAAGGAACCCTTATTTTAACATAAAGTAAGGACTTTTATGAAATTCATCGATTTGAATGAATTTTGATCTGAATTTTTTATGGATGATAAGTTCAATGAAATTTATTCGTAAACAAAATTTAAAAAAATTAAAATTTAAAAAAATTTCAAGCACCACAACATTGTTTTTATTCCATTGAGATGAAGAAGGCAAACTTGAATCCCCGTCCCCGATATTGTATGGAGAACTAAATCAACTCATATTTGATAATTGATTTTTTTTTCCCAAAGTAAGAAAACATAATTTTTCTTGACTTTGATGTATAATTGTTTGACATTGTAACATAAAATTATTAAACAATTTATCTAAATGATATTTTATAAATTGTAAATTATAATATAACACTGAAATAATAAATTACAATTGGAAAATAAATTCATAAATCTTTTTTTTTTTTTAACAAAACAATAACTTAAATTATGAATAACAAACTCCAAACTCTTAACTTCTTAATTAGAAAAAAAAAATTAACTAAAAAAATATCTAAATTGAAGAACCAAATATAAATATTTTTTTAATTCAAAAAGAATAAGACTATTTTTATATATCCATTTTTTTAATTAAGAACCCTGGGTATAAATAATTATTAAATAGAATGAAAGAGAAAATGGGATTTGGGATAGAGATAATTTATTAATAGATAAGATATAGACAATTGAGTTTTGAGATATATATATATATATATATCTCCAACAGTGTCCATAGAGTGATGGACACTGTTGGAGATTTGGAATGTGTGATGGATTGATCACTAATGGAGTGATGGGAGAGGGAGAGAGAATGGGTGTGATGGTTGAGTTGAGAGCTAATGATTAAAAAACAAAAATTTACCAAAATCGGGCCCGGCCTCCATATTGGTCCGCCTCTGGCCATGACCCTAAGGCTTCTTCGCCACATAAAAAATAATAGAAAAAGTAGAGATATTTTGAAACACAAAATCATTGTTTAATCACGGTGTGTTATATATTTTTGATAATAATATTGAGTAGCACGAAACTTATGATCTGACTTTTGCAAGTACGGGTGGACCACATTAGCTTTATAATAATAAGGTTCTGCCAGGTCTAGCTCGCATGACTGCTCCAAAAACTGTGTTTTTAATTCTAATTATATATTTATATGTAACTTACAATCCAGATATGTAACGTCATTTGTCAATAATTTAAACAAGGTTTAATTATTTTTTTTTTTTTTTTTTTTATCATTTCAACCTATTTAATTGGACTTAAACGAGTCAAATTTAATTTGGGTAAGTGAGAAAACAAAATTACCCAGGAAATATCAAATGTCACTTGAGGATATAAGATGTCAAATGTTATGGGGAGCAACCGAGCACGTCACTCTTCCTGAAATAAGAAAGTCTCAAGATAAAGAGTCGCATAATTTACACCATTCAAAACCTCTGTGTGCATGTACCCCATGATTTTTACTTAGAAAACCCTAAAGGACGCACACCTTGACAATAGAAAAAGGGAAAGCTTCACTATGAAAGAATGGTTACAGTTTACAAGTGATGTATTGTTTAAGGTTCCTCTATGGACCAAATTAAATAAAAATTTATTGACGCTTTTTTATATCAATATCATCAAACTGTTTAAGATAACACTTCTGTTCTGGTTTGGGCAAAGCATCCAAAAAACTTAAATTAAACTAAAAGCAATTAAAAACATCCAATAATAAAGTGACACAAAAGTAAAATATTTAATATTCCACAATCCACAACACTTCATTTACGTGTCACTTCCTTGCTTTTTTTTTTTTAGTTTGGAATATTGTGTGATTCGAAATTCGATCAATCTCTCCACTTTAAGTTTGTGTGATTATTCCTCAAAAAAAAAATAAATAAATAAATAAATAAATAAATAAATAAAAAATTTGTGTGATTATTTGGCACGAGTTTGGTTTTGGTAGTTGGTCAACAACACAATTAATTGGTTTTGGGGGGAAATATTTCAATATTTAAAGCTTTGAGGGGCATTTGTTTGATACTTTGGGTCTTCTTCTGTTTTTCTTGTAAATTACCCTAACATCCCGGTAGGTCAAATTGCACAAATACCTTGAATATTTAGGGTTCGTTTGGCACAGTGTATTGTACTGTACTGGAATATATTGGATTATTTGGATTATATTGTATTGTATTGGACTGTATTATTCTTATACAATCCTTTGTTTGGTGATATTTCGTGTTAGACTATAAATTTATACAATGTTTGAATATGATTTTTTTTCCTCGATATTTTATTAACTAATAAAATTGATATATTTTTAGAATAAAAACACATATTATAAAAAATATATTTATTATAATTTAAAAAATAATAATTAATATATAATTGATATATTTTTTTTACATAAATTATCATTCATGTATGATGTAACAAATATCAATAATATTTGACAATTTTTTTAATATTATATTTTAACTTATATAATTTTTAGATTTGTAATATTAGAATAACATTTTATTTTTATTTTCGTTTAATTAAATTTATATAATATTTAATTAAATTTAAATTTAATATTTCAATAAAATTATATTATTTTTAAAATTATTATTATTATTAAAATCAATTATCAATATTATTATTGTATCCTATATATTATTATTATTATTATTAAATTTATTATTATTATTATTATTAAATTTATTATTATTATTATTATTATTATTATTATTATCATCATCATCATCAACATTATTATTATTATTATGTTGATATATTTATTATAACTATTTCTCTCCACTTTGCATTAGATAATACAACCTCCAACCATTGTATTAGCTAATACAATGCAATACATAGTACAAAACAAGCCAAACATTGTATTGTACTATTCTAATACATTTTAAACTCCTAATACAAACAGGCCCTTAGTGTAATTACACACATGGAATTGTTGTCCATAATTACACAAAACTCCCCTTATGTGTCCCCCGTTTAAAGTTAACGTCTTAAGGGTAAATTATCAATTTTAATTCTTAATTAAAAATATATAAAATGGATGGAGGAGAGAGGTGATCAAATCTCCTCCATCTATAAATAGTTAATAATAATAATAATAATAATGGAGTGAGATCGCTCCATCTCCCAACTCCTCCCCGAAGTAAATCGCTCAAGTAGAAGAGTATCCACCAACAATGAAGTTGTTTTTACTTTTATTTTGGTAAAATTTTTATTCATTTTTGGTTGGTAATTGTTTGATAATAAAGATTGTTTTTAGGTTAATGATTGTGTTTTGATAAAAATTAAGTTAGGAAGAGATGTTTGGTTGGATGTAGTTAAGAAGATGAAAGTTGGATGTTTGGGGGATGAAGATTAAGTTAGGTGATGAAGTTGGTTTTTGAAATCTAGAAATTTGGTGTTTAAGGACTAAGAAAATATGAGAAAATGAAAGAAAGAAAAAATTAGAAGAAAAAAATTCAAATCGATTTTCTGGTTTAATTGATAATTTATAATTTATGAAATTAATTTTAAAATAAGAAAATAATAAACAATTAAGTAACAAAGGGTGATTTAGTTATTTCGCGTTAAAATGTGATCAACCAATAAGAGGGAATGTTAGTACAATTATGGACAAAAAATCATATGCGTGCAATTTGCCTTACATTATAAGAGCATCTCCAATGCAGCTGTGGCTTGGAATAAAAATAGAAGCCACGTAAGATCAATAGACAGTATATTAAAATTTGTATCTTCAATACAACTGTTTATATTCAACTTCAAGCTGATGTGGCAAAAAAAAAAAAAAAAAAAAAAAGCAGACACCCTCAACATAAATGTCTACTTTAAGAGGCTATGTTGGACAACTATTTTTTTTTTTAGCTTAGTTAGCAACCCGCTATTTTTATTTTTTTTTCATCTACCCGCTCTTTCTCTTTGGTACTGAAAGACCAAAAAAAAAAAAAAATCATTCTCAAATTTCTTTTATGTTAATTTCTTCCGTTTAGAAAGCTAGGGTAACTTCTTCTTCCTCTCCAAGTTGATTTGCTTCACACAACCAGTAGGCATCACTACTCACGGCAACTCCATCACACAAGCACAAGCCATAAACCGACATCGACGGTACTTTTACATCTCTCTCACGTAATTGAAAATGCATTTTTGAAGCAATTTTACATCTAGGGTTCATTGATTCTGCACTTCATTTTGTTATATTGTTTTATTGAAGTTGCGATTTTGTTTTCGTTCTTCAATTTTTATTTAATTTTTGGATGTTTATGTGTGGGTGTTTATTTTTGTTTGTTATTATGCAATTAAATATACTTTGATAATATTATGATGTTACAATTCTTCACAAGTTTGGAAACTTCGATTGTGTTTTGTTTATTTTCATATAATTGGAGCGGTGTGAATATGAATTTGATGTTTTGAGACTAGCATGAATCTTGTGCGAATTCAGTTTGATTCAATTTGGTTTCCCAAAGAAAGCTAAATTTATGTTATTCTGAATCGTACTGTGTTGAAAAATTGAAACAAATAGAAATTATTGTAGGTTTTGCTAGAATATACTTTATAATTTGTAGTTGTAGTTGTAGTCATAGTCATAGTGATGACATTATGAAGATTTTGTTGCAAAATAACTTTTTAGATGTGAAAAGGGTAAAGCCAAATTAAATCAATTAAGACTCTGGGGTATTGGTTGTGAATCTTGTGATAGATCATAGATGATACCGTTATCATAATTATGGAAAAAAAAAAATTGTATTTTGTATGGGTGCTGAAGCCAATGAGAATTAGTATTTATTCTTTTGAAAATGTTAGAAATTTTATTCCCTTAAGTACTCTAATACGTGATCACTCTGTTTTATTGAAAGTTTATCATGTTACTATGGTTGTTTCTTGTTTTACTACAAATTTTTTTTTTCTCTAATCATTTATATGTTATTCCTCTAGAAATTGTAATAGCAAAAAGTGGAAACTGACACATGATATTCCTTTCACCTTAAACTTATTGTTTAAAGTTTAAACCCAAGTTATAAATGAAATTTCATATAAGAATTTCTAGCTGTAGATCAAATTGAATATCCCTTATTACAATCTTTGTTGTGTTTGACTATTTGATAGTTCTTATCCATCACATTCTTGTATTTTCTTATTGGCTTCGGAATCCGATAAGTTGATGGATAAATGGATCTTCACATTGTGTATTGAGTGACCATTGTTGTGCACTTAAAATTTTTTAACCTCTTACACTAGTTATTTTGTATTGATATGATTAGTTACTTGCCCTTCCCCTCTTTAGATCACATGAGCAACTAGTTACCTTATGGTTTGCCCAATTTAAATGGTAGAGTTACAATGGGGCAATATGGAATATATTTTACGAATTAGTGCATAGATAATAATCATATTGAATATAATAATCACGAGATAGATAATTCAACAATGAGATGTGACTTAAAAATGTTTTTTTTTTCTTCTACGTTTTCTCTGTTTATTTTATTTTATTTTATTTTGTTTCCATGATGTTGTTTTTGTGTAGACATTATTTTTAAATGGATTTACAAAAGTATCAACAATTCTCACAATTTCAACATCTTCCCAATGACATTGGACATATAAATGTTAGTGACTCGCTCAATACTCAGCATATCTTTAACTCCTCTCAAATCCACCCACAAACCTCTAAGCCACAAACTAACCAATTTGGTTCATTAAACTCACCGTTCCAACCTAATTTAGCCTTTAACTCAATGAATGCTTCAAATCCTTCTCATGTTCACCAATAGTTTGGATCCAGATTCTTGTTCCAAAGTCTATTGAATGCTCATAAACTTTCATTTAACACTCAAACCTCAAATACATCCATGGATCCAACAAAAAATACAAGATCGCCAAAAAGTCTAATATCACTCAAACTTCATCGCCCAACAAAAAGTGGACTAAAGTTGAAGACGTTGCACTAACAAATGCATAGCTATATGTCTCTGTTAATTCTGATATTGGTAATAATCAAAAAAATTCAGTAAAGTGGAATTGTATTTTACAAACTTGGAGGGACAATGTGGGTGAATATGATGAGGTCCGAACCATCAATAGCTTAGGATGTCGTTGGGGAAAAATACTAGCTGCAGTAAACAAATTCCATGCATTACATGAGCGATTGGAAAGAACTCCGCAAAGTGGAACAACCTCGGAAGATATGGTAATATTTTAGCTATTTACATCTTATTTTTATAGTCTTCTTTAATGTTGTTTACAAGTACCAACATTAGAAATTTTCATCTGTTATAAAAAAAAAAAATATTTACAATTAATACTGATTTACTTATTCTTTTGTATTTTTATTTTCTCTCTTGTTTTATTTGTAGAAAAGAGAAGCGATGTGAATGTATGAGGACATTACTAATGGAAAACCATTCAATTATGAGCATTGTTATGAGATCTTAATAAAAAAATATGAAATGGTATTAAAAAGAACTTACCAAGATAAATTACTCCAACAAATAGAAGTCTGTCAATGACAGTGATATTCTGGTGTCTTTTTCCAATCAAGGAGATAATTATATGAATCCAAATACTCTCATAACTGAAGGTATTAACTCCGATAGGGTTGTGCGCCTGCAAGGAAGAAAAGGTACTAAAGAGAAAAAGAGGCGGTTAAATGATGAAAAGGGTGTGGTTGATGCATTACACAATTTATAGGGCACTATAGAAAAGCAAATTAAAGTTAATGAAGAAGAGTTGGAGTTGAAAAGAGAAAAAAATAGGAAAGAGTTTGAGTTGCGAGAACAAACAATGAAAAAAGAGATCGAATTAAAAGAAAAAGCTCAAAAAATGAAGAAGAAAGATCAACAATTGCAAGAGAAGGATCAATGACTGAAGGAGAAAGCTCAAAAGAGACAAGAACAATACCAAAATTTGAACTAAGATGTCAACAAATTTCCACTAGTGTTACATTTGACCTTTGAAATATATCAAGCTCAAATATTGAACGAATGAGAAAATGATGGCTTTTTTGGAAAAGGTTTTTACAAGTAGTGATGATGACAAGTAAATTGTTTTCTTAGGCATGATTTTATACGAGTATTAAGAGTAGTTTGGATTTTTTTTTTTTTTTTTTTTTTGTCCGTTTCTTTTGATTTGACAATTCTTTGCTTTATTTGTTTCTTTTGGGATAGGAAGTTTGTTTGAGAATGAAATATGTGACTAGAAAAATGATGTAATGAGTTTCATTCTTTTTATTTTAGAAATCAGAGTGAGGATTTTAATATTTAGAGTTTTGCATATCAATGTCAAATGTGGATATAGCATCCAAGTAAAATTGTCAGTAATTCTCATGTGTGCTTTTGCTGCTATATTTTTATGTTGATGTAGATTTGTTGCTTGTGTTTGTGTGAATTAGGTTTTATAATCACTTGTTTATATGCTATTTGCTATTTGTTTCAAAAGTGTTTGCTTATTTTGCTTGCAACAGATACATACATGGGAAATCAAGAGCTTGATTTGTTAATAAAAAATTAAATAAAATTTTGCTAATTTATCTATGAACTGCATTGGAATGAGATTTGAGCAACAATTTGATAAATTTGAGCACTCTACCTGCTAAATGAAATTGAGATAAATTTATATTGTTATTCTATTAATTCATTTCTATATTTTATTTAATTAAAAACAAATATTAAACAGCGACTTGATAAATGAAACAAAAACCAGTCAATTAGTCATTGAATAACAAATAATAAAAAATGTATACAAAAAATAATTGGACCCTATAAATGACATAAAAATACATGTAATAGTGTAATGAGATTGTTGCAGTTAGGATTATAAATTGAAATAGAACGACAGAATATATATATATATATATATATATCTTTTCTCTCTTTGCAATTTAACAAGGAAAAAGTCAAACAAGTACTTAGTAAATTAAGGTGAACTAATTACTTCACCAAGCATAAAAATATGTCATGTTATACACTGTCAACAATAACTGTTGAAAACATAAATTAAGAAAATAAATTAAAAGTTAATATCATAGACATCAAGCCGTTTGTCGACCACCATATATCTCCCACAATTGATTGATGAGATCAATCTTTAAATCTATGTGCACCCTTTTGTTTTGAACTTTTTTCATTGGATTTATCATCCTAGATACAAGAAAAGTATAGTCATGCTATAGATGAACATCGTCAACCATTTCATCCCCAAAAGGCTACCAACTTTCAGTATTAATTTCTTGTTGATGTTCACTCTCAATGATAGTATTATGCAAGATGATACATGTCTTCAGTATCTTTCCAAGATCTCTTGCATTCTACATATGTAGTGGACCTTTGACAATATGCCACCTACTTTGCAACACTCCAAATGCCCGTTCCATATCTTTTCTTGCATCTTCTTGGTGTTCGGTAAAATTTTTCTCTTTAATAGAAAACGGTTGAGAGATTGTTTGAATTAGAGTGGCATATTGTGGGTAAATTCCATCAGAGAGATAATACTCCATCATCAAATAACGAAGATCTATCTAAAACAGTAATATCATTATTAGAGGTCATGCCAAATCCACACATTTTTCGAAACTACAACTTCTAAAATGAGAGTATGAACTCTTTTAAAGCTATTAGTATGCATACCATACTAAGTTGTGGGGCAATTCTTCCAATGCCAATGCATACAATCAAGACTCCCAAACATACCTGTAAATCCTCAATCCTCTCATTCTTGGAGCAACCTTGCAATATCATCTTTATTTGGTTTTCTTAAATATTGTTCTTCAAAAACTCTTATTACAGTATCACATAACCACTTCAAGCTTTCAATTACAGTTATTTCTCTAATTTGAACATACTCATCGAGGATATCAGTCGGACAACCATATGCAAGTATCCGCACAAATGTTATCATTTTCTGTAAAAGACTCAACCCGTCTTTTCCTACTGCATCAACCTTTTTGTGTAAAATAATCATAATAATTTCCAATAGCTACTAATTTTTTTTTTTTGAATAATTTCACATCCATTCGAAATCAACAACGAAATTGCTCCGCTGTATACTTTGAGTGCTCACCTTTGAAATAGTCATTAATAATTAAATCATGACGCTACTTCCTATCACGAGGAATATAATGTCTACCATATGTTAAGCCACCATGAGGACGTTTTTTACCAATCAACATCGTTGAAACTATTATAGGAACATGGATGGTCGGAGTTTAAACCACATTATGAGTCATCTTAGTACATATTAAACTATCTTCTTCCAATGGCTCGTTTAATAATTGTTTGGTCATTGAAAGTGAATCATTGCTTGATGACGAACTATTCTTGTCAGATTCAAAACTCGATGATAACATTGGTTTTATAATCACACTTATAAAAAAAAAAAATTATATATATTAGGAAACACAACATTGTGAATAAAAAAGATACATTTTTCAACCAGACAACATTTTATACCATATATTTCTCCAAAACAAAGACTTACCAACTATTTAGAAGTACTATATTTTGGTTTAATAGTTCATGATCAAATACTACAAAAAAATATATATGTATATTAAATAAATTGTTTACTAACTATCACCCAAATAAAATTTAATGGTGAAGGGTGTTCATTTAGCCCGTCAATATCACATGTTTGAGTTGCCGTTACCGCAAATGGTCTATACAAAAATATTCCCCAATCCACTAAAAAAATGTCATATTAAACTGAATGAGTCATCACTATCATTGTTCGTCTTTCTGTTCTCATTAGAACAATAGCATTGCTAAGTTGAATAATTTTGCATTTCTAAAAATCAAACTTGTGCATAAACCAGTTAAATTATTATTTTCCTCACAACCCAAACTACACTATCTCTCACTTCAAAGTTCAAATTACCTTAAATCTAACATAGACAATAGCACGTATAACCAACATGGTGTTAACAAATTCATATGTCCAATACGAAACCTAAAATGCTCTTAAATAAACTAGTCATAATTACTCAAAAACCATCCATTTATATGTAAGTTTCATTGAGTAATTTTGTCAAACAATTGGTATGCAAGTCCATCTATATATCCTAATTGAATTATATTTACAAGAACCATGAAAAAATTACCAACAAACAATCTTAGAAACAAAGCAGAAGAAATATTTGAAGAAACAAATTATAACTTACAGCAAATAAAACAAATATAAGATAATACGAAAAAACAAAACAAATAAAAGAGTATGCAGAACAAGATTCAATGAACAAATGAAAACAATAAAAGATAAAAGATAAACTTACCAGAAAAGTAGAAGAGTTAGTCCAATTAATTTGTATTTTGTAATTGAGAGTGTCTGGTGAGTTAGTCGAATTATTTTGTATTTTGTAATTGTAATTTTGATTTGGTTGTCTGTTAAGTTTATTTGTTGCCACATAGGAAGCAATTGTCTTGACAGTGATAACATGTCACTATTTTTTTTTTAAATGCAAGCCACGATTGTATTGGAGATGCTCTAATCATTCATGTCCTCAATGTTATTAATGATTTTTCATTTAAAGACCTAACATGGAATTTTAGTGATTGTGGATAAAAGTTTCCATAAGTGACTAAATAATCATTTTCTTGTTATGGTGGAGAGTTTTAAAATTTAATGTGGTGTTTGGATTCGCTTTTAAAAACAGTTTTCTGTTTTCAAAAACAAAAATCAGTTGTAAAGTTATTTGTTTACCTACAGACTGTAGTGTTTTTAAATTTATAACTAAAAAGATGAAAATAATAATTTGTTGTTTTCTATTTTCCATTGTTTTCAAAACCAACCACAACTTTTCCCTTCAAATAACTATATCACTTATTTTAGAAAATAATACCAAACACATTTACATCATTTTTCGTTTTTGAAAACTACTTTGAACTATTGGGGATAATTCCGAATTGATGAACACGGAAACACCGTGCCTAATATATGCTTATAACTAGATGAGAGAGAATAAACAATCATAACACAATATATACGTGGAAAACCCAAAACGGATAAAAAAACCACGCCATCAGGACGAAAGAGAAAGTTCCACTATATGATAAACTGTTACAACCTTATGCTCTAAGATTCTCTCTCACACCAAACCCCAAACCACGCTCATAAGATCCTCACAAAGAACCAACCCCGCACCCCCCCCCCCAATATCCCCTAGGTCTCCCCTAAATATCACCCACGAATCTCTAATTTAATCCACCGATATTCCCTTGGATCCCTTCTCAGATATTCCTATGGGTCTCCCTAGATCTCACTCACACTCTCTGATGTTTACATGGTGTTCAACTCCACACCTTAAACCTAATTACAAGGTTCTATTTATACTAGTTATAGAGAGTTTAAGATAAAAAGAAATCCTACTCCTAAATGTACAAGACTTACTTGTTCTATATAAATACTATTTCCTTTTATGACAAGTCTTCTTGTAAGGAGTAAATCTTTTTCCTTCAAGCACAGGAACTTTTAGAAGAATACATTTTCCTATTTTGTGCAACATTCATGATATCAGCAATACATCGTCTCCGTCGTATTGGTCATGGTGTGCACCCCGCTTCCAACACCACGAAACAATTCTACTCCTGACCGCTCTTGCCACCGCTGTGGCTTTCACAGCGCCACTCGTAGTGCTCTCCACTGATCTTCGACCACTTTCATTACAGCTGTCGAAATCCACAATGTACATCACAGCGTTATACCGCTGTTGGAACTACTGTTAAAGCAACAGCGCAACCTACAACGATTTGCTTCATTCTTCCATTCTTTTAGTCTTTAACCTCCCTCAAACACCATCATTCACTTCTAAACGTATCCCACGTCTTTGGAAAGCTCCACATCAATTTAGTCTTGTTTGGTTTACATTTGGTTCACTTAGGAATACAAATCAAAACCTAACAATTCTCCCCTTTGACTTGAATTCTCAAGACCTTTGTCCATAGCCACAATTCTCATCACTGAAAATCACCATACCCCACCACAAGGTATAATCACTTAGGAACGAACCATCCTAAGATTTTCCTTCACACCTTTTTATTTTATTTTATTTTTTTTTTTTTTATTATTTTTTTTTTTTTATTCTGGCACCATGTCGAAATAACCTGCTGAAATTGTGGTGCAACTCCTCAAGTCATATTTCCAGTGCGTTCGTCAGCCATCGACATATTTGTTCACCATACACCTTGCATCACTTTCTGACCAATGCCTTGTGCACAATTATGGACCACTAGCAGTAACATATCCTCTTCCATGGCCAGTGGGAAAAACTGTCAAAAGGATAAACATGTCTTTACATCACCCAACCCTGTGAAAGACCTTTTATCCTTGCATCACATACCTGGTGAAAGACTTGCTACTAGAAACCGTGAGTGCTCTACCGGATAAGCCCCACACCACACCAAAGACTTCAAGCATTTTTTTTTCTTCTTAATAGCCAATCAGCTACTTGTGTAACTCAGATTGGATCACCATGACTCGTACCTGTCACCACAAACCAAACTTCTCCTCCATCAATATTCTTCCTTTCATCAAACCCTATCGAGTTTGAAATCGCCTTCAAGTCGTATCTCCTCTGCTAACCATACTAGACAACCATGATCATCATTATCCCAATGCCACCAAGTCCTCCATACAATCTCCCATAAAGACTTGTCACCGCCATCACCATCACCAAACCATATGGCTCTAATACCAATTGTTGGGGATAATTTCGAACCGATGAACGCGAAAACGCAATGCCTAATATATGCACATAACTCATAGCAATTAATAATGTCAATAAGCAGAAAAATAGATAAGAGAGAATAAACAATCACAACACAAGATATACGTGGAAAACCCAAAACGGGTAAAAAAAAATACGGGCCGTCAGGACGACAGAGAAAGTTCCATTATATGATAAACTATTGCAACCATATGCTCTAAGATTCTCTATCACACCAAACCCCAAACCACGCTCACAAGATTCTCACCAAGAACCCCCCAATATCCCCTAGGTCTCTCCTAAATATCACCACGGATCTCTAACTTGATCCACTGATATTCCATTGGATCCCTCCTGGGATATTCCCATTGGTCTCCCCATATCTCATTCACACTTTTTGATGTTTACATAGTGTTCAATGTTTACATAATGTTCAACTCCACACCTTAAACCTAATTAGAGCATCTCCAACCACACTCCCTAAATTTTAGTTAAATTTTAGCTATTTTAGCTAGCAACTTCTCATGATGTCACTTCAACCATACTCTCTATTATAGTTAGTCATTAATATTTTAATATTTTTTAATTTAAAATATAAATAAATTTATTTAATAACAACCTTCAAACTTTTAACAAATAATATACAAAATTGATATTATTTTTTTAATAACAAAATCAGTTTAAAAATATTATAAAAAAAAAATAAGAGAGAGAAGATAGGGAGCTCCTTACATTTGAATAGCCACCAAGAGGCTCTCTAAAATAGGGAGCCAAATTGGCTCCCTATTTTAGCTAAGAAGGGGATTTAGGGAGCCCCTTGGAGATGCTCTTACAAGGTTCTATTTATACTAATTATAGGGAATTTAAGATAAAAAGAAATCATACTCCTAAACGTACAAGACTTACTTGTTCCATATAAATACTATTTCCTTTTATGATAAGTCTTCTTGTAAGAAGTAAATCATTTTCCTTCAAGCACAAGAACTTCCAGAAGAATATATTTTCCTATTCTGCGCAACATTCCTGATTTCAGCAATACATCGTCTCAGCCATATTGGTCACGGTGTGCACCCTGCTTCTAACACCACGAAACAATTCTACTCCTGACCGCTCTTGCCACCGTTGTGGTTTTCACAGTGCCACTCGCAGCGCTCTCCACTGATCTTCAACCGCTCTCATTACCACTGTCGAAATCCACAGCATATATCACAACGCTATACCGCACTAGGAACCGCTGTCAAAGCCACAGTGCAACCCATAGTGATTTGCTTCATTCTTCAGTTCTTCTAGTCGTTAACCTCCCTCAAACACCACCATTCAACTTTCAAACGTATCCCTCGTCTTCAGGAAGCTTCACATCAGTTGAGTCTTGTTTGGTTCACATTTAATTCACTTAGGAATACAAGTCAAAACCTAACATGAACAAACACTACAAAACACATTACGTTTTTAAAATATAATTTTTAATTTTAATAATCGTTTTCAAAACCACCATTTTAAAAACCATACCCAACACATTCTAAATGTCACCATAAAAATTTACCAACACACGTTGGAAATATTTCTCGCGTAGGCAGATTTGACTCATTGGGATTTGGGTGTCCGATGTTTAGGAAGAAATAAAAAACAAAAAGGAAAATATATGAAATATGAAAACAGTTGGGATCAAATGGTAAATTACAGAAAATATGGGATCAAAATCAAACACCCAAACGTCAGCGACTTTCGGTTAGTCACACGTGTAAACTCCAAAAATAACATTTATTTATTTTTTATAGAAAAAAAAAAAAAGAAAAAAAAAAGAAAAAAGGAAAAAGAAAAGCGTAACCCTGACGAACTTGTCTCTTTAGGAATATATCTCTCTCTCTCTCTTTCTTTTTTCAAATTGAGGAAATAGAGGGAAATAGCACCAAATTCTATTGGTTTTGTGGTAATATCACCAAGTTATTAAGTGTTGTGGAAATAGCACCAAAGTATGTGATCTACCAAAATTGCCCCTCATTTATTCCTTCTTCCTCTCTCACTCTCTCTTTCTTCTTCTCTCTCTTTCTTCCTCTCTCCTCTTTTCTTTTTTCAAAAACCTCCATTGATGGATCAATGGAGATCAAAACGACCTCTTTCGAAACGACCTTCGTTGAAACGGTCGACTCCCTTCGAAGGAGATCAAAACGACCTCCGTTATTAAAAAATTTCTGGAAATAAGTCTCGGGTATTTTGAAATAAGTCTCGGGTATTTGGAAATAAGTCTCGGGTAGGTCACCCGAGACTTATTTCAAGCTATTTCTAGCTACCCGAGACTTATTTTAGATACCCGAGACTTATTGCAAAATAACCGAGACTTATTTCCAGAATTTTTTTTTATAATGGAGGTCGTTTCGAAGACCTCTAATGGAGTCGACCGTTTCGACGGAGCTCGTTTCGACGGAGGTCATTTCGACGGAGCTCGTTTTGATCTCCATTGATGGATTAATGGAGGTTTTTGAAAAAGAAAAAAAAAAGAGGAGAGAGGAAGAAAGAGAGAGAGAAGAAGAAAGAGAAAGAGAGGATGAAAGAATAAGTGAGGGCATTCTTGGTAGATCACATACTTTGGTGCTATTTCTACAAAACTTATTAAGTTGGTGACTTTTCCATAAATGGCTTTGGAAAGAGTGCTATAAAAAAAAATGCCCCATTTAAATTTAAAATATCATTAATAAAAAAAAATTAAAAAAAAAATAAAGTTTTGTATTCCACAAAATTAGTAACGAAAACGAAACTCTGCTTTGCTTCGCTTCGCTTCCTCACCCATCTATTATTCTCTCTCTCTCTCTCTGTAAATTTCTGGCTCTTCGATTTCTCTCTCGCTCAGTTCACCGAAACTAAAAGCACAGGTTTCAGTCTCTCTCTCTTTTCAAGTTGCTTATTTATATATTTGATTGTTCGTTTTGTTTATGTACGTTTGTCGATCTCAATATGAGATTTGAGAGTGTAAGCGTATGAATTCAATTTTCAGGTTCCATTTTTTTCTAAAGTTTCGGAGATGTATTTATTTGTTGTAATGTTAATGTGGAATTCGTTTTTATTGTTATTATTATTGTTGTTGTTGTTGTCATTATTATTTGTTTGTGTGTTTGTTGTAGTTGCGTTTTGCTATGTTGTTCGGTTCGGCTGCTGTCGTTTTCATGTATGTGAAGCTGTGAAGTATTAGTTAAGGCTAGCTATTTAGTTCAAAATTAGAGCTTTGAATCTGATAATGGAAGCATTTGTTTGCTTTCGAAATGAATTTATGAGAGTTTTTATCTCGCGCAGTTTAATTAATTTAATAGTAATGGTTTTCTTGGTTTAGGCTTTTTTTTTTTTCGTATTTGTATTCCTATTCGAAAATGTAATTCGATTTAGGGAGTGATACTTCTTAATTTCCTCTCAGGCTGCAGTTTTTCAGGCAACACATATGTATGTGTTCCTTTTTTGCCTGTTAGAGTAAAATTCGTTTGAAGAGAGACATGCACAGTGAGAATAATAGCAGTGCCAGTATCCCAACAACACCTACTGCTCGACTTCGGCATCGAAAGCGTTCAAATGAGGTTTGTTATTCGACTTTGGTGTATACTGTTATTTGCTCGCATTTTTAATGTGGTATTCATAATAGTTATTAGGAGACCAGTTTTATGTATCATTATGTATTCGTTTAGCAAGTCTACAAATTTTTTGAAACTTATCTTTGTGCCTTTATTTGAGGAAAACCACGTTTTTATTTTAAGATTGATACTGATGTTTAATATAGTATATTGGAATCTTTAATAAACAAAGAGGGTTCTTTTTTTCTTTTAACTGTGTATTTCATCTGGGCTTTCAGGTTAACCCAGATGCCGGCAAAGAAAATGGACATTTGCTTGTCCATGATCGTAACAAATACAAGTCCTTTTTGGTTCGGGCTTACTCAACTGTTTGGATGATTGGGGGCTTCGTGTTAATTGTCTACATGGGCCATCTCTATATTACAGCCATGGTGGTTGTAATTCAAATCTTTATGGCAAGAGAATTGTTCAACCTATTGAGGAAAGCACATGAGGAACGTGATCTCCCTGGGTTCAGGCTGTTAAATTGGTAAGAATATTCCCATAATGCCTATATACCAATTCAAATTTGTTTACCCACTGCAAAGTATTCTTCATTGTTTTAAGTAGTGGTTATTTGAAATCAAAAGTCATTATTACAAGTGATTTTTGGTTTTTGTATACTTATTACATGCACAAGTAGAGATACTCATTTTCAATACATGTGATCAGGCACTTTTTCTTCACCGCAATGTTATTTGTATATGGCCGCATTCTCAGTCAACGGCTCGTCAATACTGTAACTCCAGACAAATTTTTGTTTCAGCTTGTGAGCAGCCTTATCAAGTATCATATGGCCATTTGTTATTTCTTGTATATCTCAGGTTGGTTATACGTGCATTTTGATTTTCCTTTTCTCTAAAATTTGATCGACAATAATTGTTACATCTAATATGCATGGTTTTTCTGCCACCTTCTATAATATGGCATGTTGTTTGGGGGTGTTCTCTTGACAAATTATTTATAATGGATGGTTTCTGACATAAATTATTTGTGTAATTGGGCTTAGGTTTTGTGTGGTTCATTCTGACATTAAAGAAGAAGATGTACAAGTATCAATTTGGCCAGTACGCATGGACACACATGATTCTAATTGTGGTGTTTACACAATCATCCTTCACCGTGGCCAGCATTTTTGAAGGAATTTTCTGGTAACTCATTTCCATCCTTCGATGAAGCATGCAACCAGATATTTGATATTTTAAATCTAGTGGAGTCACTTTTTCCAAATTGATGGTAAAATATGTTCCAAGTGGTAGAAAAGAGGGAGGATGATGTTTGGGGCTCTTGTTTGTTGTTTCATTTTTTCTTCTCTCTTTTTGTATCCTTGCTTCTTATCTTTTTCCTTATATTTGCTTTTTCACCAATATGTGGGAAGCACAGATTTTAAATTTCAAATATTGACAGCAACTAGTCGTAAAGTATTCAATAGTTCTATTAGATGTATCTAAGAAACAGTAGCTACAGTACAATATCGTTGCTTCTTACATATGTTCAACCACTGTTTGACTTCATGTATTGAATTTCTTCATCATATAACCAAATCCATCTTTATTACATCAAGACTTATTTAAATTTCAAATAGCTTTTTACTCTGACTTGATTTTCAAGCTTTTTGAATTCTATGTTGTTTCTTCTCCTTGACAAGTGGAAAAATATCAATACAGGTTTCTTCTTCCAGCTTCGCTAATTGTCATCAATGATATTGCTGCCTACGTATTTGGCTTCTTTTTCGGAAGAACCCCGTTGATCAAGTTGTCTCCTAAGAAAACATGGGAGGGCTTCATTGGAGCTTCAGTTGCTACTATTATATCTGCGTTTGTGGTGAGCCAGTGTTTTCCTTATTTGTTGTGGCAATTAAATACTCCAGTTCTTCTGTGTATATTTGATTCTTTGTACATTTTTGGAAGCCTTCTTTTGAGATATCACTTCAGTGTTTTAGTTTTGGATGTTCCAATTGTGGCTGCAAGTACTACATCAGTTTTAGCTGATAGGCTGCAAATTCATCTCTACTTTAATTCAATTCTAAATACTGGTAATTGGCTGGAACCATGATGGTCACAGACAATTTCAATGTTTATGTGCCTTCATCTTCTGTGCCTCTGCTTAGTGTCTGAAGCTTCCCAGTATCACTTTTCTCTGTCACTGTTCAAGAAACCATTGCTTGTATGTGTCAAAATTGTCATATTCTTCTCCCATGTCACTATCACTACATAATATAAGTTAACTTGAAAGGTTGCATCTTATTCGTTGAACCTAAGTAATGTCAAGAGGATCTCTTTACCGATTTTATTTCCTAGACATACATTGAAGAGCTTATTCTTTAAGGATTCATGAGGAGGTCAATTGTTGATGCTTCATGTCTAGAGGTATTACCATGTACCTTGGAAAATAAAAATTATAGGATATCGTGTATCTTGGAATTATAAAACACTAATTCACATTTGTATTCATTTATCAGTTTTGGATCTGTCTTGTGTTTTTAGGACAAATGTAATTCTATTCTATTTTTCTAGTTTTAGAGAACCAAAATACTTTTCCTAAGAATTTTCTCAAATAGAAACACATAAAGAAGTAACGTGAAAGATTGGGGTTGTTATAATGGCACTCTTCTAGAGGATCATTTAGAAAGCGAACTATTTAAAATGCATTCAGACAAAGATAGCTGACATAGATGTTATGGGTTGAATTTTTTATGTCATTCCTGTTATCTATCTGAGAATTTTTCCATCTTCCACTCGAATGAAGCCATTGCCTTTCAAGAAGTCTAGTGATAAATTCCGGTAACATGTATTTGTTTAACATAAATTTTTCAGCTTTTCATATTATTTATACATTGTGCTCTTTCCTGTTGCAGCTTGCAAATTTCCTGGGTCGTTTTCAGTGGCTAACTTGTCCGCGGAAGGTAATTTAATTGATTGAATTCATGTAATTGATGTTTAAAGAGGCATATCCATTCAGTTCTGGGGGAATTTATGTATATCATTTACTGGGGATTTTCACATGCAGGATTTATCAACTGGTTGGCTTGATTGCGACCCGGGTCCATTGTTTAAGCCAGAGTCTTTCACTTTACACGAATGGGTTCCTTTATGGGTGAGTAGTCTGTCTTTAATAGGATCTAATTAATATCCTACAGAGTTCTCTGTTTAGCGAGTTTGTTTGAGGTGTGTGGGAATTTACTCTATGAATTTGTGCTTTTATTATAACCAGATATTTTGTGCTTGAGGTGAGAGATTGATTTCATTCCCTTAAGAACTTATTAGTGTGTAAAGTTGATTGTGTGATAAGATAGTGAAAACCACCAAGTATCTTTTTATGCATCTTCTAATCTAATTTAGGTTGTCAAGTGTGTGATCATATCCTTATTCCTATGTCAAAGCATGTTTCTATTTGTGCTTTTTGAGTTACATAATGCTTTGTCAACTTAATAGTTTTATACTGGTAGCTTTATGTTTCTATGTCTACTCTTCATGTTACGTAAAGCTTTGTCAAATTAATAGTTGTAGTTTTCTAACAATGATTTTTTTTCTTCTGTTGAGATATTTCTGCTAATGTTATACCAGTAGGTTTTTCCTTGCAGTATCAGAAGATATTTGTTCTCCTTAATTATAAAAAAGTTGATACTCATGTTTGGTACACCAATATGCCAATGATTCACTCTAATCTTAGTTTCAACGTTTACACTACAGTTAGTATGCACATGATATGATATTCCAGGATATTGCAATCAATATTCTCAGCACTTACAAGAAGATTTAGTGCTCTTGATATTATTGTAGATTAAAGTGTCTTGAACACATTCCTTAGATGGGAACCCAAACAAACCGTCTATTATTCCCATGAGATAACTGTAAAGTTTCCCATTTGACTGTCTTTTGTAAAGTTCATTATTCTGGAACTTTGGTTTTCTTTATGCAAATTCTGGTTTGTGTGATAAACTGTATGTGGTCTGTCAATATTTTATTGTACCATTGAGTAATAACACATTACTTCTTATTATTCTATGCAGTTTCCTTGGAAGGAAATTGTTGTTTTGCCAGTTCAATGGCATGCCTTATGTCTTGGTTTGTTTGCATCAATAATAGCACCTTTTGGAGGCTTTTTTGCAAGTGGTTTTAAGCGAGCTTTTAAAGTCAAGGTTTGCTCGTAATGCTTTTCTTCCTAGGTTAAGATATGTATAGCATGCTTTGTGGACACTTACACCATTTGCCATATTTTTTTGTTTATTTTATATTTTCAGGATTTTGGTGATAGTATTCCTGGACATGGTGGAATCACAGATAGAATGGATTGCCAGGTGAGCTGTGATTAATTTTAATTTTTTAAGAGGGTAGTTCGGTTGTTTTGAGAGTTCTTATTCATTTTTTATGTTTACAGCTTACTTTCTTAGCTTGTAAATTTAGGTTAGAGAGGTTGATCTCTCTTAGAATACTTGGGAAAAAAGGACCATATAGATTTAGAACTGGATATATGGTTTCAGAATCTTATCGGTTGACTATCTGATAGTATGCTGACATACATAATAATCCTTATTACTTTTAGAATATCTTGGGACGTTTTTATGTGGTTATTATGTCAAAAATATAGTTGATAGCTGATTATAAATGTGATCCAAAAGCACACCCGGCAAAAACTAAAAAAAAAAAAAAAACTTAATCTTGTAGTATCGAGTCCTGCATATTACTTGGAAGTTATGAGATTTAATTGTTCTTTGCCAAATAACCCGAGTTAGTTAAATAAGCACCCTTGTGGGCAAAACTGCCATGTGCATTCATGTTGTCCTTATGGTTTGCAGTTTGTAGTTTCCATCCACAGAAATAATGCTATTCTTTAGATTAGTTTTATTATGTGAATCCAAGTGTTTTTTTGCCTTCCAAATTGCAATTTTTTCCTTTCAACTACTTTTTGAATTTCAATACCTTGTGCTCGAGTTACACACCTGCCTCTTTATTGGGCTTTAATTATATGAGAATAGCAACGTTGTATTTATACTGATTTGTTATATTTATACTGATCTATAACACGATCTTTTTAATGTAGATGGTTATGGCCGTGTTTGCTTTCATTTATCATCAATCATTTATTGTTCCTCAAAGCCTCTCGGTTGAAATGATTGTGGAGCAGGTAAATTTCAGTGCTGTTGCGTGCATATGACCGCCTTTTATCATATATTTCAATATTAGTTTGAAATGAAAATTGTGTCGTTTGTTTCTCCTTTTTAGATATTGACGAATCTTACTCTCGAAGAGCAGCAAGCTCTGTACGTGAAGCTTGGCCAAATCATAAAGGAGAGGCTGTTTGGGCAGTCGTAGATCGAAGGAAAAGACTATTCTGTACATGTTTCATGTTTTTTTTTTTCATTTTATTCTAATTCAAATACTTAGGTGGTGGCATTTTTTTTTAGTTTGCACACTCTGTATAGTGTATGTTAGCCAATGAATATACGCATAACTCCCTACCAAGTGTTGTATTGCTTCTCACTCTCTCTCTTTCTTCTTTCTGGCAAAATACATTGTTTGAATATATGCTTTTGTCAATTATCATTGAATTCTGAAGTACGAAAACAAATTTTCGTCTCGGATTTTTGGGTTTTCTAATGGATTTCATAAATAGGGCATACTCTTCGCATATCATATAGTAGGTATGTTACCATAATTGGATCTCTTGTCATGGCAAAACTGCAAAAGAAAAAGATCGTTAGTCAACTGAAACTAATGAATTTATCAAATATTTTGTAACAAAATGATCAAGAATTTGATTCTAATCATAATTCTTTTTTGTGATCTCTCAATAACAAATCTGGTAAGTGGTAAAATTCTGTGATCACGTCATTAGTTTTCCAAGTCAAATTATACAATCAGATTTGCTTTTACAATTTTGTACCACAACATCAAAACTGTGCATTATATGTTGAATATTAAATGGGTCTAAGGAGGACCATTAGCCTGTAATCAATGGTAAAGAATTAACAAAATCAAAATTCATGACTCTCGACGGTCTCCAACAAAAATTCATCAGAGCATTGCCTGACTGTCCTAACAAAAAAAAAAAAAAAAGGCCATTGATTACGATTGTCTCCAACGAAAGATATTATGGTACACTTCTACTATCACAAATGAAATATTGATGAGATTCCGGCTAACTTCAATCCTCGATCATCTTTTAGATCCGTCTAGACAAGTTAATAGTTTCAGTGTCTGTTCGCTTACTTTCCTCGCCTGCCAAAAAAATCTCTCATGTCTCTGATAAGAACAAAAAGAATTTAGTTTCATCGTTTCATCTTCACTTTGTATCACTGGGATTTTGGCTTTTCGATCTTCACGTAGGGCAAAACTCCCATAAAATGGGCAACTTTTGGGGACCATCCACATTGTTGGGCACGGCAAAACATCAAGAATGTGTTTATGAAATAAGAATTGAACCCCGTGAAGGCATGCCATAAGGCATGACCCTGAGGGTTGATTGACCAGCGAGATATCTCTTTACAGAGAAAGCGATCACAGAGCCAGCACAAAGTACCGAGTACAAGGGTAGCCACATACAGCTTTGCAATCCGCTTAGCAGCTGTATCATTTGTGTAAATGTAGTACTTGTACAATCGAGGTGTACAGAGGAGGCAGAGGATCACATAATGCACCTTGAAGCCAATGTCAAACCGGAGCACTGAATGGAAAATTGCAAAAACACCTCCATAGAGAAACAGAAAGGTGGGCATCGTAGTTCGATAGTGCCAATCTGGTGAGTACAGGATATACATGTATAAAAGCATCTCCCATATCAGAGGAGTTTCATCGCTCTGTTGTTGCCTGAAAACAAAATCCAAAAATTCCAGTGTCAATCCCAACATTAGAACATCATCTGAAGAGAAGACAGTTTGATAAGTTGACTCCCACCTCAAGCACACTCTTATCTGATACTAACAAGAAACGGGAAAGATCAATACACCGTTTGAATGATTAATGCATGTTTCCGCATTGCTGGAAATTATAGTTACATGTTAAAACCTTTGTATAATTATCTTGTATTGAAATTTCCTTAATCATACACTAATTCAAGTCCTAAATGTGATAATTATCAAGTTCTCCTTAAGATAGCAACAATGAACGAAAGCAACCACAGAATAATTTAGAACCGGAGAAAGCAAAGCTTGGAGATACATACTCATGTTGCAGTGTGGCATGGTATAACATGCTTCCAATTGCGAGTATCATATTAGATATGTGAAGAACACTGAATCTCTTCTCGAATCGTTGTCTCAAGGCATTTACAAGACCAATGAGTGCCAAGAGGATGGTAGGTATATTTGATACGGTGTT
This sequence comes from Acer campestre, assembly GCA_954870605.1. Lineage (NCBI taxonomy): Eukaryota > Viridiplantae > Streptophyta > Magnoliopsida > Sapindales > Sapindaceae > Acer > Acer campestre. The sequence goes on from OX940799.1 coordinate 36,315,443, forward strand.
AAAAAACTCTGCAATGTAAGAGGAGTGAGCATAATTCTTCTCACAGCATTCAGTTGTGGATGTGACAGGACCCCAGAAACTTGATATCCCATCAGCCATTGTCTATATGTATGCAAAGCGTTATTTTTAATCTATCAAATCTCTTGAATTCTTGATGTTACAAAGATCATAGAATATTCAAACCACATGCCTGCATAAGTAAGCAGAAGGATCAGCCGAAAAAACCTTTCACAGCTCTCTACAAACAAAAAAATCCCCAATCAACACTTTTATTGCAAGCAATGTATCTTTAGAATGGTAATTGTTAATGACTACATTTACAACAATGGCCAGAAACCTATTTAACATCTATCACTGAAGCTCTTGACATGAAGAAGATCCCAAACCAAGTATTTTAAATGCTTAAAAGAAAAATAAAACATAAAACGAATAACAAAATTTCACTTCAAGAAGTCCAATGCTATGCACAAACAACAAATAGGCAACACCTACCTGAAAATTTATCTTCGGTCAATACTAGGCAAGTAATGACACACCAGAGAAAGCGAATTCATTTATGATCTTCCGATTGACAATCAAAATTACAGAACGAACGATTATAACCTGTATGCTACCTTCATTCCAGATGTATGTTTGTGAGTGTCTACACTATAATACATCATCTGGAGCCAAACTGTGGAAGAACAAAGGCTGTACAATAATGTAATACACCAAAAATCAATCAAAACCTCAAAAATTCTTCAACTTGAAGTTAAAAATATGTTCTTCAAACTAAAATGGAGATACCCATCATCACCCACCTAGATTTAACTTATATAATAAGCTCCTTAAAAAAAACAAAGCTTGATACACCAACTCATGTACAATAAAAAGAACCAACAATAACAATCCATCTAGAGACTAGACTTAGGCAAATAACCAAGAGATCCAATCTCAAAATCAAAACCATTTATCGTGATTTATACATATTACATACAACCACCCACAATCAATTTACATACACATTGCATATTCTAATCCTTAAAAAGCCAAAACCAACCAAAAAAAAAAAACAAATCAAATCAGAAACTTGAAAGAAAAAAATCTTCCAAAAAAACACTAGAGTCCTGGAATTAATGAACACATATAATATGCAACATAAAAACTACCAAGAAAAATAAAAATAAAAAACCAACCTTGTAAGATGTAAAAGATTCCTTCTTTCTTTTTCTTTTTCTTTGTCTGCTTTGGCTTGGCCTGAATCTCTATATATATATCTCTATCCGTTTCTAATCTTAAACGAAACAAATTTGTCTTTGGGAAACCGAGAGGCAAAGAGGAAGACAAATACTAATACAACTTTATTTTATTTTTCCTACTTGGTGGAATTTTCATTTTGAACTAATTTTGACCTTTATTTATTTATTTTGTTATAGTCATGAGGAGCTGTTAATTTTGACCAGAAATATATGAAGATTCAAGAATGTCTGAATTTAAGGTGACAACTAGCGATGAGTCGAAATGGGCCAGGCCCATTTAAAAGCCTGATTGTTGGGCCTCCATTTGTAGTTAGTGCTCAAATGGGCTTATTGTTCAAATTGTAATATCTACACGCCTCTTATATCACAAATTTATGTTTTAGTGAATTGACTAAGGGTGTGTTTGTGATGGTATTTCAAGTAGAGCTTTTAGAGTAGATATTTTACAAGTTGAGCTTTTAACAAAAAGTCATATGTTGTTTGATATTCACTTTAAAAATTATTTTTTTAAGTTAATAGATTATTTGGTAAAATATCTTTAAAAGATCTTTTGTTGTTGAAAATTATAAAAATGGACACTAACAAAGTATTTGTAATAGAAAGGTAAGACTATTTATTTAAAAAATAAATAAATAAAAAAACTCAAATTGGGAGAAGCCTGCCCAATTGAGCTTCTCCCAATAAACATAAAATAGTTTTTTTAATATAAAAAAGAAAAAGTAAAAAACACTTTTTTAGTTTTGTACCAATAAATTAAAAAAAAATTAAAAAAAAATAAAAATCAGAAGAACTTAAAAAACAAAACAAAACAAAAAAAACCTCTTTTAACTAGTAGAAAAGTCATACCAAATATTCAAATAAGTAGATATTTCACATCATAAACTACATGAACCTCTAACAGTCCGAGCCAAATAAGCAGATATAGTCTGTTTGGGTTTCACGTACACGTTCTTCACTCTTACGGATTTAGTCTCCATATAAACATCATTTACTTATGACGTTTACTTAGTTAAAAGAGGCTATGAATTAGAAATAAATGTGACACTTAATGAATATTGTACTACTCGAATCCCTACTACTAATATGGGAGGCAAGATGCAATGACAAATACCACCTCTTGGCAGAGGTGATGTATTTTTTTTTTTTTTCTTTTAAATTCTTTATAGTTCACGTTTTAGAATGTATCTAACCCAAAAGCAGTCAAATTCACCTTTCTTCTAATCAAAATTAAGAACTTAGCATGCTAAAAATCAGAATAATTATTTCAGACTTAGATTTTATTTACCAAAAAAAAAAAAAATCATAAAACAAGAGAAGAGTGAAAGATTCAATGTACCTGGACAGATTTCCAGGTTCATTGAACCTGGACACACCCAATAATAGCTTCTGGTTCAGACACAAGAACTGCGACTGTTTTCCACGTCCAAATCGGAGAAGATGACGTGGCAAAAACATTAAACACCTAAGGCAACCCACTCTCCGCCACGTGGACTATGCTGCTTCGCTGTATGGACCGCACGTGTACACTCAATCAAGCATGTGGTGTCAAACATTTGACGTGTGGAGTCAACAAGAGGTCTGGTATACTAAAATTTACTTGAATCACTTGGAATCGGATAAGTTTCTGGGTGTGACGGCACACAGTTTAAAACATGTAACTTTATCAGCTACTGTCCATGACATGATCACAATATTACAGCTCAACAATGTCGATGTCTATCCATAGATCGAAAATGGTCGATGCACATCTGGTCACCGAATATGTAATATATAATAAGAAAACATAATACAATGTATGTATCACGTTTATATTATCGAACGATGATTTGTATATGTAACATTATAATGCTATTCCATCAAAAAAAAAAAAAAAACATTATAAAGCTAAATAGGTGTACCACTAGGCAGTGGTCAAATGTTGGGTTTTCTTAAGCGATCGGTTGGACTAAGATCTCTCATCTATAAAATTAAAATAAATTTTAGAATAGTATTTTGATTCCCTAAACCTATAAATAAATTATTTAAATATACTACTGCAGTTGAACTTTTGATTGAACGGCAATTAATCATTAAATATGTTCGTCTGATTTATCTTTATCGTTATCCATGGTGATGGATGCGACTATATCAGCAATAATATACCGGATACCATAAGAACTTTGAAGTTAAATATGTTTGGACGAAAGCAATAATAGGATGGGTGAATTTCTGGGAAATCCTCATGTTGCACCTCTTTTTTAAAAAATAATATATAAAAAAAATTTTAAAAAAATCGTTATCGATGGTAATCAAATTTCAAAATTAGCATAAACAAATTAACACGATTAGTGGCTTTTCGTCTAAGTATTAGGCCATATTACTATTCGAGTATTCGATTAGTGAAAAACTAGGAACCATGACTATCCGGTCCCACTCAAATTACATCTAATTGTGCATGGGTAATGTAATTTGACCCTATAATTGAAAACAAAACCACTGAACCTGCCCGTGAAGAGGGGCAATTACATCCTAGAAAACGGGTAGATTCATTGAGGGCTGCATACAATAATAACAGTCTTAACATACAGAAAAAAAAACAAAAAAAAACAAAAAAAGTGTTTATTATATATACACCGTAGGATTTCTCCATGATTTCACCAAATGTTGTCATCTTCCTATAATTGTACATCACTATATCACCATAATCACCACATAAACGAAAAGCACTTCCTATAAAAGCACTTCCGATGAAAGCACGTTGATCTGTCTATCTATCTCTCACTCTATATATAAACAACAGACCCATCTCTGTCTTCCTCCTCTACATCAGCTCCAATCACCTTCTCTCAAAAAGAGCTCCATAAAAGCCAATAACACGGAATATACATCTTAAAGTTTTTTTACACTTTTGTGTGCGTGTGTGTGTGTATAATTAGGAGAAGATGGCGAGAATTCCTGTGAAGTTCAAGAGGGTGGCGGCGGCGTTCGACGAGGTGGCGGCGAGAGGGTTGCGGCTGTGCGAGAGCAGCGGGAGCGAGCACTCGCCGTCTCCGGCGGATTTGTCTGATCTCGTCAACTCTTACATGGAAAAAGATCAGTATCATGGTGGTGGTGTTGACCATGATCATGATGAAGTTGGCGAAGAATTAGAGGAAATATTACAAGGGAAGGAGAGTGGTTACCGGTGTGATTCTGAGAGGACAAAAATGTTAAAGGGTTTGCTTGAATGCGAAGACGACGGTGAGAGGCTGAGGATTCATGGAGAGATTGAAATTGCTTGCAGGCTTGTTGGTGACAAGTCCTCGCAGGGATTCAAACGGAGGTTGATGACTCTTTTACGTGATAGAGGCTTCGATGCTGGTCAGTTAATTACATTATTCCTTCTTATATATATATATATATATATTGAATAAATTTCAGAAGGTGGATGATAATTTCAAATGTTTTTTCAGATGTCAAATTTTAGTAATTGGATAATGATTTCAAATGTCTTTGATATTTCAGTATAAGTTGAATGATAATTAATTTTGAATATTTTTTTTAGGTCAAATCTCCCTAGTTAAATCATGCTTTTGAAGTATACAATTTAAGAATTAGATTCAAATGAACATGGTTTATTCAAGGAAAAATTGTTGGGAACCAATAAATCCAAATCCTTAAACCGATAGGATAGTTCATCTCATCATGTGCAAGAGCAACGGCTTTGTTGCCTGAAGGATTATCCTGTATAATTTTTTTTTTTTTTTTTTTGATAAACTATTATCCTGTATAATAAAACTATAAAGTTTAAATTTATAGGAAATGATTGAACGTATTTATGTACTTTAACGAAAATGGAAAAAATCTTCCTAAGACAATTTAGTGTAAAAATACTAATTATAAGTCGCACATCGATGAAATTTGTATGCTAATCAATCTCCCTGATCTATACTTGACAGGTCTTTGCAAATCCCGATGGGAGAAAACGAGACGGTTTCCGGCAGGGAGTTATGAGTACGTGGACGTGAATGTTGGTGCAATTAGATACATAATTGAGGTAAATCTAGCTGGAGAGTTTGAAATCGCACGTCCCACGGACGGTTACACGTCATTGCTGGGTGTTTTCTCTCCGATATTCGTTGGCAAGCCAGAAGAATTGAAGAAGATTGTGAGGCAAATGTGTGCAGCAGTGAAAGAGTCAATGAAGAGTGTGGAGATGCACATGCCACCATGGAGGAGAAATGGGTACATGCAATCTAAGTGGTTTGCTACTTATAAGAGGACAACCAATCCACTTCCGGCTACCAAAACGCTAAAATTTGAAGAAGGTAGTTTCGCAAAGAAGCGGTCGATTGGGTTTGTGGCCTCGCAAGTGAGGCCATATCGCTGCGGAGATGGCTTTTCGAGTAGGGTTGGGTTGAAAATTGGGCAGTTAAGCGCTGCATTTAGTAGTGGCGAGGAAGTGGGGGTGTAGATAAATTCTTTTCGGGTCTTGAAATCATTTTTGGACATAGACAAGTTGAACGAAATAGTCCCGTAAATATAAGTATTGCATTAGCGTGATTATTTTTATGATCTAATTGTTTTGGGAGCTTTTGTTTTAGACTTTAGTTAATTGAAAATTAGATGTGGAAGTCTTGGAATAAAATGACTTCACTGAATCTGAATGTGTCATTTACTTGTAAATTTGTAATTAGATTTTGTACCCTTCTAGGCCCTAGCAGTTGGATTGGAAAGTAAACATTGATACTTATCCATATTTTGAGAAATACTATATATCCGTCTGTATTTGAAATTATTCATGAAAATTCCCGATATTTCAACAAATTTAAAATGTTTATTTATTTAATATTAAATACTTAAAGAATTTAATTTTTAAACAAATTGGAACCTATTACAGTACTGCCTTGATATATTATCAATTAGTTCTTAGGATTTCAGTATTTTATTAGTACGATAAATGAAACATAATGTGACGACACTTCCACTTTCACTAATGGGTTATGTAGGGAACAGTGAGGGTTGGGCATTTCCCCCATGGGCCCCACTCCCATTTAGGGGGCAAATTTTACCCCCAAAACTTAAACGGGGTTAAGGGTGAGAGAACCTACCCCCAATCCCCCATTCCCCCCCTTTTTCTAAATAGGGGTTGGTGTGGACCTGTGGGGTCCAATTTTCCCCATTTATCTATATATATATATGTACACTTTTTTTTTCTTAAAAAAATAACTTTAACTCGATTACTTATTTACTCTCTATCCATTTCCCATATATATTTATGTGTAATACTATATTACTATAATTATTTGTATTAATTTTGGATTAAATTACATCAATTATATATGGGAGCCGATATTAACACTCATAAAACTTATTAGTACACCCATATTTTATTAAAATTTTAATTACAAAAATACCACAATAGAGATTTATCAATAAGGACAAGTTGCTTTAATTAAAAATAAACCAAATAATATATATATTCATTAATTACACTCATATTTTCAACTATATTTCTTGATTAAAAAAAAAAAAAAAAAAAAACTTATGATAAACCCTAATTAAACTCTAATTTTATTTCAAGTATCAAATTTTCTCATCCTCATATGATTATCATATTGTTTTTGTCTTTCTTTTATGTATAATTATAAATTCTATTAAAACAAACAACATTTTTTTTTTTAACTATAGCTATAAATATCAACGAATTTTTTTTTTTTTTAATAAGATAGCCATAGATGTCAATAAGATTTTTATTTATTTATTTTTAAAGATAACTGTATAAATAAGAGAACCCCAAATTGAAAATCTTATTCCCTTTTATAAGGCTCCTACATTCGAGATATTTCCAAAAAAATAAATTGGACCATCATTAAAATATATTTGATTCCAAAAATAATATGATTTTTCTTATAAATTGGGTATAATAATAATTTAAGAGTGTTTACAAATAATATGTATTAAAATGAATATATTTATTTCAACGAGGGTACTATTGACATTATGATGGGTGCTTATAATAATATTTCATTTTTAAATTTTAGACATGGGTGTATTTATAAAAATAGGTGTACTAATAAGTTTTGTGAGTGTCAATATCCGTACCCATTATATATTTTAGATTACTTATTGGATTAGATATCGAAATAGGGTGAATCGAACGATTGGAATGATCAAATTTTGAATCCCGAATTCTAGATTCTAGAGAATTGAAAATGGGAGACAGGGGTGGCGGCAAGGGAACATCCCCCAAACACCCCCATCCCCACTTCCCCCAAATAGGGTTTGGGGGCAAAGGTGGGGTAGGGGATCCTCCCCCGCCTCAATGGGCCCCCACACCCATCCTTAGGAACACTCCATCAGAAAGAACAATAGCAATTAAAATATGCTCACACTCACAATCAATTCACATCACTATCTGTTTGTGAAAGAAATTGGAGCACGTTTGTTTTGATCCACACAAAATGAAGAAACTGTCTTGCCTTTGCTAATCTTTAACAACTTGATCATTGTTATTATAATATAACAAAAGAACCGCAATATTTATGTTTAGCTTGAACAATATTTTTTTTAAGTACTAAACTTGAACATGTTTATTGATTTTATAATTTTAATGGTGGTGGTATTATTATTATAAAGCCAGAGGAATATGGCGACTAAAAATGATAAAGTGGATGAAATCTACTTCGAATAGTTGGAACAAATGAGTACAATTAAGGTCTTATTTTCAAATCGGTTAGACCAGCCACCCTAGATGATGGTCAAAATAAACATAAATCGATCATGGGGCGGGTCGGGTAAAAATCCGAACATAAGCGGGTCCGGTCCAAACCCGAACCAGCTGTTTATTTGGTGGTTCCGGGTCGGGTCTGGACCCTTTCATTTTTGTGGATATTTTATGGATCTGGTTCTGGATTGGATTTGGATCCATATTTTACCATCCCTACTTGAAGGTTGATGATGATGATGATGATGATGATGATGATGGAGGGTTCAAGGTTGAAGGTTGATGAATGAAGATGATGGTGGTGGTGGAGAAGAAGAAGATGATGAATTTATATGTTTTTAATTATTATTTTTTTTACTTTTTGGGGCTTGAAGGTTGTTGATGATGATGAAGATGGAGGTGTTGATGGTCGATGAAGATGATGGTGGTTGTAGAGAAGATGAGGATATGATGATGATGATTTAAAATATAAATAAAAAAAATTAAGTTTTGATCTCTGTGGTAGCCAAAAATGGCTCACAGGCCTAACAGTGCAAGCCCAGGCTAGTCTTGCTTTGGCCCAAGTTTGAAGAGCCCAACGAGCCCAACGAGAACAGTGACTGCATGACTTGGTCGTCTGAAAGATCAAGTCAGCCAGGTGTGCCAAAAAGCGAGATTCTAGGGAGAAAATCTCTCCAAGAATCTCGCCCACGATCAAGCCCATGATCTTACCTGTTTACTTCAAACGGTAGCCTAGAAGTTGGCTATAAATAGTGAAGCTTTTCTTCAGAGAAGTCTCTCTGGAGATACAAAGCTTATAACAGCGTATTGAAATTCTGCTTCTAAAGATCACGGCCACCGGAATCCAAATTCAAGCTTTCACGATCATCGTTGCTCAGCCCAAGCATATCTAAGGCTAACGATCTGAACCACCTCAATAATTTATTTCTTTCATTGTTTCTGTTCTTCAATTTTTGCAGGTTATTAGGTCGGTCGACCAAGTTCCTTTGCAGTCGACCAAATTCTTTTGCAGGTCAATTCAGCAAACGACAACAGCATTTAAACGATCCAACCCAAGTTGCATTGGGCCTATCAACATACGATCCGATCCATATCGATTGTAGGTCGACACCCTACAATCTCCAGATCCATCTATTCTTTTATTTTGTATTATATAAATATTTATTTTTTATAATTTTTTGGTGTTGATACGTGGCAGGTGCTTTTTTTAAGACAAAAACAACTCTCTTTCCACTAACTTTGACTTTCATCTCCAATGCATATGTCAATGCCAATGTCAAATTTGGTACAAAAAAAGTGTAAAATACAATATTTGGCACATCAATTTAGCATTGTACTCAAATGCATAATCCTATTTAAAATACTATTTTTATTATTTTATTAAAAAAAATTATAAAAGTAAACATTTACCATAAATGCATTTATTATTTATTTTAATGTTCCAATGCAAAATTTCATTAATACATTCATTATTTCATTTAAAATATATATAATGGTATTTTTATAATTAAAGAAAGAACATTTATTGCCGTGCCAAATTTGACATATGCTATATTGTATGCCAATTGACATATGCTATATAGTATGCCAAATTTGGCACACAATATAGCATATGCCAAATTTGGCACATCATTTGGCACTGCATTGGAGGAGGATTTTTACAACCTATACTAAATTTTAGCATTGACACAATTATTTGGTACAGCATTGGAGATGCTCTTACATTGATGGGTTTTTGAAAACATAGGGACCACACCAGGAAAAAATGGAAAGACAGTTAAAAAAATCATAAATCACGATAACGTAAGGACCAAAATGATAAAAACCCTATGATTTATCGCTATGTTAATTTGTTAACAAATTGTAGTTTACTTGATGCATGATTAATTAGTTTATTTTATCCTAAAGTTTCAAGAAAAAATCAAACTTTATAAGTAAATATTCATCGTTTTTACAATTTTTTTTACGTAGTTATCGATTGATATTGATATCGATCCTCAATATATCCATAAATTTGAAAGTCTGATATTGATATCAATATTTATTCCTTGTAACTATTGAACCGAGAAATGAGATGAAAATGAAATTCTTGCTTTGCTCTATTTTTTATATAAAAAAAATATATATTACATTTGCTTCTTTTTTTTTGGTGTCCGTGGATGTTCGGGCTAGCTTATGCACACCTCGACTAATCCCACGAGGCCCTGAAGTTAACAGCCGGGTAAACCTCCAGTGGTCCCAAAAGAAACGTGTCTGCTAAGGATCGACCCCAAAACATCCGAGTTTACGGCTTGTCCCAGTGACCAGCGGCACCACCCCTTGGGGTTAATATTACCTTTGCTCTCTTGTTTCATTTGTCCAATTATTTGACTTTCAAAATCAAACACACAACAATAAAGGAGATAACTTTTAGTATTCGGCTAAACATATTCGCCTGAACAAAATGGAATCGCTGAGAGGGAGAATAGAACTTTGACTGAAATGGTTAACACTATGTTAATTAGTTCATAATTATCTCTTTCTTGGTGGGGTGAGGCCCTATTATCTATATGTTATATTTTGAACAAAGTCCCTTTGAAAAAGATTGGCCGCCTTATGAATTATGGTTCGATCGAAAACCAAATCTTAAACATTTAAAAGTTTAGGGGTGTCTTGCTTATGTGAGAATACCTTACCCGAAAAGACCAAAATTGGGTTGTAAACTTATAGATGTGTGTATTTATTGGTTATTCTAAAAATAGTATCACATATAGATTTCTTAATCTAGATACTTTTAATATCATTGAATCGATTGATGTTGAATTTTTTAAGACATGAATAATTCTAGCACTCATAATAAATTGCTAGGAGATTATAATATTTCATCAAATTCATTACCTGTCGATACTGGTATGAATGATACATCTGAAAATTCTAGTCCAAATTTACATGAAGAAATTGAATACATGAGAACTAAAAGGGCTAGAATAGAATGCACATTTGGTCCTGATTTCCTTTTCTATCTTGTAGAAGGATATAGGAATGATGTCTTGGATACAATAAAATATGTCATGCATGTAGAAGATGATCATGTCACATATACATATGCTATGCAATCACGTGATGCTTGTTTTTGGAAAGAAGCCATCAAAGATGAAATAGACTCAATTCTTACAAACCAAACACGTGTTTTAACTAATTTACCATTAGGTGCTAAACCCATTGGTTCTAAATGGATTTTTAAGAAAAAATTGAATGCTGGTGGTTCCATTAACAAGTTTAAGGCTAGACTAGTAGCAAAAGGTTTTACACAAAGACATGGCATTGATTATTTTAATACATATGCTCTTGTTGCTCGCATTGCATCTATTAGAGTTTTAATTTCTCTTGCGTCAATTCATAATTTAGTTATTCACCAAATGGACATTAAAATTGCATTTTTGAATGGTGATTTAGAAGAAGAAATTTATATGGAGCAACCAGAAGAGTTTGCGATTCCAGGCCAAGAAAGAGAAAGTTTGCAAGTTGATTAAATCTCTATATGGCTTGAAGCAAGTGCCTAAACAGTTGCATGAAAATTTTGATAAAATACTGTTATCACTTGGTTTTATTGTTAATGATGCTGATAAATGTATTTACTATAAACATGATGATTTAGGATGCATTGTTATTTGTTTATATTTGACGATATGCTTAAATTTAGTACTAATCTAGCTTGTGTTGAAGAAACTAATAAATTTTTATCCTCTGATTTTGATATGAAAGATATAGGTGAGGCCGATGTAATTTTAGGAATTAAAATCATAAGAAAGAACAATTAGTGGTTTTTTTTTTTTTTTTTTTTAACACAATCTCATTATGTCGAAAAGATCTTAAAGAGATATGGACATTTTTGTCATAAACCGACCCCAACACTAATCAATCCAAGTATCAAATTAGTGAAAAATATTGGTCGCACTATTTCACAATTGGAATATGCCAATATTATTAGGAGTCTTATGTACGTTATGCATTGCACAAGACCTGATATAACATATGTAGTAGGTATGCTATGTAGATTTATAAGTAATCCAAGTAGTGAACATTTGAAAGCAATTTCTAGAGTTCTCAAATACTTGAAGGGAATAATGGACTATGGTTTTACATTATTCCTTCTCCTATTTTGGAAGGATTTAGTGATGCGACTTGGAATAATGTAGAGTTAAAATCAAAGTCTACTAATGGATCTTCACTCTGGGAGGTGCTGCAGTATCATGAAGATCAATGAAGCAATCGATGGCTTCTGATTCGTCTATGTTATATGAACTTATAGCACTGGTGGATGCAACTAAAGAAACAGAATGACTTAAGAATCTTTTAATAGATATTCCTCTTTGGAAAAAGCCATCTCCCACAGTCATGATAAATTGTGACAGGCAACCATTTATAGGGTTAAGAATAAGACCTATAATGGCAAAATCTAGACATGTGAGTGTAAGACATCAATCTTTAAGACAATTACTCAAGTGGAGTAATTATGGTTGACTATGTTGAGTCAAACAAAAACTTGGGTGTCCTTTAACAAAAAGAGTTGGAAATGAGATGATCTATAAGACATCTAAAAGAATGGGGCTAAGGTCTATGAATGACATCGATGGCATTTGATGGGAACCCAACTTATGTTTCGAAATGGATAGACAAAGTTCAATATGGTACAAACAAGTCAAATATGTGATCATGGTACACTAGATAATTTTAATTACCCTATTTCTTAATATAGTGGTGTTTTCTACATGATTAGAGGTTGGGTTAAGTCCTTAATAAATTGAAAAGAGTAACTTGCATAATTACTCATTAAATTTACCTTGTGAGTAATGGAAGGTCAGGCCGCTTCCTAGGAAAACAAAACCGTTTCTGAGAGCACTCACAAGATCGGGATTTTTTGTTCATGGCCATTAACGTGCATAGCAATCAGAATACTCTACTCCTATTCATGAAGAAACACGACTCTTTATAAGAGACACAACTCTTTATAAGAGACACAATTCTTAATGGTGAAGCAATACAACCTTTACTGTGTAAAGACACAACTTGTTATCAAAGAAAACAACTTTTTACATAAACAGTATAAATATACTCATATAGTTTGTTTTTTACATTAGAACAAAAATGCAACTCTCTACACTTTTCTATCTTATTTTCTGCTTCTATTCTTTTAGGTATCATTAAGAATTTAATTAAAGTGTTATAAGTGGTTGATTCTTGTCGTACATAATTAGAAATCAACAATTAGATTATTAAGCTTCATTGAATCCTAAAGACAAAATTCTCTTACCCATTGTGTACTCACTATTTTACGGGAAGTGGGAAAATTATCGTGTGAAAAATTCGAATTCCGAACCTTGAAGTCTTGATAATCTATTTCATTTACTTACCATTTTTCTTTATAATAACTCTTTTTCAGACATCAAATTTCCAACATCCTCATCTCGAACTCAATCTAAATCTCTCTCGATTTCTCTAGATCTTACTCTCTCAGGAGGCGTCGACGGCTTGTGGTTGATTTAGGGGTGGTGGCTAGAAATCCGGGGTTCGTAGGTGGGTTTGGGGTTGTTTTTCTAGGTTTTGGGTTGGATGGTGGGAGGGTTCAATTTTCTGGGTTTCTTTTTGTTTTGGAAAGTTAATTTTTTGGGCAACTGATCGATTGTGAGGGTTTGATTTTCTACTTTTATTTTATTTTATTTTTATTATTATTTGAAAATGATTTTATGGGCTTCTAATTCATGGTGGCCCGGTGGGAGGGTTCGATTTTCCTGGTTTTTAAATAATAAAACCTGTCAATTGAAACAACTTCCGTAAAAATATCAAAGCACATATCCTACTTCAAGCTCTCTGTAAAGGCTTGAGTTCAAAATATATTTTGATCGTTCCCTTACTGTCTCTACTTCTATTCCAACATTTTGAAAGCAAATTTTTTGTTTAATCTACAATCTCTTACTAAACAAGTAGCAACACCAAAAATTTGTTTAATCTCTAAAAGCCCAAGTTGGATTGGAATGGAGTTTCTCAGTTTTGAATTAATTGGTTTAGATATCAGAATCGAAATGTCTAGTTGCTGCTGAAGAACCTTGACTATTTAACTGCTTTCTTCTCATTACAAGTTTTGGTTGCGGCATTTATTCAAACAGTTGATAGACCCAACATTGACAGATTTATAATCAAAAATCGAAACCCATTTAAAAGATGAAAAAAAAAAAAAAAAAAACTGTAGTCACCGATAGACGCAAACTGATTGAAAATGAGAGCAGATTGCCTGGAAGGTGACCTAAAGTTGATATATGAGAAGGGTCTCTTAAAAAGGCTAAACCCTATGCCATTTCACTCTTCTCTCCCTTCTCTTCAAAGATGACCAAATAGTCAGAAAAAATGATATCGTGAATGTGACAAGTTCGGTAAGCAGATTAGTCCAGAGAAAGAGGACAACCGGCCAGATAACTCGTCGATGGTTTGATATAGCTACAGCCGCTTTGGCAATTCAAGATCAAGGGTGTTTTTTATCCATCAAACCCTTCTCTTGGTACAATGTAGCCTGGACTTTCAAAACCTTTAAACAACAAATCAAAAAATTCTCAAATAGAATCCCAGATAAAATAAAACAAAAAACCCACATAAAAAGAAAATCGTAAATATTAGAAACCCAGCAAAAAAATTAAAATTAAAATGACAGTAAGAGAAAAGAGATGTGAGGAGCACTGTGATTTGTGAAACTCGAGCGGCAGGACTTTATTTATATAGAGAACTAAGTTTAGGGTTTCAGTGAGGAGGAAAGATCTCAACCGCACATCTTGTTGATGGAAGATGTGATTCGGTGTGATGCAAGTTTGTGCCAAAAGATGCACCCACATCAAGATAAAAGGCTAAAAGCATTTTAATGATTTTTAAAAATATTGTCTTATATATTTAAAGTTTTTTATTAGAATACAAATATTACTTTGTAATCAAATAATCATTTTCTATATTATTTGAAAAAAAAAAAAAAAAAAAATTTTTATATTAATAATACATTACAAAAATATAACATTTTATTTATAAAAATAAAATGTGAGAAATTATATAATAAAGTATTGGACCGTGGCCCATAACCCTATATAAAGCTTATTATAAATAAATAAAAATACAGTGTTAAATGAAGTTAATTCACTCCCAACATACCTATTATTATTTCGGTTTGAAGCATTGAGATCTTTTTTTTTTTTAATATAGGATACATCAAAAACTTTTTTTTTTTTTTAGGGATATTTTGTTTTTATTATTATTATTCAAAACAAAGTACATAAACCAATAAATTATAATTTTTTTTAAAAAAAATATTACAATAATTTAGATATTCGAACTCACAACCTCATAACATAGATGTGATAAGTATACCACTGAACCAACCTCAACTTATCTAAGATATACGGTAATTCAACATCAAGTTGTCACTTTCACAAGTAATTGTTTTATTGAATAGTTTTGACTAAGTGAACCATCATCTGTAAAATTCTTGTATAATTCCTATATGTTTTAATGATTTCAATAAACTATAAAACTGCTTATAGAAAAAAAAAAAAATGATTTTCATCTTACAAGCCGGTCGGTCATGCGCCAGCGATGTACTTGGTTTGTATTTAGAGGTTTTTACTTTTTAGTTTCTTTGGCTGCTAATTTACCTCCAATTTACTAGTAACAATTCACTCGTGAGCTATGGAAGAGAATAATAACTTTCCAAAACCGGTTCCACCACACGAATCCGGTGAAGGGTGGCCGTATGCTCCGGTCAACTGACCAAGAACTGGTGATACTTGGGGTTGGAAGGCAGGGAAGAAGAGCGAATCTGGATACTACCGCAAAAGAGTTTGTTTGTGCAAAGAAGTTCAATACCAAATGCGTAGTTAAAACATTATATTCAATCAGAATTCCCCGGTGAAGATGAGTCAATGCCAATAGGCAACCTTACAAATTACATTAAATCATTCATTCGATGAAAAATATGTTCGAACATCATGAGAGCTACACCCGTGGGAGACAATAAACGGGTTGTAGTTTAAACCAAGCTTTCTTCTTTGTAAGCTATCGAAATTTTTATTTTTATTTTTTTATTTTTTTTTATTTTTTTTATTTTTTTTGAAATGATCGATTTTCATTCATTGGTTCTCAAGCAACGGTTCATGGGATTGAAGGAGTTGGCCAACCTTCAATCTCAAGAATCAGAGTTCATGACAAGGATTGAGAATTTGAAGAACACAATCGATACAAGTTAGCAAGAAAAGGCCAGATGGGTGTTGATGCAATTGCTACAATTGGCATGAAGTTAAGATTCCGAAATCGAAAAAGGCCAAGGTTATGTCACTGATGAAGCAATGAAATGAAAGAAGAGACTGTGGATGCAGCATGCTAATCTTCAATGCCAAGCAGACTTCATGATAAGTATTGAGGATTTGAGGAACATGAAGGCCAAGATGACAACTGACAAGAATATGTTGGCAGATATGATAATGAATTTAGTGCATGAAATGCAGGTCGCAACTGCAGAGGAGCCAGAAATGAAAGATGGAAAAGACATTTGCAGACGATATTACATCATTCCACGAGAATTGGTACAAGAAAACTGTATATAAATTTTACATCATCCGATTATACAGTGCGGCCACTTTAAAGCCAGCAAGAAAAAAAAAAGTGAAAATTCCAAAATCTGACCCGGAAAATCTATAATCTTATGACCCACAACAAGAAATTATATATGTAAAATAGAACTTTGGATTCTAGTGTATAGCTAGAACCTATCTGCATACATGTAAGACTCTTCTACAGAATATGCCCCGCAATGAAACGGGAAATCCAGTATCACCAAATTGACCGTTAAATGTTGGAGACTACTGTGCAGTAGGAATGTTTGTAGCCTTATTTAAATAGAGTACGTAACTAGGGTATTAAAATTTGGCCAAAGTTATTTATCACTGACCTCAAAATCGACAGAAGAGTGGGGGAATATTTAGTTCTGCTAGCAATACTCATCAGGATTTTCTTTGCATCTGATGAGAGGAACACCATCTTCCCTAAAAATCACCCGTTCTTCACATAAAGCTGCCACAACGTCCACATATAACCGGTGCTCCTAAATAAAGAAGAAAAGATGTCAAGAACACAAGCCAAAGCTTAGATCAAATTTCAAGATTCACAGCAATATAAGAACATTATTGGAAAGTTCCCGTCTCAAAGATTAGAACTTGGTATCTTTCACCATCTTAAAGTTCAAATGATTTGAAAAGCCTCCTACAATATGAAACTTACTACCAGGAACTCTAGTAAGAACTCTTGTTTCATGAAAAAGGATACTAAATCCCATTACCTCTAGAAGAACTCTTGCAGCCAGATCACCCGCTGTGTCATTCCAGAGCACGGGGACAACTCTTTGAGCGAGGATACGTCCCGTGTCATAATGTTCATCAACAAAGTGAATTGTTGGACCCGAGTATCTAACAACCACCACGAAACAACAAAAATGATATGAGGTACTTTTTATATATGTTTCTTCATAAACAAATATGAAGATAAAGAGCAGGATATCATAACATTTTAGAAAACAAAGAAGCAATAAGACTAATGACATCGTAAGCTGCAAAATACCTAGCTCCAGAAGCAATGACTGCTTTATGCACCTTCATACCATAATAGCCTTTGCCTCCAAATGCAGGAAGAAGCGACGGATGGATATTTACTATGGATCTTGGAAAAGCTCGGACCAACTCCACAGGTATTAGTTTCAGATATCCAGCCAAAAGAACGAAGTCTACCTCCAATTTCCTGATCAATATAGAACAAAAAAATGTGAACTAAGTACGAACTCTATCCCGTACCTGAAAATAGTAAGAAATTTCTCTCAACTAATACTCTATATATCTCTTGGGGTTAGAAAACTCAAAGCAATGCTTCCTACTGTTTAATATTTTTTTTAATAGACTGTTATGCTTCCCATGATTTTAGTTAATGAAGCATACCGATTCATATGCAAAAATACATTTAAACAGTATAATATTCATGATGCAAAGGTTTTTACCGATAAGTAAGGAAGATGAATCAAAGTGGTCTTTAAATAAGATTACCACAACTTAATCCAAAAAATTTCAGTTTCTCAACAAAAACTGGATCAAATGTCATCTTAACCATTCAAAAGACTTCTCTAATATATTTTCCACATAGTTATGATTACCAGGTGAAGAAGGATATTTTGCGACAGCGTTCATAATAGGTACAGGTGCACAATGTTTAAACGATCATACACCATTCAAAAATGACACTAGTTCATCTTCTCCTTAATTTACTGCAAAGTAAACAATTACAAGTAATTTAAGAGGAAACGCCTAACCTAAGAACAGCAACAAGGTCGACTGGAGATAGACCATCGGGTTCATCTTTACTTTTGGGGAACAAAATAACTGGGATGCCCTCATCTCTCGCGTACTTCGCACCTCCACAACCTGTCACATATAACAACAAAACAATGTATAAAAAACATAGTTACTCGAATTGAGCAGAGCTTCTTTGCAATCGATTGATAAACATTAAACACAGACTGATCAGGAAACAACAAAATATAAAAGCACAATTAACTCTATATCTCTAAATTCAATATACACTTAATGCTCGTAATTGGAAACTTAATAAAACTTCTTTCAACAGAATCATTAGATTTAAAGCTTAATCAACAACAATAATGTCACAAGCATGCCTACAAGTTCAACATGATTTACCATGCTTATTGGTGACCAAAACGGAGACATCTCCATGAACAGAACCACCAACACATCCCTCGTGAATTGACCTAAAATTCGATCCTCCACCGGACACAAAAACCGCCAGCTTCTTCTTTATAATCCCAGCTTTGTTGTCTTTCTCATCAGCATCAGCAACAACAACATCATCGTTTACTTTTTCTACACTATTTACACATTCTAATCTTCTAAAAGCAGACCGTACGCTTATTGAAGCGAAAACATTCTGGGTTTTGATAGGAACCCACTTGCGAGATTGATAAACAGACAAAGAGAAAAAATTCCGGGGGTTGTTCTGGATTGATGGAATTTGTGTGTTTGAGCAAGAGCCAGAAAGCAAGCTATTGGCTTCCATTGAAAAAGCAGAGACTCGATGATATCTGAAACAATGTATATAGAAAATAAAACAGAACTACGAGTTTCAAGTAATCAAGAATCCAATTTTTTTCCCTTTTGTTTTCTATTATAATTCTTTTCAAGTAACTCAAGATATTTCAAAATCATATAAAATAGGAAAAATAAAAATAAAAATACCGGATGACGGCGGCGGCTGCAGGGTGGCCACCGGAGATTTCGACTTGGGACGGCAGCGTGGGGTTTGTCTTAAAGTGAGAAACACTTGAAAGTTCAAACTGTAAACCGTGGGAGTTTCGGGACACGTTTGAACATAGATGAACATCGGTGAACACTTCAAGTTTGACTCTTTTGTTGTTTGTTTGTTTGGTGATTATCAATTTAGTCCTTATGCTTTTTAGAAATATGAATTTAGTTATGTCCCAGACCTTCCAAACACAATACAGAACAACTAATTCTGTCTTGTCCTATCCCGTCTCATCCCACCTTGTCCTGTTCCATCTCCGTGCCAAACGCACCCTGACAGAACTGTTAACTGTACTATTTTACATGTGATATAACTGAGACATGACGGGACAAGAGGTTCAAATGACCAGAGTGCCCCTATTAATTTTAGAGACTTTAAAGATTAAAAAAAAACCTGGAAAACAAAATTCTAACTTTGGTTTTCTAGGGTGGGGGAGATATGAGAACCAGATCTCATCGCTCATCATCATCAAATGAAGGAAATTATTTTAAAGAATTAATTGTCTTAAAGAAAAATAATATTGAAGAAAAAATAAAGATTTTTTTTTTTTTTTTGGCGGTGCGTTCAATCCATTCTTCTTCAACTTCTGAAATTCTCTTTCTTACTTCTTCTAGCCTCGCTCCTTCCTATCCAATTGTAAAAACTATCATTATTAACTTGAAAACAAAAACCATAAAACAATAAAATAGCTATAGCACTAAACCAGTAGCCTCATCTGCTTTCAAAAATAAGAAAAGCAGGCAACATATGCCCAAGAACAAGCAAATTTGGACAAGAAATTCAACACAAAAAATTGAATTTGTGAGATATCTCTTTTCAAAGCCAGATTTCTCAACTGGGTATTGATTCTTGAAAGCTATGTTTTTTTTTTTCACAAAGTACCACATTGATCAATAATTCTGATATAATATTTAGAAATCCAGATAGGCAATTGCACAAAGCCTCACGCATTTAACAAAACAGCTTGTAATCATTAATAAAAAACACACCTTGAGAGAGAGACAAATCTCGACCTCTTCAATAACCCACCACCACGACGGTCGTAGAAACCACTACCTACCACGAAACCCAGCGTTGATTTTGTTTGATTCTTTCTCTTCTTTCAGACTGGGTTTGATTTAGGTGTTGGTGGTGCTGGGTTTGATTTCGTGGAGAGGTTTTTGGTGTTGTTTCAATGGTGGGGTTGCTTTGTTGCTGGGTCTTCTATGGTGGGAAGATCGTGGCCATGGAAATCAATGGATGGTGATCCAAATATGAACGAATGAAGGAGAGAGAGAGAGATGAGATTCAGGTGGTGTATTGGACATGTTTGTAATTTTTTAAAGATTTGAAGGGTAAAATTGTCTTTTTCACGCTTGTCCCAAGCCATGGGACAAGTTATCTGAGGGTCTTTGGTGGAACAAAATTTGATGATTTTTGTCCCACCTTGTCCGTTCTATCCCAAGCTAAAGTCACGCCAAACGTGGAACAAGAAGAAACTATCTCACGTTGTCTCGTCTCTCGTCCCGTGTATCAAACGCACCCTGAATACATATGAAACTATATAATGTGTCTAAATTACTTGGGGGGGGGGGGGGGGGGGGGGGTTGAATAGGTTTTAATCAAGTTAATTACCAATTTTTTCTTGATTAGTTAATATTCAAAAATCACCCAAATTAAACAAATACAATCAACGAAATCTAAGTGCGGAAAACAATAAATTGCACGATGATTGATTTTCGTGAAAAACCCTCTAATTGGGCAAAACTCATAGGCTATTATGCTAGCCACACACGGTCCTCAAATATACTACTTGAATTTAAGTTTATAACCTAGGTTGACCTCAACTCAAACCATACTTGGTCGCTAACTCTTCCACTCTACCCAACGGGCCTTTAATAGTGATCCTAGACCAACTTGCTTATGCACTAAATCACTTAGTCACAAGGCTTAACTCTCAAAGAAGAGAACACAACCTAAGTGAATATTAAATGCATAAATGCTAGGTCAACACATTTAATGTTTATCTAATCATGGATGAACATGTCAAGCAATCCTAGATATCATGTTCCTACATGTCATATATAAAACTTAGCTATATAAAATAAGTGCAATCCTAGATGCAATAGTTATCACAATACAACAACCCACAAATAATACGAAAATCTCAACTTGAAGCTAAAAACTTAATCTAGATGCAAACAAGTCATAAAATAGATTTCTTGTTAAGCAAAAACACTAAGATGAATGAGAATGATGTTCTACTTACCAACTCATGTGTGTTGAAGATGACCCATGCAAGAACATAACCTAGATGATGCTAGATGATGCTAGAAGATGTTAGATTCATGAATGAATGATGGGTATTTGGGTTTTTATCAATAAAAATTGAATCTCAGTGACTTTTCTTGCAAGTCACTCTTAAGCTTTCAAAGATATGAATTTCTAAGCTCTAATTCGGCCAAAGAAAGAATAAGGCATATATATATATATATTTATATATATATGAAGCACTAGCCAAAGACACTTCATTTCGAACTTGGACAACAAAATCGCGGTGCGTGCCGCGGTACGGACAAAGTGTCCCCACCGCGGTACACAGGGTATGGAGGCTCTAGGAAACTTCACGGTTGGGACAGCTGTGGAGGCAAGGTCACCAACCGCCGTATCCTACGCGTGAAACCCACTGGTTTCTACCGCTGTGGGAGCCGTGGTATAGGCAAGTGCATGAGGAGTGACCTGCACCGCGGTAAAAGACAAAATCTCTTTTCCCGGGCTCTCAAACACACCTAAACTTAATAAAGTTTTTGCAAGTGTGAAGTGAGTAAATAGCATGCATGAGAATATATATAAACATAAATAAGCACCAAGCATATAACACGCACAAGAATATACAACATGTGAAAATCCAAGAGTGTGATGATAAAACATAAATGCACACAATTAAGAGAAACACAAATGCAATCATAGAAATGCCATATGAAAGTGTATATGTGCAACTAAGTCTCTTCAAAGGAGTTTGAGCACAAGTGATATACCTTTAAAGTGCTCTTGATCTTGAGGGCTTAAAATCCATTTAAGCTTGATCATGAACAATGAAACCCTAATCTACCCTTACATGATTAAACTCCAATTGTGGTTTGTCAACGAAATAAACTAACATGTGAAAATCCAAGAGTGTGATGATAAAACATAAATGCACACAATTAAGAGAAACACAAATGTGATCATAGAAATGCAATATGAAAGTGTATGTGTGCAACTAAGTCTCTTCAAAGGAGTTTGAGCACAAGTGATATACCTTTGAAGTGCTCTTGATCTTGAGGGCTTGAAATCCATTTAAACTTGATCACGAACAATGAAACCCTAATCTACCCTTACATGATTAAACTCCAATTGTAGTTTGTCAACGAAATAAGCCAATAAAAAATGAGGAACTTACAACATATATCATATCCCTCTCAAGAACAAATTGCACCAAACCTCCTGAGGTTTTCCGTTTTATACTCAAAAACAACTTTATCATTAATTGACACTCACATTCCTTGCCGTTAGTCATAGTTGGTCAAATTTAACTGTTGACCAAGTTTGACTGACCAAACTAATGGTATTTTAGTCATTTGAAGCATTTTTTTTTTAAAAAAAATATTTAAAAAATTGAATAAAATTTTTAAAATGAAGATTAATTGAAAAAAGATGTTTTAAAAATAGGATTGATTGAAAATTAAGATTTTTTTAAGAAAAAAAATTAGAAAGGTTCAAATTACAAAATAATAATAATTATTATTTAAAATAAAATTGCTGGAACATCTATGGAGATCCATCTAATTAAAAAGAATCTGTCAAAAAAAAATGAAAAAAAGCTAGTGGTATGGGTCTTCTCTCAGACCAAAAGATCCCACAGATGCACCACCCTTCTGAGCAACCACAACACCAATACAATCCACCATCAAAATACAAACACAATTAAAAAAATCCAACAAAACACAAACACAATCTAGATACAATAGTTGTGGATTCAATTCCTTCATTCAAGTCCCATTTTGAAAAGTGATTGAGGAAGGCTCGGTTTGGGTAGAATTTGAGTCAATTTGGAACTAATCTTATAGGTTCCTGGTAATGATTTGATGTAAAATTGTTTTGAATTTCTTAATTTTAGTTTTAGATTTTTTTTTTTTAATTTTCTTTTTCACTATGATTTTTTTTTCTTCTCTTTTGGTTGGTTTGTATGTGTATATGGATGGGGTTAGTGCGTTTAGTGGATTTGTATGTGTGTTTTTAATGATTAGGGTGTGTTCGAAAATCAAAATAAAGAGATTGTATGGATGCATGCAAGGTGTTTGATGATTTATTGGAGTGAGGAAATGAAGAAAAGGGAGAAAAGAGAAGAAGATTTGGATCATTGAGAGAGGAATGAGGGGAGACAAAACCAAGCACTTCCTCTAGATGCATCTGTGTAATGGGTATCTCGGATCCTTGCTTCGCTGACGACGTATTGTCACTGACTATCTGGAGGAAGAAGACAACCTATATTAGATGCCACTGTTGAGGTTGTCTCCAATCTTTTATTTTTCAGATTTACAACAGTTGCCGTGAACAGTGACACTACTTGAACAGTGCTGTCACGTCTTCTACTATGCATCTACAATGCCAAATACCCTTCTCTTTTTTCATGTATTTTGTGTGAACATCTAGGGTTGGGGTTATTGCTTTCTTTTTCGGCAAGTTTGCTTATTTGCTTTTTTGTTTCCAATCGGGTCTTCGTGGATGGATTCGTCGGCATATCTGCTCTCCTTCTCCGACGATTAAGGGGGCTTGTCTGGTCTTTCCACAGCAGTTCTCAATCAATTTTTATAGGGTTGTTTTGGTTTCTTGGTTGAGATTTGCTTCATCGCTGGCCAGGTCTATTTCTTTTATTTTTGGTTGTTATTTGCTTGGATTGGTCGCCTCTTTTTGGATTTGCTGGTCATTGCTTTAGTTTGTGTGGTGTTTCCGATAGTGTTGGCTGGTCAGATTTTTGGTCGGTTCTTGGTTCTGGTTTTGGTTGGGTTCGAACTCGTGGCTAGTTGTTCGTTGGCCCTTAAGTTTATTACAAGTTTTTATGACTGGATTTCGGCCAATCTCACACTCCATGGATCTTATGTGCACGGAGGCTTCTTTGTTCATTGTTCCCTCGGAGGTGTCTAGGCATGTTCCCTTGACAGTGTCTTGATCCTCTGACGTTGATTCTAGCTTGGTTCCACTAGGTGCTCACTATTTGCTTGGAAGCAAGACTGTTAGTGTAGATCCATTTGTGGGCAATTCTTTGTTGTCTTCCTCTGATATTGGCTTTGTTTCTTATGCGGATCTTTTCAAAGCTCCATCAGCTCGGGTTGATATCGTTTTGAGTCCTTTGGGTCCTTTAGTTTTGGGTCATTTGACTTCTTCGAAGAAGGGTGGTTATATAGTTATTCGGGTGGACCCCACAGCCTATAAGTTTTGTTTGGAAGCTTGTAAGTTCTCTCTCATTGGCTGAGTAGTCCTTCCTAGCGATGAAAGACCCTGTAAGCTGGTTGATCTTATGACCAAGCTTTAGTCTGTTTAGAAGCTGAGTCATGTCTGAAGGCTGATTTCTTTAGGCTTATGTTGAAATCTAATGCTGACATGAGTATGGTGTGGGGTATGAGATCCCTTAATCTCAAACCGGGTGTATTACAACTCCAACCTTAGGTGTCGGATTTTAATTTGGCTTTGCAAAAGTCTTCGAATGCTTAGGTATGGGTTCACTTTTATAATTTATAGTATGAGTATTGGCATCCATAAATTATTTCAGATTTAGCTAGAGATATCAGTGTGCCTTTACAGTTGGACAAGCTACGGTTGAGGGCAATTTCTAACATTTTACGCGTGTTCTAACAGATATTGATGTATCTTCTATGCCTCCGACTTCTTTGCTTCTTAGGCGAGATGATTCACATAGTTCTTTCATTACAGTGGACTACGAGAATCTTCCGCCTTTTTGTACTACTTGTTCATCTATTGGCCATTTACCTAGTGCTTGTCATTGGAACAAGTTGGGGAGGATGATCCATGCTAGTTCTGGTAAGTCGGTTTCGGCTCGAGAGGGTTCTGCTACGGTTACTTTTGATAAGGGGTTTCAAGTTCCCCGAAGTCATGTGTCAAAAATGGTATATCACCCAGTTTTTGTGCCCTACCTGGAGTTCTGATCTCCAATGTCTTCACCTTTATTCATTAAGGTATAAGGCCACTAGATTCAATTTTGGTTCATTCTTCGGTTAGTTCTGATTCGGTTTCAAGTTTGCCCCATTTTGTAGGCTTAGTCACTTCGTTAGACTCGACACCGTTAGTGCTTTCTGCTTCAGTTTCACTCATTGAAACAAATGATACAGTGTGCTAATTATATCTAAAGGGGGTGAATAGATTTTAATCCGGTTATTACCAAATATTCGCGATTAGTCAATTTTACGAAAATAACCTCAATCTAGTCAATTCAATAAATCAAGTGTAAAGTGCGGAATTTAAATGATACTTGATTTTTATGTGGAAACCTTCAACAAGGAAAAACCACGGGCTGTTATGTGTGCCACACACAATCCTCTAAATCACTATTTGTAAAGGTGTTCACAACCTATGTTGACCATGTCAAACCCTACACGGTCACTAACCCACCTCTATTATACGCAGGCCTTTAATAGCAACCCTAGATCAATTTGCTTGCAGCCTAAGCAACCTTAGCCAAAAGACTTACTTCTTAATGAAGAGATTAAACAACTTATGTGAATATACAAAGATATCCAAATATGCAATTAATGCTAGGTTACACTAAATGCTTATTTAGGATTATAAGATGTCAATTAAATCATTCCTATATAATAATTGCTATATGACATGGCATACAACATAGCTAACATAGATTAAGCAATCCTAGGTATAGCTATCACAATACAACACTTAATTAAAACAACACAATAATCTCTATCTTGTATAATAGAATATGATATAAAAACAAGCAAGTAATTAAAGAGATTTCTTGTTAGGTAAAGCACTAAAATTAGATGAAATTAGTGAAAAACTTACCAAGGCATGTGTGTTGAGTAAAACCCATGTAAGAAAGTATCCTAGATAAGCTAGAAGATGCTAGATGAAATTTGATGCATATGAAAATGGTTTTTAGTGTTTAAAGGTGAGTTCTTTGAAAGATTTTCTCTCTTGAAAATTTTCTAAGTCCAAAAAGTGATCTTGAACTCATGTGAGCTGACCTAAAGACTAAGAGGCACTTATATAAGTGTTCCCCTCAAAGCCTTACCGTTTTGGTTATTTTAAAAACCGAATCCCATATGAGCCGCTACGCATACTGCTGCTCAAGCAAGTGCCTATGCAGCGGTACACAAAACGTGTAAGCGTTGGAGTCAACCGTTGTGGAGACTACCTCAGAGGCATGTGTCTCTGCCGTGGTATGTGCGGTGCAAAAGCATCAGGTCTTTGACCTGGCTTGGACCATTGTCCATGCATGTGTACCAGGAGTGGTACAGGCAGCGGTAAAGAGAAGATTTCTCTTTTCAAAGGCAATTCCACACTTAGTCAAATATGAGCAATATGTGCAAGTGTGAAAAGTGAAGAGAATGTTCATAGAAAGCATTAAACACATATGCATACATGATGTGGTGTGTGTGTGTGTGCAACTATTCTTTTCAATGAAAACTAAGCACAAGAAATATACCTTTTGAAGTGCTTATTAACTTGAGGTCTTGAAAGGGCCTTTGAACTTAATCACTAACACTTAAGCTACCCTTATATTTCAAACCCCAATTGTGGTTTGTCACCAAAATAAGCCAATCAAACTTGAGGAACTTACACTCACTTTTATCTTCTACAGCGGTTCTGGTTATTTCGGTTGTTGATTCAGTTCCAGTTTCTCCAATGGTTTCTCAGTCACTACAGACTAGGAAAGGTTGTGATGCTTTAGTTTCTGAGGTTGTGGTGGTTTCCTCGGCTATGGGAGTTGATTCTGCTGTGGTTCTTAGCTCTTCAATTGTTTCTTTCATGGTGGATCCTGTTTTTTTATTGGAGTGGATTTGCAGGATTTACAGGATTTGAGGAATGTTATTCAGGTTCCTCCGGTGGCTCTTCCTATTCAGTCTTTGGTTTCTTCTATTTTGTCGAGGCCATCTTCTCTTTTAGATCCTTCGGCTTGTCGGGAAGTTAGAGCACATTGGGTTTCGGTTGATAAGTTAGGCTAGTTAGCTATCACGGCAATTTAGCATTTGGTTTCGGTTGAGCGTGTTGCCCAAAGAGGTTTAGGGGGTGGATCAGGTTTTTCTCGTGCCTTTACGTTGGATATGGATCCTAGTGTGTAGTTTTAGGGTTCAAAGCTTCTGATGTCGGAATCTTAGGTTGAGCTTCACCTTATTGTGGATTCCTCCAGGGTTGCTCCAGTTGAGGAGGAGGAGTTAGATGATACGGATGTCTCTC
Source organism: Acer campestre (assembly GCA_954870605.1). NCBI lineage: Eukaryota > Viridiplantae > Streptophyta > Magnoliopsida > Sapindales > Sapindaceae > Acer > Acer campestre. The sequence goes on from OX940799.1 coordinate 36,343,190, forward strand.
AACGGTCCTTGGTGGTTGAGCTAGGGCTGGCTTCATATTATTAGGAAGTATGCCCTAAAGTAAGGGTTTTTCTGTAACAAATCATTTGATATCAATAAAAGTCTTTTGTCTACAAATAAATTATGTAACATGTATAAATCGTTTATTATATATTCAAAAGAAAAATATTCTAAGGATCCAAGACTAAAAAAACATAAATAATTATTCACATGAAAAAGTTCATGTGTGGTAGACATAATTCTTAATTTAGTATAAAAATGTTCACAACTTAAGATGCATGCTGGACATCTTATCTTAATTAAAGTTGTTGGTCTAGAATCACTAAGTAAAAGACTTTAAACAAAAGACCTTGTACATATGATGTATTAAACGGATCAAGTGAATAGTATATTTTGATTTTACCATTAATGAAATAATACATTCACAGTAGAGCAATTGAAATATCTATCTTAATCCTTAGATAAATAATGTACCATATGTATTATAAGTTGTAACGTTTGAGCTATCAATGGGTATGAACACAGAATAACGATTTAATCCCGATAGTTTGGCATTATTGATTTATATGTCATAGCGAACATATATTTATAGATATGGACATCATGGTTCTTATAATCAAATAAGAGTAAATACCACATTATGGGTCTTACGAGGACTTGGATAATAAATCTTAGTACGAAGTATTTAATAAGGAGTTATTGAATCATGATTTATGATAAATCAAAATTACCATTAGATGTAAGGATAGTCCTAAGGAATAAAATAATTAATAATATTGCAACGGTCAAAAGACATTTTCATTATTAGTATTTTTCATGAGGATACATATTTCACACAATTGCTTAGGGTAAGACTATTTAATATATTTTATTTTAATTCAAGAGTGCAATTTCAGTTTCTTAGTGGACTAAACTAAAATTAATATATTTGGGCTCAATTGATTAAGAGTTAATTGGTACTTGGGCCAAATATATTGGAGCTTGTAATTAAAATAACCCGTGGATCCTCAAACTTCACAAGTTAAATTGGATCATTTAAAAAGAACCTATTGGGTTCAAATGTTGGGTTAAGACAAAGACTCATCTTACTTCTTTTATTTTATTTCCCATTAAGAATAGAAAATAAATAAAATAAAATAAAAAGGAAAAGACTTCTAATAAGATTAGACTTACTAAATCACAACAGGATTTGTGATTCTTGTGTCCTATGAGAAAACAAATTATTCTTTTCTAAACTTATAAATAGGTGGCTTAAGAGAAATAATATATTTACATCAAGCTTGTCATTCTTATTGGCATTGATACAATCTTGAAAGCAAGTTGTAAATTTCAAATTCGATTTGAGCTTTTACTCTTTTTCTTTAAGTCTTGTAGGTGGATTTACACTTTGGTTCAAAGAAAAATGAGCCCACAATCCTAGGTGATTCGATCTTGTGCTAAGTGCGGAAGATTTGCGGAGACTAAACTACATAGGTAATCTCTAAATTAATTCAATTTTGATTACGTTAAGAATACGATCCAACGATGTTTTGAAAAATTTTTAAGTTCAACAAATACATTTATTTTCAAAACGGTTATTTTTCCTTACAAAGATAGTCTGGATCCTAGGCTCCTCTGACGTTCTCCGATGATTAGTGTCTTTTAATGGAATTGTAATGGGATCAGGGGCAAGTCCCCGAGGCATGTTCTCAAGGAGTTTTGCAGTTTGCATAGACATGCTTTGGTTTGTATTGTTGAGCCTATAGTGACTTTTACTTTTATTTCTCCCGATTTCTGGTCTTCTCTCAACCTACATTTGGTAGGTATGAACGATAGAGGTGGTTTGATTCTGACAACCTGGGTTTTCATTAGTGATTCTTTTCATGATGCTCAAACAGTCTTTTTCCATGACCATCGGCTTACTGTATCACTTTCGATCAATTCTCGGTTGCATTGGTACACTTTTGTTTATGCGAGTACTTCAGTGATTGTTCATCGTTCGCTTTGGCAGTCACTTCGGGATTTGGTTGGTTTGGTTGGTTCGGTTTCTTCCTCTTGGTTGGTGGTTGGGGATTTCAATGCAGTTTTAGAAGCTTATGAAACATTGGGTTCTCACTCTCTGGCTCGAAGTTCTTTTAAGGATTTTATGTCGGTTATTGAGGACTGTGATTTGGTGGGTATTCGTTCGTAGGGTGCACGGTTTAGTTGGGTTAGGGGTTGTAGTTCCTGTACTAGAGTACAGAGAATATTAGATAAAGTTTTGGTTTCGGAGGGTTGTATTTCATGTTAGTGGGAAGCTTCTTTTGTGGCTCTTTATCGTAGTTTTTCTGATCATTACCCGTTGTTGATTCGATTGTCGGATTTTGAGGTCTCTCGTCCCATGCCTTTCCGTTTTCAGAGCATGTGGTTAGAGCACCTCGATTTTATGACTATTGTTCATAGCTTTTAGAGTTCCCTTGATGTGGGTAGCCATCCACATGTAGTTATCAGCAAGCTGAGAAGTTTGAAAAAACCTCTTAAGACTTGGAATTGGGAGGTTTTCGGTAATCTTAACTTTGATATCGCTAGGATATCAGTGGAGCTTCAGTCTATTCAGCTTCAGATGTCTAACTTGGGTTTTTCGAATAAGCTTTTTCTGGTCGAGTCGCGTGTTTATCATGAGCTGGATGTGTTGTTACGCAAACATGAGTGTTTTTTTCGAGATCGAACTAAAGTTAAATGGCTGTGTGATGGGGACCGAAATTCCTCTTTCTTTCATGCCTCTATCAGATGTAGACAGTACCGTAATAGTTTTTTAGCTCTCTTGATTAATAGGGTCATATCATTAGTTTTTATTCGGACCTCTTCTACTCGGATGCTTCTCAAGTGGAGACGAATTTTTCGATTGTAGATGATGTGATTCATTCTTCGATTTCTGAGGAAGAAAATGCTTTCTTGATTGGTGTTCCCTCTGCAGATGATATTCATGGTACGGTTTTCTCTATGGATGTCATTTCTACCCCTAGGCCAAACAGATTTTTTGATCGCTTTTATCATAGATGTTGGGATGTGGTTCTTACTGTTCAAGATTTTTTCCACACGAGCTATTTTTCTAGGTCTCAATTATAGCTTCCAAAACTGAAGTATTTGATTTCGATTGATCAGTTTTGCCCAATTGTGCTTAGTAACTTTTTTAAAAAAATCTCATCCAAGATTTTGGCTAATCGGTTAGCTCGAATTGCGGCTAGGATTGTTTCCCCTTATCAGTTCGGATTCGTTTGAGATCGACACACTGATGATTGTATTGCTTTGGCTTCTGACTGTATGAATGTGTTGCATAAGAAGCGCTATGGGGGCAATTTGGCTATGAAGATTGATATATGCATGACTTTTGTTACTATGAACCGGTCTTTCTTTCATAAAGTGCTCTAGGCTTTTGGGTTTTCTCTAGTTTTTATGGACTGGATTGACAGCATTCTGAATTTGTCCTGGCTTTCTATACTAATCAATGGGATTCTAGAGGGGTTCGTCAGAGAGATCCCTTATCCCCTCTTCTATTTGTGATTGCAGAGGACTTCCTTAGTAAAATTTTAAAGAGGATGGTAGATTCCTCTCAAATTTTGATGATTTCTTCTCTTAGGGATCTACTCCAACACATTTACTTTATGCAGATGATGTTCTAATTTTTTACAACGGCACAGTTCGGAACTTGAAGAATATTATGCATGCATTTGGGGTTTATGGTGACATCTCAAGGCAGTTGGTTAACTAAGGTAAATCTTCCATCTTCTTCGGCTCTTTTGCTTCTCTATCTTAGATTGGTCGCTTGTAGTCTTCTATTGGTATGCAGATTAGGAAGCTGCCTTTCTCTTATTTAGGAGTCTCATTGTTTCAAGGTAAGCCTAGGAAGAATTTATTACAACCTATTGTGGATAAGATCCTATCTAAAGTCTCTAAGTGGAAGGGTAAATCCCTTTCCCTAACTGATCATGCTACTTTGATCAGATCAGTCATCACTAGTTCTTTTGTTCATTCGTTCATGATTTACAAGTGGTATTCTTCGTTGATGTGGCTTATTAATCGTAAATTGAAGAACTTTTTGTGGACAAGGTCTTCTAAAGAGACTGAGTTGGTCTAAGTTGCTTGAGATCGTTGTTTTAGGCCTTACTATCAAAGAGACCTAGGTTTAAAAGACCTAGGGTTGTTGAATGACTCATTTTTACGGAAGTTCACTTGGAAGTTTATGACTTCTGATAGTTGTGCTTGCTCGTTTCTTCGGGAGAGGTATCTCTGGTAGCTTCAGAAACCTTAAGAAGGGTATGCCATTTCTTTGATATGGTCCTTTCTTCGGGCTAATTATCCTACTTTTATTAAGGAAGGTATTTGGCTTATAAGCGAAAACTCTCAACGGGATTTTTGGCTTTATAATTGGCTGGGGGTTCCTATATTAAAGCTTTTGAAGACTTCGAGTTACTTGGATAGCCCACTCAAGGTGAGGGTCTCTGATTTAATTCAGGATGGTTAGTGGGTTCTTTGGGAGGCTGTTTTCTCGGCTTTCTAACTACGTGTTTCTATCGACTCTTGGAATTCTTTTTTCTTACAGGCCATGTTGGTTTTATTTAGTGACCAGGTTAGGGTTTTATGGAAGACAACTATCCATGCAGTGGTTTGGAATGTGTGGTTTGCTCTTAATCATTAGATCTTTAACGGTAAGTCAGAGGATTTCAAGTATGCTCTTTCTTTGGTTTGGCATGCGGTTGTTGATGCTAATCGTCTGGAGATTAGTTGTATTTATAATTATGTGGATGATCTTATGATTCTTTAGCAGTTTGGTCTTCGTGGTCATCCTACTAGGGCATTGGATATCAAGAGTGTGATTTGGTCACCTCCGGTTCCTAGTTGGATCAAAGTCAATATGGATGGTGCCATCTTGAGTTCTCCGGGAGTTGGAGGTTGTGGGGGAGACTTCCATAATTGTTAGGCTTTTGTGAATGGTTGTTTTACTATCCCTCTTGGTCAGGTGTTTGCATTTGAGGCTGAGCTTCTTGCGGCTTCCCTGACCATTAATTTTGCTTGGAAGTGGTGGCGTCGGATTTGGCTTGAGAGTGATTCTTCTTATGTGGTTTAGCTGCTCTTTTCTCGCTCTAGGCAAGTTCCTTGGCGGGTTCATCAGGCGTGGCAACGTTGTATTTTCCAGATTTCGCAGATGGATTTTCAGGTGTCCCATATTTTCAAGGAGGGGAATCAGGTAGTGGATGCCCTGTCTAAACATGCTTTGGATCTAGAGGCAGATTCTCGATGGTTCTCCACTCCATCGTTCTGTTCCATGTTGGTTGGCAATAACTGCATTGGTCGGGAGTCTTTTCGGTTTTTTTGATGCTTTATATTTCTTTTTGGTATGGCATGCATGCCACTTTTTGTTTGGGGCTTCTTTCCCCCCTAATTTTTGTGCTTATTTGGTTATTGTTACTCTTTATTTTTTTTTTCTTTTATCATTTATATATATGGATATTGCTTTGGGGTTTTTCAGCATATGATAGTTTGTGATGCTATTCCCATTAGGCCAGTCTAATTTTATAAGTAAATAAATAAAAAGAATTATTTTAATTTATTTTTTATTCTTTGTTACTGTATTAATTTGATTTAAGATTTATTATTAACTATTTCGAAAAATTTGTTAGTCTGATCTCCACCCCTTAAAAAAAAATCTTGTTATTTATTTATTTATTATTATTTATTGTCTTTTTCTTTTTTTATCAATTTTTTAATAGTTAACATTATTTTGTAGGTTATTTTATTTATTAAATCTGTTTTAATTTTGCCATATCAAGGGTATTTTTATCTTTTACTATTTTTTAACGATCAACCTTCAAACTAAACGGTCAAACCCTAACTGTAAGAGATATGAGTGTCAATTTATGATAAATTGATTTATGAGTGTAAAAGGTCAAACCTCAAAGGAGTTTAGTGTAATTAGCTCCTCTCTCAAATTTAAAGATTTATGGTATTTTTTATATTTAAAAGAGGAAAATGCACATGTGACATGTTAACACTATATATATATATATATAGTCTTTCTCCTGTTAGCTTGACCTTATATTGTATGTGAGCCATAGATTATGGATAAACACCGACAAGTACATATAGACGGAGTCAAAACATTTGAATCTAATAGCTCACATTCAATGCACTGATGTATTATATATATATATATAGAGAGAGATAGATAGATAGATAGAGAGAGAGAGAGAGAGAGAGAGAGAGAGTCCTGTCAGTGTGACATGATATAAAATACATCAGTGCATTTCATGTGGGCCATAAATTATGGATAAGCACTGACAAGTACATACAGACTGAGTCAAAGCATTTGAATCTAATGACCTACATTTAAGGCACTGATATATTTTATATCAGGTCGAGTTGATAGGAGAAAGATTATATATATATATATATGGAACTTTTCCTATCAGTACCTTCTTATTTTAATACAATGAATTACATACAATTGAATGTGTTTCAATGATATTTTTTGTATGTTTCCTGGGAAAATAAAATCACACAATTGGTAAAATTTAAAATTTTTTTTGGATTCGATAACTAATTTTTTTTCCTGATTTTGTCTTATTTTTAAATGTTTATCTTTAAAAAAAGTCTGAAAAAAATTAGTTCTCATACCTGAAATTTTTTCAATTTTTTTTCCACAAATGTATTTTATTCTTTTTATCATCTATATAAAAAATCACATCAAAATTCAATAAATTCCATTAAATTTCATCAAAAGTACTTAAAATGTGCATCATAAAAAGTCCTCATTGGAAATTATATATATAATAAAATATTATTATAGATTAAAAAAGAAGAGATGGATCTCCAATGTCGTCGGACGGTGGAGATCAAATTCAAAAAAAAAAAAAAAAAAAGCTAAGGTACAATCTCCAATCCATGAAGATCTCCATGGATTTGGCCTCCCCCCAACACGGTTAGAGAAGGCAACCGACACTCGAACTCCTATTGATTATTACTAACATTTGCATGTTATTTAAGCTACAAGGGATGTATCGTTGTAATGGGTCCAATGGTTGCGAACTCCTATCGGTTATCAACTTATCACTAACATTTGCACATCATTTAAGTTAAAAAGGATTTTTGCACGCTATTTAAGCTAAAAGGGATGTATCGTTATAATGGATCTAATGGTTACGGGTTGGTGATTCTTTTATCAAAATTTAAAAATATATTTTGAGAACTTCTTTTGACAATCCAATTTTTTCTTTTTACACTTCTTTTCTAAAAATATTCCATTTCCAAAATTTAAATTTTAAAAAATTCTAAAGACACTTCATTTTGTTACAAGATTATCATTTTTATCTTTTTTGAATTAAATTATTAAAAAAAATTATCTATTCTAAATCATTAAATTAATTATTACATATTAAATACTCTCTCATAAATTTTTAATTACCATATTAAACTCTCTCTCCTCCAATACATATCTCTAATTTTCTATCAAGTAAGATTAACGATTAAGAAATTTTTTTTACTAAAAACTTGATTTTTAGGAACTATATGAATGTATATATTAAAAAAAAAAAAAATCGAAATATGAAATTTTTTTTGTTACTCTTGTAGGTATATGATTGCCTAGAAAAATTTAATTCTTTCATTAGTCTTAGAACTTCTGAATTTAATCGAATCTACTTGAAACAATTTAAGTTTTCATATATATATATATATATTACTGTTAGTAAGAAACTAAAATAGTGTTTAATATGGTAATAACATATTTTTGAGAGAGAGTTTAATACATAATATTTAATCTAATGATTTATGAGAGAGAATTTTTTTTAATAATTTAATTAGTTTGGAGTGTTTAAATTTTTTTGTCTTGTTTAGTAATTTTAATTTAGGTTAAAACTATCATTAATGAAAAAAAAAAAAAATTAAATTGAAGTGTGAATAGATAATTTATGGATTGTAAGGAGAAGCTCTCATATATTTTTATAACAAAATTTGCACAATTTAGTATCAAATTTATTATATTTGAAATTGTGTAATTTTAACATGTTTTAAATCCTTTCCAGAAGAAAAAAAAAAACGTTTTAAATTACAAAATCTCTTTATTAATATTGCTATTATTATTATTATTATTATTTGGATACTGATACTCATAAATATGATAAGCGCATCCATATTTATAAGTACACCCATGTCTAAGATTTAAAATTAAAACATTACTATAAACACTCATTTTAATGCCAATAGTACCCTTATTTAAATGAATGTTTTCATTTTAATAAAATTTATTTATAAACCCTCATAAGTTATTAACACACCAAATTTTACAAATGATAAAATTTTTAAGTTCTTCAGACTTGAAAACACAGTCTCGGGAAATCTTAAATTTTTAAATTTCGAGAATCTTTACTTCAGGCTAATTTCAAGGCATCTTTGACTTCTCAACTCATAAGGAGAATACGAGTCTTGTCCCAATTGCAATGCCTAAATTCAATTTAGCAACATCAGAGAAACATAGAATTAGATGTTCATGAAATCTGTAGTTTATACACACTTTAAGGCATGACGTTAAAACCATGCAGACATTTTCAAGAAAAGAAAAAAAAATTGACATGCATAAAATCTATAGTTTATATGCAAAACCGAAAAAAACCTGGAGCCATCAACTATAAAATTGAAAGTACTAGACAAGAAACAACTACAATGTTAAAACAAGGCCAAAAAGTACTTCTTTTGGACAATTGCACCACATAATTAACTTATGTACAAGCCTTTCTATGCATGCTATTCAAATAGTTGCAAGTAAAATTTTACAGTTGAGAAACTGTTCCATAGACTCCAATTAACTTTAGCCATATCAGAATACATATCCTGCTGATGGTTAGGGAGAAAATCAATAGAAATGGGGCTTGACACTTCTAGGAAATCTTTTGTCTTTGCCAAATCTTGCAAAAGTTACAATCTTGGACCTTTCAACAAAAAAATGTACACAGAACGGTGCTAGCACTATTTTATATACAACAGCTGGATGAGGCTAAAGATTCAACAAGAACATCCTTGAGACCACCCCGCTGCTCTACCTTCATAGCAAAACCCCTAAAACCAACTATTCTAAAACTGAAAGAAATTCTTAAGACTTTTCTTAATGCTAAAAATAAAGCTTCAACCAAATATATTAGCTGATCAGACATGAATCTGTAGAAGAAAACAGAATCTGCATCTGAAACGTGCACTTTACAACGCAAACAGAAGAAACTAACCCAGTTAAACGTTGCTAGATCAGGCTGAGATTCTGTAGTTTGATCTAACATCCAATACAAATCTTAAAATCGTTACAGAAGATCATTATTTGACTTTGGAAAAGTATGACAGTACCAATCGATTAAGTAAAATCAACATTTAAATGAATGTGTATTACCTAAGGCATACTTAATATCTTTGCTTTAGGCCAATTTTTGTTCCATTACTTTGTTATATAATAATAAGAGATTTTGACTCCGTTGGATATTTTTTTTTAATAAAATGATATAATTGAAGATATGGATACAATTAATGTATAAATAGTATTTTGTTTATTTTTAATTAAACTAATTTATTCTTATTAGTAAATTTCTATTTATATATTTTTATAATTAATTTTTTTTATTAAAATATGGGTGCCAATCGGCTCCCTTATTATTATTTTTAATTATTTGTTAAAACTATTTCAGTTGAGCCAATAAAGTTACACTGTACTGTGAGGAATACCTCTGAATCACTGATCAATACAATGTCTTCTGCACTAAATCAACACAATCACCAAATCCAAAAATCAATCGACCTTTTTAGACGGCTCTGATTGGCTCACTCACAATAGTATAAATAGTACTCTCACTATTCCATTCCTCCCCAAACGCGGAAACTAAAAAAGCAAAATCATCATATAAAAAAAATACACGTCTTTCCTCTTCTCGTGAACCGGGTCACAACACAAACCGACTCAGTCCGATCCGCCACCGTGTCGGAAGATTTTAACTAATAAAAACATCTTCACATAAAAATGGAGGGAGTCGGGGCCCGACTGGGGCGGTCCTCGACCCGGTACGGTCCGGCTACGGTGTTCAATGGCCCCGTCAGGAAGTGGAAGAAGAGATGGATCCACGTTTCTCCGTCCAACAACAACAACAATCACTCGAATCAAAATCACCACCACCACCACAACAACAATAACGTCGTCAATGGTTCAACTGCTAACGGAAATAACGGCTCGCATCTGCTGCTCTACAAGTGGACACCGTTGATTCAGAAAGACGGCAGCATCAATAACAGTAACGGTAATGTTAACAGCAACGGAGAGAAGAGTTCTGCCAAGGACGACACGACGCCGGAGGAGGAGCCGCCTCGGCGAAAATTCAAATACATTCCGGTATTTTTTTAATGCTAAATTTTTGTTTTTGTTTTCTGGGGTTTCTTTGAATTTTGTTTTTCTAGGTGGGTATTTGTTTAATTTGTTAATCGGGTTGGATCGTTTGTGGTTTTGCAAATTGCTTGATTTGGGGGTCGAAAAAGATTTTTTTTTTCCTTTTATGTGTGTAAACAGTGGTTTAGGGTTCCACTGTGTGAGTTTAGATCAAGAAAAGCTAGAGTGAGCTCAGTTTGGTCGACTGAATGTTGAGGAAAAGAAAAGAAGGATATTTGTGGGATTACGGGAGAGTAATGTGGGTGGTTGACTGTGAGAAATTTTCGAGTTGTGAAATCTCGGTTTAGTGTTGTAGATTGGAAGAATGATATCGAAGACTAGGGCATTGATATGGTTAGAAGATCTGTTTGAGACTTGACAAAGGAGTCGTGATTAGGAAGACGAATGTCTTAGATCGGTTTGGGTAGTCAGTAATTTATCATTCAAGGCAATTGTGTTTTCAGTGGAACTAGATGTAATTTGCTAATAAGACATTGTTTCTTAAGTGGCACTTGGTTGAATTTAATGAGACTCTTTTGAACAATATAATCAATGTTTTAAAATGCACGAGGTTGCTAAGGCGCACTTTGAGGTGCCTCCTCAGTTTGAATTTTAAAACATTGAATATAATGTTGTGTTAGGTGTTAATTTGGATGCATTGAATTTTGACTTCAATCAAAATCAATGTGTTAAAATTCGAACTAAGGGCGTGACTCAGCTGCCTCATGACCAAAAGCACCTTGAGTCGACCGCCTCTACCTTAATCTAGCTTGAACCTGCCTCTATGCGCTTTTTGCCTAGAGGCGGTGCAAAGCCTTATTGTGCACAGATTTTTTTTTTTTTTTTTTTTTTTAAAAAAAAAAACCCACTATATAACCCAAAAAAACCAACTTTAATTTTATAACAGAAAGTCAGTACTTTCTGTAGAAATGATGGTCTCTTTAATCTTTAGTAGTCATTTGTGGTCATTTATCACTAGGATGACAATTTGGATCCATATTTCAAGCCATTAAACATCATTTTTTTTTGTCATGCACATTGTTTTTGAGATATTTATGTTAGTAATGTTGATTGTGGATTATTTATTAAATGTTATGGTTGATTTTCTATTTTAGTATTTTTTTTCTTAAAATGCTGCATTATTTATCATTTTCAAATTGAGGAGACCACCTCACCTCGCAAGGACAGAACTGCCTTGCCCATTTTAAAACATTGAACAAAATTTTGAAGATGCCAACATCTGCCTTACACTTACATTTGGTGGGTCATATTTGAAGCTTATAAGAATGGCATTGCAAAAGACATTGCCTGATATATGGGGTGTCAAACTCAACCTGGACTCTCTATTCTTCAATTAATAGACTCTAGAGATGATATTTGACATGGTTTCTCCACGATAATTGAATCCCACTTTGATGTGTCTTTGCTGATGGACTATGATGGTAAACCAATGATAATGTAGTAATATGATGTCCATGTTGAAGGACTTGAGATTACTCTTTGTAAGAAATAGTACCTTGTAAGGTTTTATTATTCCAATTCTTCTTCACGAGTTTGTGATCTTGTCTATATGAACCTGAGAACGTGTCTGCCTTTAGTGAAACTTGTTGCTTTAGTGTGTTTTGAGTTGCTTTTTTGGTTAAAAATACGTTGTACAAATTTGTGAAGCAACACCAGCGTTGGTATAGTTTGCATGGATGCTTTGAAATAGGTTGAGTGAAGACATTTGTTGTTTTTTTTTTTGTTGAGTGAAACATTTGTTATTTTTGTTTTTCATTTCCTGCGTAGTTAGTGGTGCTCTGTGGATAAATGATGATCTTGGCTGTTTGACAATGCAGATTGCTGTGCTAGAGGAACAGAAGAAAGCCTCAGAAATTGAGGCTGCGGAAAATCCTGACAACGAAGCTAAACCTGCTGATACTGAAGCAAATACAGCGGAGCCAACTCCCAGGATTGGTGGTTTTGATGAAAAGCCTGACATTAATGATGTACCTATGGAAGAAAATCAGGTGAACCAATGTTGTTCTCTTTTTTCCTTTCAATTGTTCTGGTTTTGAGTGGTTCAAGTATTTTAGTTATAACAACTGCCATTCATACAGACCAATTTGTACTGAAAGCTTATGTGGACTCATGCTTAAGGGTAATCGCTCTCATTTGCTTTGAAACTGAAAGTGAGTTGTGCCATGTCTGCATACAAACTTCCCTGTACTGATCTTCCACCTACATACATGTTTTATACTGATAAAGAAACAGAATGCCCATTAGAATGCGATTAGTGAAAGGGGGAATTCATGTTCTCTTTGTCAGCCTTGTAAAGACAGATTATCTAACTTTCTGCCAAGAAATTCTATGTTACCTATTAATTGCTTCCACATAAGTAGTAAGCTTTCAGGTCTGTGTCTTGCCATAAGCTTGAATCTAATGTTGTCTTGAACTATAATTTCTGTCTCAGGACGATGGTCAAATAGTACGACAAGATTTAAACGAAAGCACTTTGGATTTGAGTTTAGGTTTGAAGGCACATGATGGTGACTCTGACTCAAAAACAGACCAGACCAGAGATGGGAAGTTGGAAAGATTGAACTCGAATAGGTAGAGGACTTTTTCCAGTTATAATTTAATGCAGAGAAGATATGAAGAAAATGGCCTTCTGTTTGTGCCTGATTAGAGATCCAATTTTTCCCTGGCCTCTAATCTAGCCGCTGATAAACGTAGGACAACTTATTTGAGTGGCTTTTGCTTGTACTTTTAGTCTTTCAATTTGATGCTCCCTTTGCTGAGCTGATTGCAATTTGTACTAATTATTTGGAACTATACATTCTATTTTTTTATTGAACGATTGATTTCTTTTGGGACCTTAATTCGATTGGACTTGCTGGACATACTGTAGTTGCATAAACTTCTTTATGAATTGTTAGAAATTTTAGGTATATGATTGATATTGTAAAATTTTACTGTAAATGTTTGATAAAGATATACTTGTGAATTGTGTGATTTCATTCCCTGCCAGTGCTCAGTTTTTAAAGATTTCGAGGGTGAAAAGAGTTCAATGATAAAAGAAATCAGTTACAGATACTTTGTGGGTGGCATTCGAAATAAACAACTCACCATCGATGGCTGCAGAGAGTATGTACAAAGAGGCATTGCAGAGAAAAGAAAGAAATAGAGTAGAATCATCCAACTCAAATTTTATTAGCCAATAAGTAGTACTTTGCCATCAAGCTATCAATTTTTGTTTTATTAAAAAAAAAAGAAAAAAGCTTTACTAGCACGATGACAATCAACAGTTGGACACAAATTTTCCACAATTTAAAGCCTTAAAAGAAGGCAGGCATCAATGATATGTTGAGCTTGAATCAACTGCAATGCGATGAGGCAACGCAATTAAGAGTATGGTGAAGTCACTGGTTGTTGATAACGCTTGGACACATGAAACTACGAAATTATCATATCATTCCTTCGCAATAGCTGGCTCCTCCTCGGAAAAGTAATCATGCCTGAAAAATGAGACAAATATTACCATGTGTAAGCGTGTAACGGAAACTCAAGGTAGACGGAAAGGATAGACATGTACAACACCACAAACATTACAGCAAGAAAATCTGCAAAATTTTCTCATTAGACCTCTCCAAATCCACCCTCATCTAACTTAAAAATTTGATTTGCCAGACACGTTTTAATTAAGGATGCACAATACTTCCTATAACATGAGATGCATATCATAATCTTATAAATGACAAACAGAAAAATGGTAATAAAAAAAAAAAATGTTGTACTTACTTTACTTTGCGTGAAAGTTGGTACATTCCTGTAGCAGCCATTACAACGTTTACACTAAATAGATTCCAGTTTTTCTGTATTGAAGAATGAAAGACAACCAAGAATTAATATGAATCCACACTTTGTATCCCCAACTCATCCAAAGAGCAGAATCAGGAGAAACAGAGAAACTTCATACGAGAAAAGGAATCTAACAAAAAGAAAAAGGGAACTAGAAAGTGAAAATGAATAATTTGCTAATTTCCGTATCTGTTTTAGTTCCCTGTCAGTGTGCAAAATTGGAATGTTAAAGATAAAATGGATCACAAAATACATCCACATTCCAAATGTTTTGAGCAATAAATGATCAACTACATCCTCTTTTTTGTACAATAAATTCAGGAAATCATAACTTGAATACATTGTCTCTTCTCAGCTGCTTACCCATTTGAAGGAAACACTCGAAAGTCAAAACTAAGATATAATGTAGCCATTTATAAGAGACTTAACATATCAAACAGATAATCACACCATCTATAGAGGATGTAGAAACAAGCAAACAAATGATGCCAAGTACAACCATGAGTTTAGGGTTTATCAGATGGGTCAATCACATGACTACAATGTTTGAAGCTCTTCTCTTAAGAAGCTAAAACAGAACTAGAATATGTATTTACAAAATCATTATTCAATTAGCTATCTCATCCACTAATCAAACTTACCGGGGTGATTACAATGCTGTACCGTGACCAGATGACTCCAGTGCATGTAACCGCTGGGTACACACGCCAGAAGTGAGAAAAATTGTAAGAATACTAAATTCTAAGTAAAATGAAGTATGAAATGTTCCCAATAAAGAAGAAAAAACACATAGACACGTACCTAATTGCTGGGGATAAGAAAGCTTTTCGGGTGGTTTAGAGAAGTCGGCAACATTTGCTATGCTGATGCCCCATTTAAAAGTTGGTGCCCAAAAGTGAACTACAATGACATTGTTAATGTTAGCTTATGCACACATTAAGAATTGACAAAATGAAAACATATTTATCAACCTCGAACATCAATTTTTTTTCGGGTTGACTTAATTTATGCAAAAACACTCACTCTATCTACGTTACACACGATCAACCTACATCGACTAACAAACAATTCCCACCTCATTCTCAATATTTTGTGCCACTTCGAATTACTTGAACATGAAGTATTGTAACCTCCAATACTCACCTAATTTGTTTCATATTCAGCAGGAGCGAAATCAAAAGTATCAAATGCATCGATGAGAAAGAATCAATTATCAGATTTATTATATTTTCACCAATATTTGAACATCTGGTGATAAATCACACAGATTTCACATTTGAATCCGATTAGAGAACAAAATCACTACACATATCAGTTCTATATTCAAAGAATTGATTAAATCAAAACTCAGATTCACAACCATTGTACGCAAGTCGCAACCTTTAATAAAATTCAGCTTTAAAATAAAACAATGGATCTCATCGCAAGAAATTAAAATAATAATAATAATAATAATAATAAAACAGATGGATAGCGAGAAAAGGTGAGTCAACTCACTGGTTTTGGGACCGGCTGGGTGGTTCCAAAGAGCTTGAAGCTTTGAAGATGCCATGAACTCAACTCTCTCTGTCTTGTCTTCTCTTTTCGTTTGGTGGGTTTTGTTTGGTCTGGTGCCGTATCTGCTCGAGTGT
This sequence comes from Acer campestre, assembly GCA_954870605.1. Lineage (NCBI taxonomy): Eukaryota > Viridiplantae > Streptophyta > Magnoliopsida > Sapindales > Sapindaceae > Acer > Acer campestre. The sequence goes on from OX940799.1 coordinate 36,359,071, forward strand.
TTGGTTTAATTGGTCCACGCGAACCACGCTAAAGGAAAATTCTCCAATCACCTCTCGCCACGTGAGCACCAAGCGGAGATTCTACGTACCGTTTTCAAACCAAAATTATCTGGCGAATCTGAAAGAAACGAGGCCGTTTTATAAAGAAATTACTAGGGACTAGGGATGTAAATGTAAATGGGTCAAATGGGGATGCGGAGGTTCCGCAGGAAATGTCAAATGACCTGTCTGTTGTGGTCAATCTGAAGTAAGCTAGAGTCAGTTAGTAGACCGACGCTAACCAATCATAAGTAATCGGACATGGCCCGTAATCGAATGTTTATTCAAAGGATATGGCTATATTGTTAGGAAATTAAATCTCAATAACATTATTGAAATTTTATTACAAGATTCTTCCAATACTTTGTTGATATATGGCAACCAAACAATTTAAAAAAGATGAGCAATTGGTTATTGTAGGGGGTCGACCTACAATCAAACTGGATCGGGTCGTGTTTTGCTAGGCCCAATGTAACTTGGTTTAAACCGTCAATCTGATGTTGTCGTTAGCTTAATAATCCTGCAAAACAATTTAGTCGATCGACCTAATATGGATATCTTCTATGTTGAACCTGCAAAAAGAACAAAAATAGAAAAATGAAGATAAAATGAAACAAAGGAAGGTGGGGTTAGATTTTTAGCCTTAGGTATGCTTGGGCTGAGCAACAGTTTGTAATGATCGTAAAAATCAGATTCCGGAGATCGGGATTCTTTAGTGCAGAATTTTAGTACGTTTTTGTAAGTTGTTTTCAATCTCTTCTGTAGTGTAAAAATGCTTTGCTATTTATAGGAGACTCCAAGTTACAGTTTGAACCAGATAAATCAGATCATGATGTGATTGTGGGCGAGATTCCTGGAGATATTCTCTCCCCAAGTATCTTGCATACTGGAAATATACCTCAACTGCCGGCTGACTTGGTCTTCAAACGACCAAGTCATACTGCTGCCTTTCTTGTTGGGCTACTCAAATTGGGCCCAAGTGAGATGAGTCTGGTCTTTGCATTTTGGGCCTGTGGGCCATTTTTGGCGACCACAGTTTGTCCCCCACTCTCTGCAGAGTTTTCAGCGAAGTAGAGAGTGATTTCCATAGTCGAACGTTTGTCGAACGAAAAAACTTGAATCGACTTGATCCGTAGCTAATTATTGTAACATTGGGTTCTTGATGTCGTTCGAACACATCGACTTGAGTCGACTTGATCAATGTCGCCAATAGAATGCTAGGTTCCCAAATGTCGTTCGACGAACATTCTATAATGAGGTAAATCAAAGGTCAAATTGAAAAGACACCTCTCATTTCAATACCCTAGAATGACGTCACGTGCATTTAATTCAGGCATGCTCGCTTTGTTCGAGATAAAAGATTTTCAAATTTTAAACCTCAAAGTCATCATCATTAGCGGTTGCGTGTGTGGGTTACCTTTATTAACCGGTAACCGAAAGGGTGTTGCCACTTCAGTTGTAGACACGTGGCAAAGGTGTTTTAAAGGGGTTGGTTTATAAGCAAACCCTTCCCACTTCCTCAAGCCAACTTTTAGAGTGAGCCTCCAAAGAAACAGTTTTTCCTCTCCGCAAACTCTTCTTTGCATGTGGATTCTTGTGGATTTCTCAAAAACTTCAGAAGATTCTTCTTCAAGGTTAGTGAAACCTTTCGTTTTTCTTTTCTGCTTGCCTACGTTTTCTTGGTTTCATTTCAGGTTTATAAGAAATAGGCGTTAATGCATCAATATCAAAATTTACTTGGAAATTTTGAACTTGTGTTTGTTCTTGATGATATTTCTTACTTGCGTTTGTTCTTGATGATACTTCTCGTTGCATTTTTATCAACTGTTGTTTGATCTTGTTTGCTATAGTCAATTGTACTGTTGGATGTTTATTCACATGACGCGACTATTGTAGATGAGTGCTTTATTCGATTAACTTGTAGGACGGTAGAACCTGTAGGGTTAGGTTAGCTTTTAAGATTCGATTCTTTTTCGCTGAAAAACCCTAGGATTTGATTTTAGAAACCCTAGGTTGTGATTGTAGCGCATTAGTTTCTGACTTGTGCATTTTTTGCATATGTCAGCTTTAGGAGACATCATGTCGAGCGACGATATAAACCTGTTGACGCGACGATACGATCTCTGACCCAAAGTTTGTTTGGACTCCTAGCGAGGGAGAGGATAATGTTGATGAAGTTGATAACGGAATGGTAGATGTAGATCAACAAGTTACGATAGAGGATCCGTCGAATGTCGTTGCTATAAACACGAAGGGCATACTTGAACAAGGTGGCGTACGTGCTGTTGCAACGATAGTTGACCATCCTGAATATGTCGATGTAGAAGAAGCTACTACATCTGGTCAACCACTAGGTATCCTCGACGAAAGTCCAACTAGTCTGGTTACAGAGGAAAATTTATGTAGTTTGAAGGAGATTTACGGCATCCCAAAAGATGTTGAACTACGCGCTCCCAAGGGAGATGAGCGGGCGGACTGGGATATACTAGGGTGGACGTGTTTCTACGAGTACATCCTTCATTTAGGTTTTAGATTTCCTCTCCCACAATTGGTGCGATGAATGCTATTATACTACGACCTTGCTCCTGGTCAATTGATGTCGAATACTTAGAGAATATTGCTGAGTCTCGGTGTTCTCAGCGAAAGATATAATGTGAGGTTTGGGATGGGTTGCCTCCTCCACAATTATTATTTAAAGGATCATATAAGTGACCCAGGTCGTTATACATTGGTGCCTAGGAGTAGGGAGCACCAACTCATTACTGATACGACGACGAACGATCGAAATTGGAAGGATACTTACTTTTTCGCTAAGGGTCCTCCGATCGATGGTCCATGGTTCATGGGGGAGACGTCATATCAATATCGTCAAACTTGGAATCGGTTTGGTGAGTGTCGTTCGACTGTTGTTGTTTCCTGTTTTTTTTTTTTCCTGAAATTATTCTTATTGATGTTCAACTCCTTTTGTAGAAATAAAGGGTGTAGAGAGTAAACCATCATGCGACGTTGCTCTTGCTCACACCGAGGCCTTGTTAAGTATCCCTGTAAAAGATAGAAGTTGTAAGGTGCTGCTCGCAGAAGGTAAACTTAGGCCTAGCCGTTTATGGAGATGGTCGACTCTAAATAGGTCGCGAGCGCCCTATCCTAGTGTGAAAGACTTCGTGTCGTATGTCTGGATTATGAGGAGTTTCGAAATTCTTCAATATCAAATGAAATTCTTGTCGCCTGTATCTGATAATGAATGTCGTTTCGCAGTGACGTCGATGGCAAGCGCGAGGATAAACATGCCAAATGATGCTTGTTATAGGCAAAAATAGCCGTGGTAGACACGTCATCACAACATAAAGCCATGTAAGCAAAGTCAAAAGAAAGTCAACTGACAGAGCAAGAATTCCCCCATGAAAACCTGCTCGGAAAAAGAGGAAGTTTCCCGACCACCAACAAAGGCGAGTTGCTCGGGCAATAAACCCTACTCGGGCAAGGACACGATGTAGTCGGGAATCAATGAAAACAGATAGTCACCAGCGCTCATGTTCCAAACTTTGGGTGCAATCAGCAACAAGCAACTCCATGATAAGCAACAGTGGCTGCAGAGCTCAAATAAGGAAGCAAATAGATTTTCCGTGAATGAAGGAGGAGGAATCAGAATCAGACTTGGATTCAACCAAATCAGGAAATATACGAAAGAAGGAGAGTCCGAATCCGATAAGGATTACAACTCACAATTAGGGCACCACATACTAAAACCCTAATTAAACATGTATAAATACCCCTTCTTTACGCAAAAAGAAGGGGACAGGAGAGAAATAGCTAGAGGGGGATTATAATACAGCATTCTTTGTAATTCTTCTTCATAGTGGATTTGGCTTCGTTGCTTAGGCAACAAACCGTGGATGTTTCTCCAACCCTTGGAGTTTTACCACGTAATTGTTTGTGATTCATAGTTTATTTCTCTTGTTTTCAATCATCCAAGTTCATAATTTACAACAAGTCAAAGGATAAATCATTGACTCGGTGACCACCAAAAATCACCGTCAACAATGCTAACGCTCTGAAGCGTTATAGGGAGGAGCTTACTAGGAAGAGAGCGGCAGCAAAAAAGAAGCAAGCTACCGGAAAGTCGACGGAAGGCACTGTCGTGTCATCTGAACATGTATACACTTCGTCTCCCTAGCCATCTCCTTCAAAGAAGAGGCAAATGAAAGATCCGCCTGCCGATAAGGGAAAGAGAGTTGAGTTAAGTTGAGTTCTAGGAGGCAGGTAGCTGTCTCACAGCCTGACTTGTTGACAACATCTCCTTTCGGCTTGTCTTCATTTAATGAGCCAACAATTTTCTTGGAGAAGTCGCCTGAATATATTCTCCCAGCGGACGACAAATACCTGCAAAAGAAAAAGACTGAGGATGTGTTCGACACGACCATCCTTTCGACTTTCCAGGTGAGTTATCTGATTTATTTTAGATTTAATGATGTGTTATGTTATTTCTCTTATGCGAACTTTCCCCATTATGTAGGCTCTGCAGGCGCAGCTACACTTGCATGGGAGGTACAAAATGGTGAACGACAGGTGTGGGAAGTAGCGGAATATGATCGACGTTATGAAGCTGGAGAAAGCGAAGGTCGACAAGGCTGCTGAGGAGTTGGAAAGCAAGAACTTAGCTCTTGAAAAAGAGTTAAGGGAGGTGAAAGCAGATAGGTATCGACATTCCTTGGAGTCGACTGAAGCCCGTGCAGCTCTAGCTGAACAGCAGCGTTTTGTCGCTGACTTGAAGGAGCAACTCACGTCGATTGCTTCTACCGCGATATGTAAGGCGAAAGCCGAGCTTTACAAGGAATATATATCGGGTGAGCATGTTAATTGGAATGAAGTCGACATGAAGGAAATGATTGACACTTATGAGGAATTGCGGAAGCTAGAGGTGTCCTCGCCTGGACAAGATGAGGAGCAAGCACTTGATGAGAATGCACTCCTTGAAGATACCGGTGTTGTTGATCTGCCTCTGGTTGATTCGCCCATTGTCGATCTGCCCCTTGTCGATTCACCCGCTGCAAATCCCACAAATGTCGCTTCGACTGTCGACCCACTTGTCAACTGATATATTTGATTTTTATTTTAAAACGTCTGTAATTGAGGATGATTTGGTCGTTTCTTTTATTATTTTATTATGAATCACTTTAGTTGTATCGACATTTATAGTCTTTCTTTGCATGTTTTCGATAATTTCTTGCATTGAAATTTGTTTTCATATGGAAATGACACGACCATCTTATAATAGGGTTTACATAAGATTAAACAGCTGAATGAAATAAGTCTATAAACTTATGTTCATACGTAAGCTGAACGATACGACTGCATAGATGAAATCAAGAAAAACATAGTTGATGTATTTACAAAATAATCGCGTACATGCGTTTAGTCAACAATCACGCGTTAAGTCGACAATTTACAGCTGATAATCGCATAAATGTGTTAAGTCGACATTTTTACAAAAATCGCGTACATGAGTTCAGTCGATAATTTTTTCGCTTTTGTCTAGTGTTGTCCCCCCGACTCTCAGCGTTCGTTTGTCAAATAAGAATGTTGGGAGTAGGTTTTTGTAGACGTCAGAGTACAACCTGTCAATATTGTAGTAGCAATATAACGTGTTGAAGTCGACGAAAGCATGAAAAAATGAATTTTTGTGAGCTCAGTTCTTAACTTAGTACTAAGTTTTTCATCATAGCTCTTTGTGCATCGTTAGTATAAAAGGAAATGCCAATGAAAATTAGAATAACAAAAAATGATTCAAGTTTAGAAGTGATATTGTTTTAGGTGTAATGCATTTCAGCTGTTGTTCAACTCTCGACCGTCGAGTCCTCGCAATTTGTATGCTCATCGACCAACGACATCTGTTATTTGATAAGGTCCTTCCCAAGTTGGCCCCAATTTTTCGGCTCCCTCTTCTCTGGTGTTTTGGAAAACACGACGTAGCACCCAGTCGTTTACTTTGAACACTCTGATATATACTTTCTTGTTGTAATGTCGTGCAACTTGCTGCTGATACGATTGAACTCTCAGAGTAGCTCGATCACGTTGTTCATCCAAATGATCCCATTCAAAGGTGAGCTCAAGGCTATTTTGGGCTTCGTTTGGATTTTTGCTTTATGCAGTTGAAAGTCGTGTCTCAATGGGGATTACTGCTTTAGATCCATAAACAAGTGAGAATGGAGTTTCCCCTGTCGACCGTCGAGGAGTAGTTTGATACGACCAAACGATCTCTGGGAGTTTTTGTACCCATTCATTTTTTTCGGCTTCTAGTCGCTTCTTCAGTGTGTTAATTATGGTTTTGTTTGTCGACTCCGCCTGCCCATTGGCTTAGGGATAACATGAAGTCGAAAAGCTCAGCTTTATTCCATATTTGTCGTAGAAGTTCTTGAAGTCGAACGAAATAAACTGGGATCCGTTGTTGGTTACTATTTCTCTTGGAACCCCGAACCTGTAAATAATATATTTCCACACAAAATTGCATATCTCAATGTCGCATACCTGAGGTAAAGCTTCGACTTCTACCCATTTTGTAAAGTAGTCTGTCATTACCAACATGTAGATGATGCCTCCAGGTGCGGCTGAGAGTTTTCCTACAATGTTCATCCCTCATTTCATACAAGGCCAAGGGGCTGAAATTGAGTTCAACATACCTGGGGGAAGATTGGACACCGGTACGAATCTTTGACACTTGTCGCACGACTTCACGTGATTCTGAGAGTTGAAGCGCATTGTCGGCAAATAGTATCCGGCAGTGATGGCTCTGTTCGACAAACTTCTAGCTCCAAAGTGGTTTCCACATTCCTCATAGTGTAGACTTTTGAGAATGTCGTACGCTTCTCGTGGGGTTATACACCTCAAGTAGGGTCTTGTAAAAGATTTTCTATATAACTTACCATATATTATGCAAAATTTTGTGGCTTTTGCTTTGATTTTTATCGCCTCAGTTCTGTCTCCAGGTAGAATATCAGCTCGTAAATAGTCTAGTAATGGGTCCATCCAAATCCTTCCGTTATCAACTGGAGCAATTATTTCTGTTTCCTGGATAGTCAGTGATGTAAGGTGTATGACCGGAATTGATTTTGATCTGTTGGTCGTTGTCGAGCCTAAGTATGCCAGTGCATCTGCTCTAGAATTCTTCGTCCTCGGTATTTGCTGTACAATAAATTCGTCGAAAGTCGATTGAAGCTGTTTGGCCTTGACTAAGTAAGCGATCATCCTTCGATCTCTTGCTTCATACGAACCATTAATTTGTCGGACGACTAGTTGTGAGTCACTGAACACTTGAATGTTTTTGATGTTCAAGTTTTTGGCAAGGTCGAGCTCAGTGATTAGTGCTTCATATTCTGCTTCATTATTTGTCGTGCGGAATTCGCAATGGACCAATTGTTCTAGTATGTCTCTATGAGGAGATTTGAGCACCAATCCTAGCCCATTACCTCTGATGTTGTTTGAACCATCGACCGGCAGTGACCATTTCTCACTTGATGCTGACTCAGCAAGAGCTATTAACTCCTTTTCAGCCTGTAAATTCTCGTTAGGGGTAAAATCCGTAACAAAATCAACTAATACCTGGGATTTCAATGTCGTTCGCGGATGAAAGTTGATGTCGTACTCACTCAGTTCGACAGCCCATTTTGTCAGTCGACCTGAAAGTTTAGGTTTATGCAAGATATTTTTTAGAGGATAAGTAGTTAATACCTTAATAGAATGACATTGGAAATATGGCCTTAATTTGCGGGCTGCAATGACGAGGGCTAATGCCAGCTTTTCTAGTCGACTGTATCTTGTCTCTACGTCGAGCAATGCTTTGCTTACGTAATACACGGGGTATTGTCGATCATTTTCTTCCCTAACCAATACGGCGCTGACCGCTGTATTTGAGACGGCCAAGTACATGAGTAATGTCTCATTGTCTTTTGGTTTTGATAACAGTGGTGGTAAAGTCAAGTATTCCTTCAAATCTTGCAGTGCCTTCTCGCATTCGTCATTCCATTCGAAAGCTTTGTTTTTTCTTAAGGTGTTAAAGAATGGATGACATCGCTTGGACGACTTGGAGATGAACCTATTCAATGCTGCTACACGACCAGTGAACTTCTGAACGTCTTTAATGCATCTGGGCAACTCGATCCCATGTATTGATTGGATCTGGTCTGGGTTGACTTTGACACCTCTTTGGGTGACCAAGTACCCTAAAAAATTCTCTGACGACACACCAAAAGAACATTTAGTAGGATTTAGTTTCATACCGTATTTATCGAGGATGTCGAACGACTATCTCAGGTGGTCGATGTGTTGTTGAGCCACAAGTGACTTAACCAGCATATCGTCGATGTATACTTCCATTGTCGAACCAAGCATTTTGGCGAACATTTTATTCACTAGTCATTGGTAGGTGGCACCTGTATTTTTCAAACCAAACAGCAGTACTTTATAACAAAATGTACCTCGCTCGGTTACAAACGCGGTTTTCTCTTGGTCGTCTGGATGCATCAGGATCTGGTTGTAGCCGGAGTAGGCGTCCATGAAACTGAGTAGTTCGTGTCCGGCTGTGGCGTCGACAAGCATGTCGATATGGGGCAAAGAGAATGAATCCTTGGGGCATGCTTTGTTGAGGTCTATAAAGTCGATGCATACCCGCCACTTGCCGCTTTTCTTTTTAACCACCACGACATTTGCCAGCCAGTCAGGATACTTAACTTCTTTCACCGAGCCAATGTCGATAAGCTCCTGAATCTCTTCGTTGATGATTTTGTTTCTTTCCGGAGCGAATTTTCTCCGCTTTTGTTTTACTGGTTGATGATCGGGGTCGACCTGCAATTGGTGAACAATTACCTCTGGATCGATGCCAACCATGTCCGAATGCGACCATGCGAAACTGCCTTGTCTTTCCCTTAGGAAGTCGATCAGTTGTTCTCGGGTTTCTTTCGATAGTCTGGACCCAATAAAAACCTTACGATCTGGTCGACTTGAGTCGATCAACACCTTATCAAGATCCTCCATCTTTGGTGCGTTTGGAGTCGACTCGACTTTGGAGTCCTGTAATTGCTATAATGACACCTTCTTCTTCTTCATGGCATTTTGATAGCATTCTCTGGCTGCTCTCTGTTCTCCTTTTATCTCACGAACTCCCCATCTTGATGGGAATTTTATCATCTGATGGTAAGTCGAGAATATTGCCTTCATCTCATGAATCCACGGTCTCCCTAGAATTGTGTTGTAGAGCGACTGACAGTCAAGTACCAGGAAGTTGACGTAAAGGTTCACACCTTCAGCATAGATTGGTAGTACGATTTCCCCTAACGTACTCTTTTGTTCCCCACTGAAGCCTGTCAGCATTGTCGTCCGATGGCTTAGCTTGGATTCGTCGACCTGCATTTCTCTCAGGGCACTGTTAAACAAAATGTTACATGAACTACCATTATCGATCAAAATTCTTTTTGTCAAACAGTTAGCAATATGTAACGAAATAACAAGTGCATCATGATGAAGAGAAAACAAATCTGATTTGTCTGTGGATTTGAAGATGACAGTTTCGTCGTAGGTCGGTGGATGCTCTCGACTAGGTTGAATTTTTGCGTTCGACACTTGACGCGTGTGCCTCTTCGCTACCGAGTAACTAACACCACTCACTTCAGAACCCCCTGTAATAAAATTTATTACTCTGTCTTGTCGAGGTGGTTCTGGTGGACTGTTGTTTGCGTTGGTCATTCTGTCGTTTAGTCTTGCTAGGGTTTGTTTCCCCTTTTCCGTTAAAAATTCCTGTAGATGTCCTTGTTTCAGTAGTTCTGCAACTTCAAACTTGAGGGCGATACAATCTTCAGTTCGATGGCTATGATCTCCGTGGAATTTGCATCTCAGCTTTGCATCTCGATGCTTTGGAAGTGCATTCATTTTCTTTGGCCATTTTATTGTCTTGCCCATATCCCTCATAATCGCTACGAGGTCGACCGGTTCGATGCTTAGATTGTATTCTGGTACTTCTGCTCGTGGTCAACTGGTTCTTGGGTAATCTCGCTTGTAGGGTCGACTGTCACTTGAACCTTCATCGTATTGTCGAGTGGATCGTCTGTCACCAGTCGGGTAAGGTTCTGCCCTTCTATCGTTCAACCGTCTATCCACTAGATCGTTTCTACGGTTTGAATAATTGTTGATGTTACCTATGTAATTAGTTTCATCTTCTTCCCATTTTATTTGGGCCCACGCTTTGGCCAATACATCTTCCATTGTCCTGCATGGATATTTGGTTAGTTATTTATAAAGATCAGAGTCAAACCTAAGGCCCTTTCTAAATGCATATATCGCGGTTGCTTGATTGCAGTGAGGGATTTGAACTTTTTCCCTGTTGAAGCGACCAACATAAACATAAGCCCTTAAATTTTCGCCATGCTTCTGCGCTATTGTATACAAGTCGTCCGACTGTTTCTCCAGCTTGCAACTACTCGTAAATTGTTCCACGAAGGTGTCTGTAAGCTGCGCAAAGGAGTTAATAGAATTGTTAAGCAAATTAGTGTACCATTGTAGAGCTGGACCATTGAGGCTGGACTTGAAGGCTTTGCACATGCACATTTCTCGTAGGTCGCGCGGAATTGCTGCAGTGAACATTCTCTGCTTGTACTGCGCTATGTGGTCGTCTGGATCAGTCGTCCCCTCATATTGTTTCATATTTGGGAAGCTAATTTTTTTAGGCATCTCGATGAGTGCTATCGCATCGACAAAAGGCAAGTCAGCGAAGCTGTTCATGTTGCTCCTTTTAATTGGAGCTGGAACACCCGGAATCCTTTGTATAAGGGCTTCCATCTTTACAAACCTGCAAGAGAAAATTCCAAATTAGCAATGGTTGATGGGTCAGGTCCAGATTTTACCAAACCTGGCGTCGACTGGAGTGACATGGGTGTCCCCAAGACATTCTCGGGTTGCCTTCTCATAACAGGATCTTGCTTGTTTTCATTTTGAATAGGCAAGTTATTGAGGTCGATGTCGACTTGAGCAGTCTGGGGTGTTTGATAGGTTTGCCTGACATTTTGATTTACATCTGGGATCCCTGGTCCTGTTGGAACGTCCGGAGCTTGTTGGTCGACTTCTTGTTCAACGTTTAGGACTGGAACTGGGCGCTCCAAGTCTTCGCTGTCGGGTACTACGCCATCGACCATAGCTCGCAGTTCTTCATTAGTCATTCGGATTGCAGCGTTTTCAGCTTCTAACGCTCGTAATTTTTCTACATTTGCTGCTGTTTGAGCAACCAATGCAGTGATTTGCTCTTCAATGGTTGGGACGGTTCCTTCGCCAGACATCGTTGTTGTTCGTTTGAAAGCTTCGATTGATTGGCTTAAAAAATTACGATGGGCCCCACGGTGGGCGCCAAACTGTAGGGGGTCGGCCTACAATCAAACTGGATCGGGTCGTGTTTTGTTAGGCCCAATGCAACTTGGTTTAAACCGTCAATCTGATGTTGTCGTTAGCTTAATGATCCTGCAAAACAATTTGGTCGATCGACCTAATATGGATATCTTCTATGTTGAACCTGCAAAAAGAATAAGAACAGAAAAATGAAGATAAAATGAAACAAAGGAAGGTGGGGTTAGATTTTTAGTCTTAGGTATGCTTGGGCTGAGCAACAGCTTGTAATGATCGTAAAAATCAGATTCCGGTGGCCGGGATTCTTTAGTGCAGAATTTTAGTACACTTTTGTAAGCTTTTTTCAATCTCCCATGTAGTGAAAAAATGCTTTGCTATTTATAGGAGACTCCAAGTTATCGTTTAAACCAGATAAATCAGATCATGATGTGATTGTGGGCGAGATTCCAATAGATATTCTCTCCCCAAGTATCTCACTTACTGGAAATATACCTCAACTGCCGGCTGACTTGGTCTTGAAATGACCAAGTCATGCTACTGCCTTTCTTGTTGGGCTACTCAAATTGGGCCCAAGTGAGATGAGCCTGGTCTTTACATTTTGGGCATGTAGGCCATTTTTGGCTACCACAGTTATTAGCAGTTAACCAGTTACTTTCAAATTATTTTATTATAAAAATGTAATAATCTAATTTAATTTAATTTAAATAATTGTGTTAAATAATTTTAAATAATAATTAGATAAGGATTATACATATCCTCACAATAATATTATGTTATTTAAATAAATATATGATTTTTTTTATTATTTGATTTGTATTTAATTTAATTAAACATTTATAATATAACAGATTTAAAATAGCCAAAATTAATTTTTTAAACTATTATTATTTTCCTAAAATAAAAAAACATATTGTTTAATTTTTAAAATATTTTTGATTTATTATATTTTGAAATTAATATTTATTTGATTTAATTATATAAAATATTTGTAACATAATAATTTTTGAATTAAAATTTCATTTAAAATATTTATAATTATTTTTATTATTTTTTATATGATAAATTACGTGTAACATAATGTTTGTACAATCTAACAAATTTTGGATAAAAAATTGTAATTTAGATGTGTGTGGTAACAAATTTTTTTTTTTTTTTAATAAAACAATTCCAATTTTGTAACAAATTTTAAGTGATATGTAACAATAAATTGATAACACGTAACAATTTTACCATAGCATGTAACAACTCGGTTTATACGGGCAACAAAATATATGTATTTTGTAACAAGTTTCACGTAAAAAGTTGTAGTTAAAATGTTTTAGTTAAAATGTTTGTGGTAACAATTTCACGTTTGTTTGATGTGTAACGAAAAAGTTGTAAGTTGTAACAACGTTGTCGTATCATGTAACAACTCATTTTGTATATGTAACAAAATATCCGTACTATGTAACAAGTTTTACATAAAAAAAATTAAATAAGATGTATGTGGTAACGATTTAACGTTATAACAAATCTGACATGATGTGTAACAATAAAGTTACAAGTTGTAACAACTTTGACGTAGTATGTAACAACTCAATTTATATGGATAACAAAATATATGTGTTTTGTAATAAGTTTCACATAGAAAGTTGTAGTTAAAATGTGTTTGGTAACAATTTCACATTGGTTTAATGGGTAACGAAAAAGTTGTAAGTTGTAACAACGTTGTAATATTATGTAACAACTCATTTTATATGGATAACATAATATCTGTACCATGTAACCAGTTTTACATAAAAATAAATAAATTAAATAAGATGTATATGGTAACGATTTAACATTGTAACAAATCTGACATGATGTGTAACAATAAAGGTACAAGTTGTAACAACTTTGATGTAGCATGTAACAACTCAATTTATACGGGTAACAAAATATATATGTTTTGTAACAAGTTTTACATAGAAAATTGTAGTTTAAATATTTGTGGTAACAATTTCACGTTGGTTTGATGTGTAACGAAAAAGTTGTAAGTTGTAATAACGTTGTTGTATCATGTAACAATGTTGCCGTATCATGTAACAACTCATTTTATATTGGTAATGAAATATTTGTTCTATGTAACAAGTTTTACATAATTGTTTTTTTTAATTAAGATATATGTGGTAACGATTTAATGTTGTAACAAATCTAACATGATGTGTAACAATAAAGTTTTGATGTAGCCTGTAACAACTTGATTTATATGGGTAAGAAAATATGTGTTTTGTAACAAGTTTCATATAGAAAGTTGTAGTTAAAATATTTATGGTAACAATTTCACATTGGTTTGATGTGTAACGAAAAAGTTGTAAGTTGTAACAATGTTGTCGTATCATGTAACAACTCATTTTATATGAGTAATAAAATATTCATACTAGGTAACAAGTTTTACATAATTTTTTTTTAATTAAGATATATATGGTAACGATTTAATGTTGTAACAAATCTGACATGATGTGTAACAATAAGTTGTAAGTTGTAACAACTTTGACGTAGCATGTAACAACTCCATTTATATGAGTAACAAAATATATGTGTTTTAACAAGTTTTACGTAAAAAGTTGTAGTTAAAAACTATCATATGATTTCCATTATCAAAATTTTTCTTTAAAAAAAATCCGTTATAAATTTAGAACTCATATTTTGAAATAGAGATGGACAAAGTACCTTTTTTTTTAAGCCACATATAGTGAGAGAAAAATAATGAATATTTCCTAATAAAGCTATGAGCAAACATAACCTTCATAACTCTTTTTAGGATACTAAACAAGGGTGAAGATGCATATTTGGTTTAGGGTTCTTTTAGAATAATAATAAATAAATAAATAAAAGATGAAGATGAAAGAATCGTGAAGACAATCTGGTTTAAGGTTCCATTAATTTAATGGTTTTTTTTTTAATTACTTTTTTTCATAATGTTAAAATCGGATATATACATTTTTTTTTATAGAGAAATCCGTTTTTTTTTTTGAATAAATAAATCATTTTTCTTATCTTTTTTTAAGTAATTTAAATCCTTTTTTTAAAAAAAAATAAAAATTAATCCCTTACCATTTGATATGCCTTCTTATCACCTGCTATTATTAATTATTTGAAAAATAAAATAAACGAAACCGGTTGAAAAGGTTTCAAGTTTTTACTATAATAAAAGATATTTTTTCAAATTTTAATAACGTCTATTAGATTTGCTTTCATCCAATCCAATGGTAATTATTAAGTCCAATAACGTTATTGGACCAGTAAGGTAGTATGACCCTGATTCAAAAGATGGTAAAATTATCTATGGATACAAATATTTGTATAAAATACTCTATTTGGGGCGGAGATTAAAACTATCAAATTAGAGCTAGGAGAAGCATGAATACCATTATTATGTTCATTTTATATTCAGGGACATGGACGATGAAAGGATGGATATGATCTATGGATATCCATCCCACCTGACCAATGTTGTCAATTTTAATATTTTATAAATATAACGAATATATTATAATATATGTGGTTTTAATTACCACATGTGTCATACAAAATATCTTCTCCAATCCACCGCCTCTCTCATCACCTACTTGTGCACCCACTTTGCCTATAAATATATGTTTATCTCATCTGTATTTGACTACTGAAAAAAGATCAATTCTAAGGCACAAAAGTAAATTCTCTACTCTTATTAGTTAATCTCTTCTCTCACTCTCTCGCATCTCTCATCTCTTCATCTGATAACAATTTTATTTATTTATTATTTATCACTTAATCATATTTCTTCATCTATTTCTTTCAATTATTTTGTAACACGTTATCAGCACGATTGTATGTAAGTAGAAAGGATCCCCTAATGGATGATTTACTTACATCTCAACATTCTGGATCTATATACAGTTTCGTATAACAAGATGGCTATGCCGTCAACGGAACCTATATATAGTTCTGGATTTATTTATTTATACTCATTTATTTTTATATAATATATGAGACTAGCTTATGCTGTGTCTCGGGACTAGCTTATGCTGTGTCTAGGGACTGGCTTATGCTGTGTCTTCAAATAAACTGTTTAAATATTCAGTATTTATTTTTACGCAATATATGAGACTGGCTTATGCTGTGTCTCGGGACTGGCTTTATGCTGTGTCTCCAAATAAACTGTTTAAATATTCAATATTTATTTTTATGCAATATATGAGACTGGCTTATGCTGTGTCTCCAGATAAATTGTTTAATTCATTATGCTCTTTAATTATATGCACACTAAATTAAATTTACAATTTAATTTACAAAAAAAAAGGAAGTTGTAAGCATGGCTAAACTTGCAAATCTGAAGTTTGATGCACTCCAAGTTTCGGGAGACAATTATATGTCTTGGGTTATTGATGCGAGATTATACTTAAAATCCCAAGGCTTGTATTATACCATTGATGATGGTAGCCAGGCTAATGAACAGGATAGATCCACAACAATGGTGATACTTCGTCATCACTTACATGAAAATTTAAAAGCTCAGTATCTTACTGTCACAGAACCTGAAGATCTGTGGCAAGAGCTTAAAGATCGTTATGATTATCAACATGATGTAACATTACCAAATGCTAGATATGAATGGCAACATTTACAATTTCAGGACCATAAATCAGTTTCTGAATATAATTCTGCTTTGTTTAGAATCACCACAAGGTTGAAATTATGTGGTGAAGAGGTATCTGAAAAGGACATGTTGGAAAAGACTTTCACAACCTTCCATGCCTCAAACATAATATTGCAACAGCAATATCGAGAACGCAGATTCTCAAAATATTTAGAATTGATCTCATGCCTTTTAGTAGCAAAAAAATAATAATGAGCTACTGATAAAAAATCACAGATCACACCCGACTGGTTCTACAGCATTCCCAGAAGTGAATGCTAATACTGTCGGATATCGTGGTCGTGGTCGAGGCCGTGGGTATAATCGTAATTTTGATCATGGTCGTGGTAATAGTTGTAATCCTGATCACGGCAGTGGTTATGGTAATAATATTGGTCGGGGTCGTGGTCGTAATTTCAAAAGAGGGCATGGGAATCCTGGATCAGGTGGCTATAATCAAAACGCATAACATAAGTGGAATGTTTATGATGCCAAACGGTATAAGGGGAAAAATGTTCAAAATAGGCCTAATACAAATGACAATGTTTGTTTTAGGTGTGGCTGTTATAATCATTGGTCGAATGAATGTAAAACACCTAAACACTTGGTGGATTTGTATCAAGCATCAATCAGTGAAAAGGGAAAGAAACCTAAAACTCATTTCATTGAAGATTCATATCCTAGAGATATTACACATCTCAATGTTACAGATTTCTTTTCAGACCCGAAAGACGTGCCAGCTGCTTCAATTGGTGATGGGAATGTCCATACCAATTAAATACTACTTACAGTAGTAGTGTTATGTTATTTTGTTCATGTAAAATATTTCTCAAAGTAATATATATACTTTTTGAATCACTTTGTCTGATATGCATTTTATTTTTCTTTATGAAGCATACAAAATGAATCCAAACGATAAATTGAGGGTTATTGAAAAGCTAGAAGCAAAAGATATATGTTTAGTTGATAGTGCAACAACTCATACAATTCTACGAAGCCAAAAATATTTTACAAATTTAACTTTACTCAGAGCAAATGTTAATATAGTATCAAGTCCAACGGATCTAGTAGAAGGCTCTGGAAGAGCCACGATATTGTTACCAAACAATACTAAAATATGTATCGATGATGCATTATATTCAAGTAGATCCAGTAGGAATCTACTTAGTTTCAAAGATATACGGAGGAATGGATATCATATTGAAACTATGAATAAAGATAATATTGAATATCTGTGCATTACTTCCCATAATTCACTTCAGAAACTCATTATAGAAAAGCTACGTGCTTTATCTTCTGGATTATATTACACTATTATCAAAAGTGTAGAAGTTTAAGCAGTTGTGAATCAGAAATTCTCAGATCCAAAAATGTTTGTACTTTGGCATGACCGTCTCGGTCACCCAGGATCTACAATGATGCGTAAAATCATTGAGAATTCTCATGGGCATCCATTAAAGAACCAAAAGATCCTTTTATCCCATTAGAATTTTTGTATTGCATGTTCCCAAGGGAAATTAACAATAAAACCATCTTTTTCTAAAATTGGTTTTGAATCCCCATCATTTTTACAAAAAATTCAAGGGGATATATGTGGACCTATTCATCCACCAAGTGGACCATTTCGTTATTTTATGGTTCTAGTTGACGCATCTGTCAGATGGTCACATGTATGCTTATTATCAACACGTAATGTTGCTTTTGCAAGATTACTTGCACAGATTACTTGCACAGATTATCAGGCTTCGGGGTCATTTTCCCGATTATTCAATTAAATCCATACGCCTTGATAATGCCGGTGAATTTACTTTCAAGGCATTTGATGAATATTGTAAAGTGGCTGGGATTGATGTTGAACATCCAGTTCCACATGTTCATACTCAGAATGGATTAGCAGAATCACTCATTAAACGTGTCCAGATAATTGCAAGGACTTTACTATTACGAACGCAATTATCGATTTCTGTATGGGGGCATGCTATTTTACATGCTGCTGTATTAATTTGGCTTCGACCCACTGCTTATCATCAGTATTCACCAGTACAACTTGTACTTGGTCATCAACCAGACATATCTCATTTACGTACATTTGGGTGTGCAATATATGTCCCAATTGTACCAACGAAAAGAACTAAAATGGGACCCCAAAGGCATTTGGGAATATATGTTGGTCTTGATTCACCATCAATTATTAGATATCTGGAACCCTTGATTGGTGATCTTTTTACAGCACGGTTTGCAGATTATCATTTTGATAAGATAAATTTCTCATCATTAGGGAAAAGAGAGGCTTCCTCTGAAGAGAAACATGAACTTTCCTGGAAAGTTCATAGTCTAATTCATCTAGACCCATACACATCTCAATGTGAGAATGAAGTACGTAGGATAATACATCTTCAAGCAATAGCAAATCAGTTACCAGATGCATTTACATGTGCTACTAGGGTAACAAAATCATACATCCCAACTATTAATTTACCAGCACGGGTGATTGTTCCAGAAAAACAATCTAAACAAATGATAGCAAAATAATCATCCATTACACGCCCGGAGCATGGTAGATCATTTGGCTTAAAAGATATTGTTCCTCGAAAAAGGAAAATAATTAAATCCACTTTCTCTAAGTTAACTCCAGAAGAGTTAAATGTCCCTGAAGGGAAACAAGTTACTAAAGTGACAAAATCCCCTATGGAGGAAGGAATCTCTGAAGAAATACAAGAATATAGAAATGAGGAAATTTCTATAAATTATAAAAGAGAATTGTGGAATCGTGAAGAAACAATCATCGATGATGTATTTTCATACACAGTGGCAACTGAAATTATAAATGATGATTATGAACCTAATAATCTCGATGATTGTAGACAAAGGTCTGATTGGCCTAAATGGAAAGAAGCAATTCAAATAGAGTTGACTTTATTGGCCAAACGTGAAGTGTTTGGGTCAATAATCTAGACGCCTGAAAACGTCAAACATGTTGGGTACAAATGGGTTTTTATACGGAAACGTAATAAGAAAAACGAGGTCATAAGATATAAGGCATGACTCGTAGCATAGGGTTTCTCACAGAGACCTGGCATCGATTTTGATGAGACATATTCACCAGTGATGGATACAATTACGTTTCGATTCCTAATAAGCATGACTGTCTTGGAAAGACTTGAAATATGTCTAATGGACGTAGTGACTGCTTATCTATATGGTTCACTGGATTCAGATATTTACATGAAAATCCCTGAAGGGTTTAAAATGCCAGAATCATGTAACTCAAGACCTCGTAATTTGTATTCGATAAAATTACAAAGGTCCTTGTATGGATTAAAACAATCTGGACGGATATGGTACAACCGTCTCAATGAATATCTAATAAAATAAGGATATATTAATAATCCTATATGTCCATGTGTTTTCTTTAAGAAATCAGAATCTGGATTTGCTATCATAGCAGTTTATGTTGATGATATGAATTTAATTGGAACTCTTGGATAGCTTCAGAAAACTGCTGAATACTTGAAAAGGGAATTCGAAATGAAAGATCTGGGAAAGACAAAATATTGTCTTGGCCTTGAGATCGAACATAGATCAAATGGAATACCTGCCCATCAATCAGCTTATACCAAAAAGATTTTAAAAAGATTACATATGGATAATGCTCATCCATTAAGTACTCCTATGGTTGTTAGGACTCTTGATCCCAAAAAGGATCCATTCCGCCCAAAAGAAAATGGTGAAAAGATACTTGGTCCTGAGGTACCATATCTTAATGCGATTGGTGCTTTATTATATTTGGCTCAGTGTACTAGACCAGATATTGCATTCTCTGTGAATGTACTGGCTAGATTTAGCTCAACACCAACTCGAAGGCATTGGAATGGAATCAAACATCTTTTTCATTACCTTAGTGGAACAAAAGATTTAGGATTATTTTATACAAAGTCTAACAATTTTTCAGGTTTACTTGGTTATGCTGATGCAGGGTATTTGTCTAATCCCCACAAAGCTCGTTCACAAACGGGATATATTCTTACATATAATGGCACAGCAATATCCTAGCGTTCCACAAAACAGACTTTGGTTGCTACATCATCTAACCATTCTGAAATCATGGCACTTCACAAAGCCAGTCGAGAATGTGTTTGGTTAAGGTCAGTTATTCATCATATTCAGAATACTTGTGGATTTTTATCATCTACAGAAATGCCAACACAGATATTTGAAGATAATGCGGCTTGCATTGCTCAAATTAGAGGAGGGTATCAAAGGAGACATAACCAAACATATTTCTCCTAAATTCTTCTATACTCATGAGCTTCAGCAGAGCCGACAAATTGATGTTAAGCAAATACGGTCTACAGATAATCTTGCAGATCTGTTTACCAAATTATTGCCTACATCAACTTTTGAGAAGCTGGTATATGGAATAGACATGTGTCGACTTTCTAAATTACAAGATTAAATATTGAAGTTTTATGAGGGGGAGCGTTCAATCAGGGGGAGCAAAGTTTTGAATGGACATATGTGCATTATACTCTTTTTCCCTTCGATCAGGTTTTGTCCCACTGGGTTTTCCTGACAAGGTTTTTAATGAGATAGTTTTTAATGTCTAACCCCATTAAATCCAGGAGATCATTATATATATTTTACTTAGATTTTATCCCATTGAGTTTTTCCTAAAAGATTAATACATGTGGTATAAACCCAAGGGGGAGTATTATAATATATGTGGTTTTAATTACCACATGTGTCATACAAAATATCTTCTCCAATCCACTGCCTCTCTCATCACCTACTTGTACACCTACTTTGCCTATAAATATATGTTTATCTCATTTGTATTTGACTATTGAAAAAAGATCAATTCTAAGGCACAAAAGTAAATTCTATACTCTTATTAGTTAATCTCTTCTCTCACTCTCTCGCATCTCTCATCTCTTCATCTGATAACAATTTATTATTATTATTATTTATCACTTAATCATATTTCTTCATCTATTTCTTTCAATTCTTTTATAATAGAATATATGTTTTATTGTGTTATTGTTAACTTTAATTATATAAATTACTTATCGGCAAGAGCAGAAGCAATAGATGGCTGACGCGGCCTAAAGCTGGGTCAGCCTTTTGGAAAAAAAAAAATTATAGTTAATAATGTATTCTTTTATATTATTATTAATTTAATTACAATATTCATTTATGTCACTGAATATGAGAGTGATTTTCTTCTCACAATCCATGTTAGATATGTGGTCATCTCAAACATCAAAATTCATTCTCTCTCTTTTCCCCTCTCTCCCATGTCCCAATTCTCTCTCTCTCTCTCTCTCTCTCTCTCTCTCTCTCTCTCTCTCTCTCTCATGATTCACAACCCAATTCTTCTCCCTTTCCAATTAATTAATAATTCTTTTCGTCCTTCGAAATTTGTAATTACAAAATTTATATTAATTTTACACATCCCATTCAAAATTCTAATTTTTTTCATTGTAATCTATATAGCAATTGAAATGTCAAATTATGAGTGGAAACACACTAATAATGATTTATCTTATTTACCACATGTATTTATTCACCATTTGACACATCAACTGCCATATGAATTGGGACAAAAGTTGAGATTTTAAGTGGGATGTCTAGCATTTTCTATTAAAAAAATCACTAATGTTAGATAACCCAAAAAATTTATCCCAAAAATCAATCCAATTGACAAGTGATTTGTTCATTGACCACATCATCCTTTTATTTGTATGGTGATGATAACTCACTGGCTATATTATTTGGGTTGAATTTTGGTTAATTATTTGGGTTGAATAGTTTACCTTAAAAAATATATATATATCCATCTTCAATTATTTTTCGTAGTTAAAATTTATTTTTTCTAATTAACAAGTTAGTGTTTTGAGTTGTTATTCATAATTTTAATGTATTTTGTTTAATATATATTTTTTTGGTTAAGACTCATTGTGTCCCTCTATTTAGGTGTATTTTTGTTTTTCAATTAATGAAATTTTCTAGTAATGTTGAAGTTCACTTAATCTTATTTAGATTGTTTCAATTTTTTTTTTTTTTGAGGCCTACATGCCTATTTAGTTTATTGTTTTAGGGATTACACGCCCCTCTACTTCTTTTCTTTTCTCTCTCTCTTGTTTTTCTTTTGTTTATTTTTTATTTATCTATATGTATGGTTCTGTCTGGGGTTATCATATGTGATTTTTTTTTGTCGGACCTATTTTATCTAATATAAATATATTGTTTTGTTTTAGCCCACCCTAACAAAAAATCCTGGGTACGCCCCTGTTTATCAGATATGAGTTTGGATGTAGCAAGAATGGATATACCTACCTCGATTTCGGGATATCCGAATTTACCCGCCTACTTGGAGACGTGTATGGATATGAAGATAGATATTGGGGTATACCCTAATCCACTAAATTGTCATGTTAAAACTTAGGAGTTGTTTGTTTGTTTTTTTTGTTTTTTTTGTTTTTGGCCGAAAACTGAATAGTTCTGAATTTTATTTAAAAATGAATAGAGACTGTAAGTTCCTCAAAGTTTGATTGGCTTATTTCGATGACAAACCACAATTAGTGTTTGAAATGTAAGGGTAGCTTAGGTAATTGGTGATCAAGTTTAAAGGCCCTCTCAAGACCTGAAGAAAATAAGCACTCCAAAGATATATCTCTTGTGCTTACTTTTCATTGAAGAGACTTAGTTACACACATACACTTATCATGTTTGCATGTGTACATTGCTCTTATGTGTGTTCTCTTCACATGTCACATTTCACACTTGCATTTTGTTGTTGTATCTTGTTGTGTGTTAGTGTGTTTAGCAATTCGTTTCTCGAACATTGTTCAGAAACGTCCGCATATGCATAACAACTCAAAACACTTGCACGATGGTGTGCATGTCTTAGCATGATAGTTGACCATTTGAGAAGATCTCATTCTTCTCTTGGATAAGTGTTAGATATGGTGTGGTTGAATGTAGTAAGGTGTCTAGTTTCAAAAGATTGGTTTTTCAATGTTTTAAATGTTTTTCAAAACTGACCTTTATATGGTCCTGTGACCATAACATTTTATGCAAAGATTTAAATTGTGTTTTGAAATTTTTTGGATAAACTAGAAACTCATACCTTTCCACCAGTATATTATTTGTAATATTTCATGACCATTTGGATTAGTTTTAAAATCTCCAAAGTGACCACCAAAATAGGGCATCTTTGTTTTTATCCGAATCTGACCTTTAGTCACTCAAATAATCATAAATCTTTATACAAACATCCAAATCTTATTTTGTAATATAGATTTGAAATTAGACATCCATAGTACCTTTCCAACGGTATATTATACAAAAAGTTTCAATGTCGTTTGATCATGTTTTGAGTCGCTTGAAAATCAAGCTGTTGTGCTAATTTGCCATTGCGCGGGTCCTTACCCGCGCAGTCACCCGCGAAGTGTTCTCAAGTTGATGTCTTGCTCCTGGTGCACTGGTAACTTCGCGGGTCCATACCAGCGCAACGGACCCGCACACTTCTCCATCCCTGTTTCGTAATTTAGTCATATCTCACTCATTTGGAGCCCGATTTAGCTCATTTTTGAAGGAAAATTCACGAAATTTATAGGGCTATCATCTAAGCACTATAAATACATCCCTTTCTCATCATTTGTGTTCAAGGAACTAAAAATACAAAACCCCAGAGAGAGATTAAGAGTTCCCTAGTGAGAGAAAGCACTAAGATTGTTTCCTTAACTCTCTCAAACCCAAAACCCATGTGCATCTAACATCATCATCATCGTTTGAGCATGGGTCTTCTTGGTTTCATGACTAGGTAAGTTACAACTACATTAAATCTCATTTATTGTTGTTCTTACTCTCAATTAGGTATTTATTACTTGATTAAATACCTAGACTCTCTTTATTGCATATATTTATGAGTCTTGATAACATGATTGGGTTTGTTTGTGATAGCTTGCATGATTAGGTTGTTTTCCCTAAATAACTAAGCCTTGAATATTCTTGTGGAATTGATTATTGATTAGGTTGATAGATTAATTTTTATTTATCTAGTCAAACTCTATTGAATGTTCAAGTGTATTTAATTGACAATTAGGTTGTTAGAAATCTCTACAACTAATTGAGACCTTAAGTATGTGCATGTAGGCTTGTTTGATAATTAGGTTGTTAGATTTGCATCTTAACATCTAATTAAGCATATAGTGTTTAGTCTAGCACTTTTTGCATTTGTGCATCATTTACATATTCACTTAGACTTTTAAAATATGACCAAACGACATTAAAACCTTTCGTATAATATAACGTTGGAAATGTATGGATGTCTACTTTCTACTACTTTTTAGAAAACAAGATTTAGATGTTTATAGAAAGAGATATGGTCATTTGAGTGACCAAAGGTTAGATTGGACAACAACAAGATTCCTAAACTCATGGTATAAAACCAAGTGACCTAAGACCAATCCAAGAGAAGAATGAGACATTCTCAAGTGGTCAACCGTCGCGCAAAGACAAGCACGCCATCACGCATACGTGGACATTTTCGATCAATCATAGGGAAACGAATTACACCACACAAAACCACACTTAAGTCTAAGAATGAAGTGCAATTGTGATTGTGAAAAGAATGCACTCATAAGCAATAAGGTACAAATGCATGTAAGTGTCTGTGTGCACCTAATCTCTTCAAGAGTTAAAGTATTGTAAACTACCTCTTGAAGCTCATGAGATGTCTGGAAGCTTGTCTTTGAGAATCAACACTTGGAGAACCTATCCTACCCGTTACAAAAATATCCCCCAATGTGGTTTGTTATGAAATAAGTCAATCATAAAATATAGGTCCTTACAATCTCTTTCATTGGTTATTTCATGACAAAACCACCACTCACAAAAATTCCTCACAAAGAAAAAAATAAGCTAATGTCAACAAGTTCATTCTACATTACAATAAGATGCCTATGATTCTAAAACTTCAAACTCTTTAATCTCTCCGTAGAAAATCATACCTACAAGACAACAACAAATATACTTTCCCAAACACAAGTGCATGTGAGGTGAATAAACATAAAATGCATTTGCACTCAATAAAAAACAAAACAAAACAAAGTAATGCATGTGCAATGCTCTCCCTAAAATGTTACTCCCCCTCAATGTAACTTTCCCCCCAAATTGCCTAAAGCATAATCACTACTCCCACATATATTCCTCAAGACTTCTCCCCTTTTTTGTCTTGAGATAGGCAAAGGAGCTCCCCTATCGAGTTACTTTAGCAAAGAAAGCTACTCAGAAGAAAAGTTGCATAATCACATAAATGAACTTTATACAACCTAAGCAGTTGAAAGAAATTCAAGGAGATTTTATTTAGAAAAGTGTGTGTGTGAAAGATCGTTGCTTGGTAAGTGAAACAAGTAATATCAAAGCTCATGCATGAAAATCAACCAAAGCAATAGTCAAAAGGATTTCCAAATGAAGTCAAATCAATTTGAACCCTTTTGTCATGATAAGAAGATACATATTTAAGCATTTGTGTGCAAATGATCTATTTTCATCAAATTGGTGTATCAACTTCTTTTATGCACAATACATGGATTTTTATTTTTATTTTGAACAATAATAGAAACTTTATTAATCAAAACCAATGCAAACAACCAGATAGAAACCAGAAACGCAACAACAATCGCAACAAACCAGGGCAGCTACCCAGCAGAAACAACAGAAGACAGCAACAAAGTAGACAAAAAAGAGCAACACTACAAAAAGCACAACAACGAAACAAACAACAGAGAGAGCAGCAGCGAGCTCAACCCAGCGTGCTCCACTCCATAAAATCCTCATCCCCATTAGCACCCTGTTTTGCTAACCTATCCGTAAAAAAATTAGAAGCTCTCCCTGCGAAGACCACCACAGTATTCTCCTACCTCTGCAGCGAACCGCGAATATCATAAATGAAATTGACTAGATTAATGTTTCCAACCCCATCGTTATTAATCCAGTCCACCACCACCTTAGAGTCACTAACAATCTCCATATTTCGACCCGAGACGAAAGAGGAGGACTCACATAAGGACACCGCTTTCATAATCGCAAAAAGCTCTGCAGCGTAAGAGTCGTAAATGTCAATGCATTCTGAAAACAAACATCTGACTCTACCATCCGAATCTCTTAAAACACCGCCAATTCCCGCCATTCCAGGATTCCCCAACGAAGAGCCATCAACATTAAATTTCAACCCAATACCCCTAGGAGGGTTCCAAGCAGCCCTTAAGATCTTAACCCTGCTATTATCCACACATATCTCTCTAATGTTCAATAAAATGGTGGTAATAGGCTCTGTCGACCCTACCCCATGATACTTAAACCACCACCCAACTCTGAATTTAACCATATCCACCACCTGCTCTGCATCAACCACTTTGTCAATAAAAATAGCTTGGTTCCTCATCTCCCAAATCGACCATAACACTGCATAAAAGAGGATGGTCCAAGCTCTAGCATACTTATTAGAGGGGAAAAAATCGGACCAGCTTTCCCACCACCCAGTCACGTTAGAACTAATACAGCTAGACATCCCCCACCAACTCATACCCTGCTACTAAATCCTTTAGCAAAGTGGAATAAATTTTAGGGATTCATGTCCTAAAACACCATCTCAAAATGGTACTTGATCAATAGACTTCCAACTCTTGTTCTTCAAAATATGTCACCACTAGAGAAACTCACAAAACAAAAACCAAACTATCTCTCTCTCTCTCTCTCTCAAACCTTTTGGTTATGCTTGTTATCCATACCTCAAACCATACCATCAACACAAGTTCTTTTTTCATACCACTAAGTATGTGTTTGTTGGTTACAGTGATCAATATAATGGTTATAAATGTCTAAACACTACATGGAGACTCTACATTTCTATACATGTAATTTTCAATGAGAAAGAATTCCCTTTCAAACAAGGGTTTCTTCATACAACTCATAATCCTTCCCAAACAGACAATATCATTTCATATCTCCATTCACAACCTCCTACTCTACAAAACTCTCACTCTAATCCAGTCCATGACAGTCAAAGTCCTTCTCCTAGTCACCCAACAGAGACTCAAGGTCCACTAAGTCCAGAACAACTACAGAGATCAAGTTCTAGAGGTAACTCTTTATCTCAAACTAATATCGATGCACATGGTAGTTATACTGATAGTCCAGGTATTAATAGAATGTCTTGTTTGGTTTCAAGGACTCTTGATGAGGATCTTGGTAATGATGTAAATGAGGAGGCTAGACCAAGAAAGTTTGCTCCACTTGAGCCTAGACACCCCATGGTCACTAGTAGAGATGGCAATATTCCCCGTGGGGACGGGGCCCCGCGGGGCTCCGCCCCGAACGGGGCGGGGATGGAGGACAATATTCGGGGGCGGGGACGGGGATGGGGACAAAGTCTTGTCCCCGAAGTTGAAGCGGGGCGGGGATGGAGGAAGCACTCCCCGCCCCATCCCCGCCCCGATATATATTATATATGCATACATAAATATATATATATTTATAATATAATATATAATATTCAGATTTTTTTAATCATTTATATATATTGACACCACGTTTGGCTAGGTTATGATTTGTTAGAATATATAACTGAATATATATATATATTATATTTATAACTGAATTTATATATATATTATATATATAGATATATTGACACCACGATTGTCAATATATATATATATTATATATATTTATAATATATAATTGAATTTATACTTTTTTTTAAGTTGTAATTTTTAAATATATAATTATATTAAACGGGGAATGGGGCGGGTATGGGGAAGGCTCCTCCAACGGGGAATCCCCAGCCCCGGCCCCGCTTCTCTTAATGCGGGGATG
The DNA here is from genome assembly GCA_954870605.1 of Acer campestre. NCBI lineage: Eukaryota > Viridiplantae > Streptophyta > Magnoliopsida > Sapindales > Sapindaceae > Acer > Acer campestre. The sequence goes on from OX940799.1 coordinate 36,387,014, forward strand.
GGGACGGGGATGGGGACAGTTTTGGGAGGCGAGGATGGGGATGGGGATGGTAAAGCATTCCCCGACCCCGACCCGCCCCATTGCCATCCCTAGTCACTAGAGGCAAAACAGGGATTTTTAAACCAAAAGTCTACAGCACTGTCTCTTAACTCCATCAAGTAAGCATGGATTTATCTCAATCAAAACTAAGAAATGTACAAGAAGCTCAAGTAGATCAGAATTAGAAGACAGCTATGGATGAAGAATACAAAGCCTTAATGAAAAACAAGACTTGTACACTGTTTCCTCACGACTCAAACTTCAACATTGTAGGGAACCAATGGGTTTTCAAACTCAAATACAATCTGGATTGAACTGTCCAGCGTTACAAAGCAAGGTTATTTGCAAAAGGTTTCCATTAAAATCATGTTGTTGACTTCTTTGAAACTTTTAGTCTTGTAGTTAAAACTCCTACAATTAGAATAGTTCTCTCTTTAGTAGTAACTTTTGACTAAAGTATTAGGCAACTTGATATAAACAATACCTCTTTAAATGGCAAGCTTGAAGAAACTGTTTACATGCAAAAACCAGATGACTATAAAGATCAAAGTCATCTAGATCATGTGCGAAAGCTTGACAAGGCTCTGTGTAGACTAAAACAAACACCAAGCTTGGTATGATAAGTTGAGACAGACTCTACTTAACTAGGGGTTTCAGAATTCAAAATCACATACCTCTCCGTTCTTCTTCCTGCAAAATCAAAAAATGGTGTTATTTCTTATCTATGTTGATGATATTGTAATACTGGCAATGTTAACTTTTTACTTGAAAAGTTCACAAAGGACTTGGACCCATGTTTCTCTTTGAAAGATATGGGAAAACATTACTTTCTTGGCATATAAGTTTACAGAGATTCAATAGGGCTCTACTTGACTCGAAGAAAATATGCAGCAAATCTTTTGAGAAATTGGAGTTAGAACATCTAAAGCCCTGTATTACTCCAATGAGTGTTGATAAGCCTCTGACTGCTACAGATAGTAAGGCTCTTGAGAATCCAAAGGCTTATAGAAGTGCTATTGGATCCCTATAGTATTTACTTCTTACCAGGCTTGACTTAGCTTATGCAGTGAACAAGCTTAGTCAATTTCAGTAATCCTCTACTGATCTGCACTGGCAAGCATTGAAAAGAGTGCTTCATTTTGTTAAAGTCACTTTAGATCATGGAATTCACATTCAACCTACATTTAGATTGACAATCAATGGCTACTCAGATGCTTATTGAGCTTGTTCTTCAGATGATAGGCGATCTGTAGGTGGCTGTTGTGTTTACTTGGGTGATAATCTTGTGTCCTGGTCTCCTAAGAAACAACAAGTTGTATCTCGATCCTCTGCAGAATCAGAATATCGTGCTTTAGCTCATGTCACTACAAAGATTATGTGGATTCAATCTTTACTTCAAGAACTACAAGTTCCATTACCTAAAAAAACCAATTACCTGGTGTGATAACCAAAATGCAACAGCTAAAGCTACTAATCCAGTTTATCATACTTGTACCAAACACATTGAGATTGATCTTCATTTTGTCAGAGATCAAGTTATCAATAAGAAGCTTTAGATTCGATATGTCCCCTCTTTAGATCAACTTGCATATTGCTTCACCAAGCCTTTGTCTCATACTATATTTCATTTCCTGATTACCAAACTTAGGTGCAAAAGTCCCTTGCTCATTTGAACGGGGCAATTAAAGCATAGTACTATAAGATAAATTTATTCCTAGGGTTTTGTATATGTACATGTGTAACTCTTTTATTTGTATAGCTCACAGTATATAATGAAATATTTCCCCCTCAGCTCATCACCGAGGCATTTTATGCAAAAGCATTTATTCCAAGTTTTATAATTTTGCAATCAAAGACCATCTAAACAAAATATTTAGTTCCATAATTATTTATGTTAATGGCATTTGTATCACATCATATATATATACAATAGACTTTCACAATGCCATATGTCGCTATGAGAGAGCTTTGAATTTAAATGATATACATTAACTTTTACTATTATTTTTATTATTTGTATTAATATTAAATGCTTCACATCATTATATATATATATATACACAATAATGCTATGTATCACAACTCAAATCACAACAAAACATCTTCATCTTCCTCTCTCCACCATTGTTTCTCATCTTCCTGTCTCCACCTCTCTCCACCATTGTTTGTAAAGAAAAATATACCATCTTCCTGTCTCTCCACCATTTTTCTGAAAAAATAGACCCAGACCAAGCCTCCGCGAAAGTGCACAACTTTTGTGTGGTATGTACAAATGTTTGATTCCAACATTATGTACTATGAAATTTTCCATTTTTTGTAAAAAAAATTTGTAGTTCAAATTATGCCTACAATGTGTTTGATGAATTGTATGAAAGAACTATTTTTTTTCTTTTGGAGGAAAATTTGAAGAGTGTGAAGAGTGTTTGATTTAATTTTTTTCTTTTTGTTCTTGCACTTAACTGGGAGCTCAAATTATGCCTATGTTTTTGCTTTTGCTTTACCTGTTTTCTGTTTTTGCTTTAGGGTTTTTGCTTCTGTTGCTGGTGTATGTTTCTATTCTATTGTCGTCTCTGTTTTTATAGTGGTCTTTTTTTTTTTTTCTGGTTTTGCTTGTTTTCTATGTGCTCTTGGTTGCCAGGCTTGTGTTTGTGGTGTGGTGGTGTTGCTATGAGGTTTTCCCTCTATTTCTTTTTTGGGTGGCCGCCTGTGGCTTTCTTTGGTTTTGCTGTGCCTTTGTGGTTTAATAAAGCATGCTGTTTTCTCAAAAAAAAAAAAAAAATCATATCTCCTAATTAAAGAAAAATTCATTTTGGTATATGCATAACTTGGATGGTCTGAATTCATTCCAACAAGACACAAGTGATGCTACAATGGCTCAAGAGCATTATTTCATGTATAATTTGGGACAAATTCAGGCAAATTAAACATTTTGTTACATTTCTATTTTTATTTTTATTTTTTTTATGACTTGGTGATCCTTTTCCAAGCATCATCTAAGTTTGCTTACTAGATTTTGATTTTGTATATTTGTTTTAGATATCATATTCCATGGAAGAGAAAAAATCGAAAGATTTGGAACAATCTGTCATTCCTATTTTCAAAGTAAAGTTTTACATATTATATTTAGTTTCATTCATAACTATTTTGAAGTTATTTATTTTTAATTTATTGGTAAAAACATAAAAACTTTTATTGATTGGTATTTATTTTTAATTTAAATATGGTAAAATGGATATGAAAGAGATTGAAGCAAAAGATTTAGGAGACTCTTCCTCTATTGTTCAGGTAACATTTTCAATATTACTTTTACTTTTTTTTTTTTTTTTGGATGCTTTTACTCTTATGCATAACTATTTTAAGTTGTTATTTATTTTTCATTTGAATATTTTGGAATAGGTTTTGAATGGGAAAGAAGTAGAAAACATGTCCAATGGAGAAGAAAAAGTAAAGCTTGAGGTTGGTATGGTATTTATTTCACTAGAGGAGTTATTTGAATATTACAAGATGTATGGAAATGAAATGGGGTTTCAAATAATTAAAAAAAGTTCAGCTAAGAATGATGATAGGGAGTTGAAATTTGTCTCATATTCTTGTGCTCGATATGGGATACCAAAATCTAATTCAGTGAATGCTTTTAAATTACAACCAACGACAAAAACAGGTTGTAAGGCTAGACTTGGTGCATCAATTTGCCCTGATAGGAAGTGGAGAATTATACCTCAATTACTTTTGAACATAATCATGAACTTAATACTCCAGGCAAAGTTTGGTATTTTAAGAGCAATAGAGTAATGAAGTCTTTTACAAAAAGAAAGCTAGAACTGAACGATAGAGCTGTAATAAGATTGAATAAAAAATTTAATTCTTTTGTGGTTGAAGCAGGAGAGCATGATAATTTACCATTTTTGGAGAAAGATTATAGAAACTATATTGATAAGATAAGACGTTTACGGCTTGGAGAGGGGGATGCTACTGCAATCCAAAATTATTTATTAAAAATGTAAGGTGAAAATTCAAATTTTTTCTACACAATTGATTTAAAAGAAGATGGTAGGTTAAAAAATGTATTATGGGTAGATGCAAGGAGTAGAAATGCATGTAAGGAGTTTAGAGATGTTATAACATTTGACTCAACATACTTAGCAAACAAGTATGATATGCCATTTGAAACATTTGTTGAGGTCAATCATCATGGTCAATCAATATTGTTTAGTTGTGGATTGATTTCAAATGAAGATAACAAGATATATATATATGACTTTTTTAATCTTGGCTTGCATGCATGTTAGGTTGTGCTCCAAAATCCATAATTATCGACCTAGATAAGGCCATGACAAAGGCTATTAAGGTTGTGTTTCCTAGTACACGACATAGGTGGTGCTTGTGGCATATAATGAAGAAATTACCTGAAAAATTAAGAGGTTATAAAGAATATGAAAAGATGAAGTTTATTTTGAAAAATATTGTTTATGATTCAATAACACTTGCTGAATTTGAAGAACGTTGGAGTATGTTCTTAGAGAATTTTCATGTTAGTAGCAATGAATGGTTGAATGGATTGTATGTTGAAAGGCAACGTTGGGTGCTAGCATTTGTAAAAGATATTTTTTGGGCAGGAATGTCAACTACGCAACGTAATGAGAGTATGCATGCATTCTTTGATGGGTATATAAATTCAAAAACTACCTTAAAACAATTTGTAGAGCAATATGAGAATTCATTGCGTGATAAGGTTGAAAAAGAAAAACATGCAGATTTCAGTTCTCTAAATATACAGATTCCATGTATTACTCATTATGCAATTGAGAAACAATTTTAGTCTGTTTACACAAATGCAAAATTTAGAGAATTTCAACAAGAGGTGACAGGTAAATTATATTGTGAAGTATCTCTATTCCCAAATAATCCTTTGAGTGCAGATTTTGTTGTAACGGAATATGTGCAGGTTGGAGAGGATAATCATCAGTATGTTGCTTTTATAGTGCACTTAAATGAGGTTAATTGTGAAGTTAATTGCAATTGTCGGTTGTTTGAGTCTAAAGGTATATTATGCCGAAATGTAATGCGGTTCTTATTCGTCATGGAATTTTTTGTGTCCCAGACAAGTATATCTTGAGGTGTTAGAGAAAAGATGTGAAAAGATGTCATACTAAGGTGAAAATAAGTTATGACAACTGGGATGTCAAACCTGAAGGACAACGTTTTGATAGGATGTGTAATTCGTTCTATGAGGTGGCAGATTTGGCAACAAATAATGAGGAATCATTTTGTATGGTGATGGAAGCAATAGACCGTTTGAAAGCAAAATTAACACTTGATGGGAGTGGTGGTGGAAGTAGTCAATGTTGCACCAATTTGATTGAAGATGCAATAGGAAATGAGGAACTTAACAATACTTCAAATGAAAAAAGTAACATTCTTACTCCGTGAGTGGTTAGAAGTAAAGGTCGTCCCCTTATAAGCAAAAACAATCCAAAGTTGAGCAAATTATTTGAAAGAAGAAAGGCAAACAAAGAGAGAAGAAATTAGCAAATGGCAATAACTGTTTGAAGGTATATATTAAATTTCAATAAGCTTTTTGAATACTTTATTACGATATACCAACTAATTTTGTGAAGGCTGCCAAGACTAGGTGGGTTCTAATTTGATCATTTCTATTTGTTTCAGGTTTGTGGACAATATATAGGGAATCTGATTCTATGTTTATATTTGAAAACCATTTGGAGTGTGTCTTTATTTTTATGTGATTTCTATTGAATTTTTACTGTATATGTGTTTTTTTATAAAATATTTGTTTTATTTTTATTTCAGGGTCTTCAGTCTATATTATTGAGGGATACATATAATGTAACTACTATATCTGAAAATGCATATTTAGGAGTACAAGTCATTGATGGAAACGCTAGTATCGAAAAAGAAAAAAGTGTAAGAGTGTGTGTTTCAACTTTGAATATCATTGAACTTCATCTATTAATTTTATTTTTTATTTTTTTACAACCAATTCGTAATTATTCTCTTCAATTTTTGTTTTTGTAGTTTGTACAAGACAATCAATATCTGAGACTGCAAGAAGATGAACTAGAAGGGTGACATGTTGCCTATTACAATATATGAGAATGATGTTAATGAGGAACAATTTTATTTCTTTGCTAGAACAATTTTCATTTTTTTTTTCTTTTCAACTTATTGAGAATGTATGTTGTATTATGACATTTCCTCAAAATGATGTTTGTCAATTCTCAACATATTGGTCTTATTTTACCTTTTACAGATTGCAAGTAGTAGGCATTGATGAAAATCTGGAAAGAATGTATGATCAAACAATTATGGTTTGTGTCTTCTAAATTATTTTGAGTGTAAAAGCACAAGAATGGAAACAGCAGTAAAGCATTTTTATGTGATGCTGCTACAGTACCATCAGAAAAATCAAGTTTAGATGATTCAACAAGAAAAAAATATATATGCAAAATAGAACCAGATACCAAGACAACCAGTATCTCCCCTGTCACCAAAATAAACTAAATTATGATAACACATTTATTAAAATTTAATTGCTCTTCTTATTTTGTTCAAATTTTCCACCAAAATATAAAAAAGGTTATTGAAACAATTCATCAAACACATTATAGGTATTATTTGAACTTCTATAATTTTTAAAAGAAAATGGTGGAGACTCTTCACACATTTAGCTCTTAGGTAAGAGCAAGAACACTCTTTCACACCTTTAGTGGCTATCCTAAAAGGATTCCTTTTTAGTAGAGATTATGGCTTGGTCCCAGTTGCTATCGAATCTGAAGCCACGGTGGCTATGAATTAGATCAGAATGGACAACCATCGGGATTTCGACTGTGGTGGCATCATTGTTGATTTTTCTAGGCTCTTCAAGTTTTCCACCAAAAGAAATGGATAATTCTTTCAAACAATTCATCAAATTATACATGAAATAATGCTCTTGAGCCATTGTAGCATCACTTGTGTCTTGTTGGAATGAATTCAGACAATCCAAGTTATACATATACCAAGATGAATTTTTCTTTAATCAAGAGATACGAATTTTTTTTTTTTTTTAATTTTTTTTTTTAGAAAACAGCATGCTTTATTAAACCACAAAGGCACAGCAAAACCAAAGAAAGCCACAGGCGGCCACCCAAAAAAGAAACAAAGGGAAACCCGCAGCAACACCACCACACCACACCACAAACACAAGCTTGGCAACCAAGAGCACATGCAGAACAAGCAAAACCAGAAGAAAAAAAAAAAGACCACCAAAAAACAGAGACGACAACAGAACAGAAACATACACCAGCAACAGAAGCAAAAACAAAAAACAAGTAAAGCAAAAGCAAAAACATAGGCATAATTTGAGCTCCCAGTTAAGTGCAAGAACAAAAAGAAAAAAATTAAATCAAACACTCTTCACACTCTTCAAATTTTCCACAAAAAGAAAAAAATAGTTCTTTCATACAATTCATCAAACACATTGTAGGCATAATTTGAACTACTAATTTTTTTTTTGCAAAAAATGGCAAATTTCATAGTACAAAATGTTGGAATCAAACATTTGTACATACCACACAAAAGTTGTGCACTTTCGTAGAGGCTTGGTCTGGGTCTATTTTTTCAGAAAAATGGTGGAGAGACAGGAAGATGATATATTTTTTTTACAAACAATGGTGGAGAGAGGTGGAGACAGGAAGATGAGAAACAATGGTGGAGAGAGGAAGATGAAGAGTGTGTTAATCGTTCTTTCAAGAATACAAATCGACACTATGTTTGTGTTAAGGTGAAATGAAATTATTAGAAAATGAAGGGTTTTAAATTAATTTATCAAACTTAACTGAATGGTGTGTTGGTTGATGAGTAAGTATTGCCACGTCAGATTCCACCTGTGTTGTGATGTTTTGTTGTAATTTGAGTTGTGATACATAGCATTACTGATATATATATATATATATATTTATTATTTGTATTATTTTTATTATTTTTATTAATATTAAATGCTATACATCATATATATATAGACTTTTCCCTATTTTTGATGTGGTTGTGACACGTGTCCTACATTAACTTTTACTGTTATTTTTATTATCTGTATTATTTTTATTATTTGTATTAATACATCATATGTAATGAAAATCTTTGGTATTAAATTATTATTAATTGTAATAATATAGTTTTTTTTCCTAAAGAGATAGAGAGTTGTTTATATAATTATATTCTTGCAATAAATAACATTCCTTTAATATATATAATTTTTATAACTTTAAAGTGGAAATTGAAGAAAATAGCCTTTCCTAATGTTCACTTTCTAGGAAATAGCCCATTGGTGAAAATAACCTTCCATTTTCTAACCATTCATTTTTCAGTTTCTATAAATTATTAATGAAAATCCCTGGCAATAAATTATTATGAGTAATGTTAAACATCCCACTTACAATCCTACCATTTTCATCCCAACATATGTGATAGTTGATGTGTCACTTGATAAGTGGATACACATTAATTGTAATTTATCTCACTTACTCATGTATTCACACAATAATTAATGTGTATCCATTCGTTAAATGACCACTCAGCTGCCACATATGTTAGGATGGAAATGGTAGGATTGTAGGTGGGATGTATAGTATTACTCAATTATTATTGATTGTAAATATATTGTTTTTTTCCATTCTAAAGAGAAAGAGATCAAGTCATTTACATTCCTACAATAAATAACATAAAACAATAATCTAAATCTCTACAATTTCATTCTTAGATGAAGCATCCAAAAGATGGAGAGAAAGCTAGAACATCAACACATTCTGCAAGAAGAAGAAGAACATGCAGAATCAAAATCTCTGGTGTTTTGGTTGATTGTTTTGAAAATCGTTTGTTTTTTTTGTTTTTTTTTTTGGATTCAAATCTCTGGCGATTAATTAGAGATTGTTGTTGAGTACTGGCTTTGCAACTGCCAATGTAGAACCTGGAAAAATGGTGCCGAAAGTAGCTCAAATGATGATAATGAAATAGGCGAAAAGTTGGGTGGTTCAAATCAAAGCGGAAGTGATGGTGGAAAATCTATTCGCAGTGGGGTAATTTTTCTCCTTTTTTAAACAAAAATTAAAATAAAATTTGGTTTAATTTCTAATGCTAATTTTAGAGGTTTTTTTTTTTTTTTTTTTTTTTTTTCCTTTTTGTTTTTGCTTTACTTCATGAAAATTCCATGTTCAAACCAGTACGAATCCAATAATTTGATGATTTCTTCTATAACCGTTTTTTTTAAAAAAAAAAAAAAAATTATGTGAAAAACAGAGTTTTGTCAGAATATATGAGGAGGTTTCAAGCCTTGATATGAGAAGAAGATAATTATTAGGTCGGATTGGTGGAGATATACAAAAAAGTCTTTTTACTTTAATGCCCCTGGTTTTTTGCCAACATTGTAGAGTTGATGTTTGCTACAGAGATGATCAGGCACTTCCATCACTAAGGTATGTAAAAATTGTTATACCAATTTGATCAGACTCTTAAAATGTTGATCTTATTTTGTAAGATCTAATTCGAGAGGTGTTTTTGTTGATTTTTTTTGCAAATAATTTGTTTTTGGGATGTAATATCTGTCAAAGTTATACCAATTTGATTGAACTCTTGAATTACAGGCCATTAATTCCTAACATCAGCAGATGCCAATCCAACAAAACAGGGATGTTAGGCTTTTCGAGCCATTCAAGGAGTAGTTCCCTTTCATCTCCTACAATGACTTCTATTAGTTACGTTTATTTTTTACTATTCAATTCCGAGCTTTGTTATTAAATTTTTATTAATTAAAATCAATATAATAATATAATATATATATATATATAACATATCAATATAATCAAGAGGTAATCTCGTAATTAATGGGATATAATCGATTTTTAATTATTAATTTTTTTTTTGAAAATGGAATTCATTGAAGAAAAGAATTACCCACAAAAAGGGCTATCGCCCAACACTAGACTCTCCACAGACAACGAACAGTCTTCCAACCAGACAGACTCACCAACGTGATCAAGACCTAATTTAGCAAGACTATGAGCAACCTTATTGGCCACACGAGGAACAAACAAAATAGAATCGAAAAAAGAAGAGCCTAAAACAACTTTAATATCATGAATGATCACCCCAATCTCAGAACTGTGAACCTGATTCGAACCAAGTAAATCATCCACCACTTTAGCATCAGACTTTAAACAAGCAAGAACAAGCCCCGTCTCCAAAGCAAGCCTCAAACCTCTGAGAATTGCCAAAGCTTCAGTGATTTGGGGACTCAAACACACCCCAAGATGAAGGCACAGGGAAGCCATAACCAACCCCTGACTATCACGAATCACCATACCTACACCCGAAGAAGAACTGCTTCTACAAAAGGCTGTATCAGTATTGATCTTAAAAAAGCCATCCAAATGAGCAGTCCACCTAGGAGGCATCTACTGTTGAACAGAATTACCACTCCTCAACAAATTCGCACTACAGATTCCTTCTAAAAAGTTAGAAGCCCAGCACAAAATATCCCCAGCAGAACACAACTCAAAGGAATGAACCATCTGATTTCGTCTAAACCAGATCCTCCACCAGACCACACAGAGAAGTTCAAAATCCTTCTGACCAACACGAGCCTTGCAAGACAAAACGAAATCAAAAAAAAGAAGAAGAATCCAAAACCTGACCACTACCAGAAAGAACCGAATCAGTATGAACAGTCTTCAAGCCAGGTCAGCACCAAAGGGCATGCAGAACTGACTCAATACCTCTATCACAAATCGGACACCCCAAATCCAAATTCATACCGTGAGCAACCAGAATAGACCTCGTTGGCAGCCAATCATTATAGGCTCTCCACAAGAAATTTTTAACTTTGGAAGGAGGATCAAGCTTCCAAAAAAATTTCCACCAGGAAACAGAAGAACTCAGACCAGAACAACTGGGATTAGAAAAAGAGGATTTGGCAAGCCAATAACCACTCTTAACCGAAAAAACACCCATCTTATCATAATGTCATAAAAGACTGTCAGGAAGATCAAAACCACTCAAAGGAATCCCAAGAATAATATCAGCCTCCTCCTTGAAGAAACACTGCCGAACCAAAGACTCATTCCAAGAACCAGGTGACGATTTAAGCATGTCAATTGTAGCCCACTCACTAAGAACTGGAGTAGAAAAAAATACTAAAGGAGGACGGTTGAGGAATCCAACGATCTTTATAAATAAAGGTGGAATTTCCATTCCCAATTCGAATTCTATACCCCTGCTCAATCAATTCCTTTCCCCAAAGCAGACTATTCCATAAATAAGACCCCTTTTTCGAATTCGAAGCAGTCAAAAAACCCGAATCCGGAAAATAACAACTCTTAAGGACTCTAGCCGCTAAGGAATTCAGATACTGAAGGAGACACCATCCTTGCTTGGCCAACAAAGCTTTATTGAAAGCGCCCAAATCATGAAAACCAATACCCCCCTCCCCAAGGGCCTTGCACAAAGAGTCCCAAGAGCACCAGTGCATCTTACGCTGACCACCACCACCACCCCACCAATACTTAGCACACATACGATGTAAATCGGCAATGAAGAAAGCATGCAACTTGAACAAATTCATAGTATACATAGGAATTGATTGAACGACAGCTTTGAGAAGAATCTCCCTACCCCCACTGAAGAAGAGACGACCGGACCAGCTTTGCAATCTTTTCCAAACCCTCATCTTTAAACTATCAAAAAGACACCGCTTACTCTTACTAGTAACACAAGGAAAATCAAGATATTTCTCATGATGATCCACCACCACCATCCCCAACGCAACAGCCAAATCACGCCTAAGAGGACCAGAAATTTGCTTGCTGAAGCAAACGACAAATTTCTGGAAATTAATACATTGATCGGAAGCCAGTGAATAATAGTGAAGTAACTTCTTGATAAGAACACATTCCTCCACTGAAGCTCTAGTAAAAAGAAGGCTATCATCCGTAAAAAATAGGTGGGTAATTTTGGGACCATACCTACTACATCTGAAACCTGAATAAATACCTTGTCTCTCAGAAGCCGCAATCAAACTGGACAACCCTTCAGCACAAATGAGAAACAAGTACGAAGAAAGGGGGTCGCCCTGCCTCAAACCCCTAGAAGGTTTGATAAAAACCCCTAAACTTCCCATTAAGGATGAAAGAATAAGTCACCGAAGAAATGCAATCCATGATTTTCGCAATCCATGATTCAGAGAAACCCATACGTCGCATCATACCCTCCACAAAACTCCACTCCACCCTATCATAGGCCTTAGACATATCCAGCTTAAGGGACATAAAACCCTTATTCTTACCATTCACCTTTCGTTTCAGAGCATATGAACACTCAAAACCAACCATCGCATTGTCCATAATAGAACGTCCAGGAATAAACGCACTTTGAGTATCAGCAATCACACTATCAAGCACCGTACGAAGACGATTAGCAAGAGCTTTAGAAACACATTTATAAATCACGTTACACAAACTAATAGGCCTCAGCTCAGACATACACACAACATTCTTCACTTTGGGAATCAAACAAAGTAAGGAATGATTAATCATTTCGACAGAACGGCCCCCATTAAGGCAATCTAGACAAAGATTTGTAACATCCTCATTGACCAAGTACCAGAATTTTTGAAAAAAAACCCGTTGTAAAACCATCTTCTCCAGGAGCTTTCGAAGGACTCATTTGAAATAAAGCACTCCTAACCTCCTCTGCAGTGAACCGAACATCAAGAAAATCCTTCAGGTTTGACGGAAGTCTAACCTCCACTGAATTTAAGACCGCCTCCAACATCACACTAGAAGGGCGGGAACTAGCAAAAAGAGAAGAAAAATATCCACCAATAATACCTTCAATCTCAGACTCTGAAGAAGACCAAACACCGCTCTCGTCAAACAAACCAAGAATGAGGTTGCACTTTTTTCTAGCAGAGGCCTTGGCATGAAAAAATTTAGTATTACGGTCACCCTCCTTAAGCCAAGAAACCCGAGAACGCTGGCGCCAAAAAATCTCCTCCTCCTTCAATAAATCATCAAGCTCAGCCTTAATCTTACTGCGTCTCTCTCCCACAACCTCACAACATGCTGCCAATTATCTTTTCTTAACAACAATACACTTCGCAGCACTCTTATTACTCAAACGATTCCAATTATGAAAGATACTTGCACAATCAGATAGCCTATTAACAACTTTAGATAACGGATTACCACCATCAACCGAGTTCCAAGAATCCTGCACAAGACCTGGAAAATCCTTCTTCTACACCCAAACATCTTCGAAATGAAAACGGCGACCTCCCTTAGTAATCGCCAATCTATCCGATAGCTCTAACAAAATAGGTCTATGATCTGAATTCCAATAATCTAAATGAGTTACAAAATGAAACGGAAAAAGAGCAAACCAAGACGCATCCCCCACACAACAATCAAGCCTCTCTTGAACCAAATGGGAAGAAACACGCTTATTATTCCAAGTAAACTTAGAACCCATATAGCCTAAATCCTTAAGGTCATAGTCATCAAGAACATTTCTGAAATTTTCCATAAGAGATTCCTTTCTCCTACCACCCTTGGATTTTTCAGACAAAGCCAAAATTTCATTAAAAATCCCCACCTATTAACCAATGAAGGGAAGAAAATCCATTCAGCCTTCTCAATAAGGTCCAGCCATGAGACCTCTGACTCGAAATCGGATTACCATAAAACCCAGTTAATCTCCAAATTTTATTATTATTAGAAGTAACAACTGTATCAATATGAAAACGGGAATATGATAACAAAGAAACATCAACATCCACCTTCCACAGGAGACATAAGCCACCACTCTTACCCTCACGATCCACAACCTTAGCATCGAAACCCAACCTAACTTTGATAATCTCCATAGCTTTATGATCACAAATAGTTTCCATCAAAAAAACTATATCAGGACGATGATCCTGCAAAAGCGATTACAGGACACGGAATGCTCTAGAAAAATATTTTCATTGAGTCCGGCAAGCAGGGGAATCTACCCGACTCGTCGATATTTCAACTGGCTTAGAGTCAAAAGCATTAACCAACCTTTGTTTCTTCACTTCCGTATCCATGCATGTCATAGTATCACTGTAGAATCTCTTTCTGTACCCTACCTACTCACCAATTGGTTCAGACACCTGCCTCCCACCTTCTCTTGCCCATCTATTCCATTTCCCCTTTTCTTAATCGGCTCAGGATCTTTCGTAGGAGAATCGGCCACATTACCATTCATACCGCTATTAGCAAACGTTGCCTTGAAGATCACGGCATTAGCTGTAGCCGATTCATACAAACTTTCAGAATCCGCATTAACCGAGAACAAAGGATCAGGATCTTCTAGCCTATGACTAGTCTCCCCTAAAGCTTCCACTTTGTATTTATGCTTACCCAATTCTACCTTACTTCCACTCAAACCACATGAAGGAACCTTAGTTGACGCAGAAGTCCCGCTCGATAGGACCCCCGTAGCGTGGACGTTCAACTTCTCTAAATCATGACAATCATTAATCTCCCCTGACGAACTATCTAAACCTCTGATCTCGTTGCTTGTAGGCTGCGACCGCCACATTCCATCTGCACTGTCTGTTTTCTCATTTAAATTTGCGGATCTCATGGCTCCTCCATTCCTGTCATGATTCTTCTCTCCTCGAAAGAAATATACCCAATAGTTTTATTATGACCAGGCGGATTTGAAGCTCTAAGCCAAGGGCCATAATTAAAATCCAAATTAGAAGCATTAACATCAGTATTTTTCTTATTGAAACACTCCTGATGGGAATGGCCAATAAAACCACAATGAAAACAGTATTCTGGGAGTTTTTCGTACCGTAGAAGAAGTATAGATTCTTCTCCCTCTATTAACTCTAATCTGAGAAATCGTTTCAAAGGTTTAGATATATCAATGACCACCTTAAGACGCATATACTTTCCAAAGCATTCACCTATAACCCCTACATCAATATCAACCAACTCTCCAATAAGTTGACCTAAGAACTCACCCATTTCTCTAGTCATGCAAAGTAAAGGAGCATTAGGAATCTGTAACCAGAAACCCACTTTATTAAACCCTAATTTTGCAATATCTCCCGAACCAGATAACTTTTCTAACACCATGAGACTGTTATCAAAACTCCAAGGCCCTCCTGCTAGAACTCTGAATCTATCTCCTTGATTACGAAAATAGAAAAGAAACATATTATCCCGTACCACTTCAATCTCCAATTTCGTCTGCCAAATCCTAGGAATGACCGCTCTGAAGGCCTCCCTATTGACATGTTTATTGGTTAAAATCTTGCCTACGAAACACAAATCAAGTTTTCTACCTGCAGATTCTTTCAAAGAATCTCAAACACTCCACAGTTTTTCTTCCTTGTTATGAATAGATAGTGAAGCACACAACTTAGAAATCTCCTCTGGATCCATAATAAAGAAGAAAATGTCACCGAAAGAGAAAAGAAAGCAAAATCGACCAAAAACCCTAGCAAAACCGAACTACTTCCACACTAGGGTTTAAGAGAAAACCCTAGGAGAAGATTTTTTTAATTATTAATTAGTTATATATTATCATATTTGGTAAGTTTAAATGATGAGCCATAAATTCTTATTAATTAGCTTTTTAAGTATTATTAATTGGTTATCTATATAATATAAATAATAATATTGTATTTGGTAAGTTATTTTATTTTATTTTCGGTTCATTAAGAGCATTTCTTCATTATCTAATAATTTGGTTTTGATTTTTATTCATTATCCCATTAATAATAGGATGACTCTTGATATTTATATACAATTTATTATTTTATTAAGTTATTATTAATTAGTACATAAAAATCAAGAGTCAATCACATAATTAATTAAAAATAATAATCTCAAAGTAACCTTTTAGCCTTTCATATTCAATTTAGTTTTTTTTTTTTTTTTTTTAAAAAAAAAAAAAAAAAAAAAAAAAAAAAAAAAAAAAAAAAAAAAAAACCCTTTCATATTCAATTATCTCATTTTTATTATCTTTTATATAATTTTTGTTTTAGTTTAAAAAAAAAACCTTTCGTATTCAATCATCTCATCTTAATTATCTTTTATATCATTTTTGTTGTGTTTGAAATAATTACATTATAAGGGAACATCAATATTTATTTCACAAATAAAATCTAACTATAAATGAAAAAGAATCTCAACAACTTAATGTACATATATAAATACTCATGTAATCCTCTATTCATTTTCCTAAAAACAATATCAAGCAATCCAAGATTAGAGGAAAGCATAAATAAATACGAAAGATTTCATTGACTCAAAAAAAGAAGAGCAAAGCATAAATGGTGAATTGGCTTCTAGGTTTTTGAAGCAGGTAGAAAACGTGAACAAAATTCAGTGACAGTTACATATCATTTATCAGAAAGGATACTTAATAGGATTGCTCAGATCTTAAACGATGCAAAGGTCAATTCATAGGCAATTTAGATTGCTATTAAATTTTATTGGTTTGGGTATATATGGATTGTTGGATAATCATGTATAATTTGGTTGTAAATTATAGTTTGAGAAGTTGATACATTACTCACAAAGGTTATATTACAGTTGGTAATTATATATATTTCCGTATTTCGTAATATATATATATATATATATGCGTTATGTATAAGTTGATTGATTTAAACAACTCATAATTTAAAATAACTTTTTTTTTTTTTTTATAGGTTCATAAGTGCCAACAATCCAACTTTGACATGAATGGAACTTTTGAATGAAATTTTTCTAATGAATCCTTTCGTAAGTGTAAAAATTCAACTTCCTATATTATTGTAATAATAAGAAAAATTTTCTACTTTGTGTAAAATGAAATAAAATTACATCCTTTCACAAAAATACCTTAAAAAATATCAATAAATATTTTATATAATATATAATAACTAAACATGTCATATTATGTTTGTTAACCGCCAAAAATGGCAAGGATTCAAAGAAAAATTTTCCTTATACGCTTGAGAACATATTAAGATAGGATGGCATCATAGAAGAGCATCCCGGTACCCCGCCACTAAAGTAACCGGATAGGCCTTATACCAATCCGGATCAAAATCAAGGGCTCCTAGACTCCCTAGTACCAAGAAACACCGAAGCCAGAATCCTAGTACTCCGCTACCCCTCGATACCCCAAAACTCTGGTACCACGACCCAGTGGGAGGTGGGATACCTATGTACCTCGATCCTTCCTAGAGCCAACCAACCAAGCAGTAAGTAGCAGCAGATTAACGGACTACCAAGTATCAAGGTAAGAGCAGGCAAGCCAGGGTCAAACTACTAAGACGGACAGTGAGATGACAACGTTTTAATAACAAGGAAACTGACTCATTCCCGCCACTCAAGAGTCCTATTTGAAAGTAAAGTCAACTCTATCAAAATTCCGCCAAATAAGGGATCGCTTGATTCCTAAAAGGAATCCTACGATCTTCTCACCAATCGTCATGGAACGTCCCGAAAATCTCTAGGTCATTGGATCGAATTTAGAGGAGTGCTCAGCAAGCATTGGGACGTATATATATAACATGTTACAGTACAGAAAGGGGACCGGAACTTGAGTCCAAAAACCCTAGAGTTTTCTCTTCCACTTATTGACTAACACAAGAGCTCCATCGCCAACTGAGTTTTGTCCATTTACCATTGCTGTTAAAAATCCCCATTGTACTACTATGATGCGTCGATTATCAATAAACTATGTGTTATACGTGATCTTATTGCGATTTTACTTTGATTCACTATTGTCGTTATAATTGATGTGCTTTATTGAGTGCTCATAGATATCAAACTACTTGATATCTCTCCGACTATGATCTATCTTGATTTCAGTCATAAAAATTGTTAATTGGAAATTCATCCCAGTGATAATTTTCGGTTAACAATGTTGTCTACCCAAAAGTTCTCTAAGAATATAAAACATGTTTGGTATGCAAATTATATTATACATCATATTTTAAATATATATTTTTAATGAAACCCGTGCATCGAACGGGTTACACACTAGTTTGAAAAATAATAATAAAGATTCAGTTTTTAAATCACGGGTCTTTAATTACCTAGACATCTTTATTGTTAATGGACTTTAATCTATGTTTAGAAAATGGGAAGAATCGATCGATGTTGGTTGATTGTTCAGGTTTGTGAATTTAGTGGAGTTTTTTAGTTTGAAATTAGTTGTCAACTTGTGAGTATACAAACTGCTATTATAGGTGTTATTGAAAGATTTTTGGTGTTTTTCCAATTTATTGGGTGGTAAGTTAACTTCATTTACTTCTAGGATTTTACATATATAACATCCAAGAATTTAGCTACTGCACATTAACAGTATAGTCGCTGGGTATTGAGTTAATTTTAATTTTATTTTTATTTTTGTAAACCTTTGAATTATTATCCAATGATTAAAAACGTAACTATACAGTACCTGTATATTGTAACTCGACAATTTTATAAGCTTGCTTTAATTTTATATATTAATGTATAACTTGAACTCTAAAATTCTGTAAATTCAATGATCTTGTTCTTGTATAAGAATTATTTTACTTGAAAACCGGTATCAAAACTCTATACTTTTTTTGTTAATATTGTTAATGTCGTTAAATTAATTAATTAATTTCAGTAACTATTTTCTTATTGCTACGTATTTGTGTTCGATACAAATCATATTATTGTTGTGGATATGGAAGATGTTGGATGAAATTTGTTATTGAAATCTTTGAAGTTTAAACTATTTTGGTGAAGATGTTGGATACGTTTGATTGATAATGAAAATGTTGGATGTATTTTGTTGAAGTTATTTTGGGATTCGTACTTTATGTATGAATTTAATATTTATTAAACGAGTGGTGATATTTACACCCCTTAAAAACTATATGTACATCCAAATTAGTATGATTTTGAAAATCCAATAATACCCTTGAGTTTTTATGTATGAGTTGCCCAAACTTGACCCGTGCCCAGGTTTTCGATTCCAACCCAAACCCAACCCGAATGACTAACATACAAGTTTAACACATATTACAATTTTAAGAAATAAAATTGTATGTAAACTTATTAAAAACTATATGTACACCCTTTTCATAATCACACCCATCAAAATTTAAGAAAAGAATTATAGTTTGTAAGATTTTCTCCTTACAATCCAAAATTTTCTTTTGATATTAATTTTTTAAAGAAACTCCATCATAGAAAGTTAAATTTAAGAAAAAAAATTCTAAAAACACATTATTTTGTTTCAAAATTATCCTTTTTATCTTTTGACACTCCTCTATTTAAAAACACTTCATTTCAAAACATTAAATTAAATTTATAAAGGCTCTTCATTTTATTTTTAAATTTAAATTAATCAAAACACAACTATGATACCTAAAAAAGTATTATCGGATTGTCAACAAACAAACAAGAAAGAAATATCATCTGAAAACATAGATGCAAACAGCTAACCAAACTATCAAACCAGACTTTTTAAATAGGATTATGTTAAATATATGATAGGATTGTTTTCAGATGATGCTTCTTTATGTTTTGTAGTTGTGTTTTGATTAATTTAAATTAATATTTTAAAATGAAGTTTTTTTTAAAAATGAGGGAGTGTTAAAAGATAAAATAGATAAATTTGGAACAAAATAATGTCTTTAGAATTTTTTTTAAATTTAAGTTTTTATGATGGAGTTTCTTTAGAAAATGGATATTAAAAGAAAATTTTGGATTGCAAGGAGAAAATCTCACAAACTATAGATTTTTTTTTCTTTTTTTTTAATTTGATGAGTATAATTACGAAAATGATGTATATACAGTTTTTAAGTAGGGTATATCCAATTTTGTTTATTAAACTTGTACTTTGTGTTAAACTTGTATGCTGGTCATTCGGGTTAGGTTTGGGTTGGACTCGAAAACTTGGGCATAGGTCAAGTTTGGACAACTCGCTCAAATCGTTATTCACGCATGTCAATCCGAACCCGATCCAACCCGTTGACATCCCTAAGTCTCTGCCCCAATCGGTTTTGGGTTTGGGTTTGGGTTAGAGAAAGAAATCGAAAACCCAGGTACGGTTTGGGGCAACTCACTGAAGTCGGGTTTCGGGTTTGGGTATCCGTTGCCATCTTCGATCCGATCCGTTGCCAGCTTTAAAATGACCCAATAATCTAATTAGAACTTCTCTTTTTTGAAGTGTAATCTAATTAGAACTATCAAGTGTGTAACTAATTAGCACAGCAAACTTTCAGTTTCTTCACTCGATGGATTCGCAGAGCCAAACCACTTCGCTGCAGCGGCTTCAAAATGTCGAGAAGGTGATTTTAATCTCAAATTCTATTTTTTTAGTCAAATTCTAATTTTGTGTTAAATTATCTGAGAAAGAAATTGAAAAACTCGTCTTTGATTTGTTGCAGAGAGTCGTTAGGGTTTTGGAGCTCGCAGGAGGTGTCATGGACGAGCTGGCAACCCCAACCGGTCCCAGAAAAGAGTCCATCAACAATCATTGTCGCGAGTTCATGCAAAAAATAAAGGTCCGTTCATTTTCGCCAGAAAATTTTCACACGCATGCATGTTATCAAATCTCCTTGATTTTTTTGAAATTGATTTGATTTGTGTTGATTAAATTTAGGAGTAAATAGAAATGATTCGAGATAATTGAAGCGGAATTGACTAATAGTTGTGAACTTGTGATGGTCGTGCTTTTTAGTGTATAATTTTTCAAGCTTGATCATGGAGACTGTGATTTGATTATGATTGGATCTAGGAGAAAGATTTTTGGAGGACTGAGAAATTTGACAGTTGTATTTTTTTTTTTTTAATTAATTAATTAATTTATTTATTTATTTTTTCCTTTGATAAAATCAGGACATACAAATGACATTGCGGGATGAAATCAAGAGTGCGTGCGAGTACCGCCCATTTGAGAAGTGTGATTACAGTTCAAGAATATCGAATGAGATATGTTGCAAGAAACTGGAATACATTCTTTCGCAGTTGGATGAGATGAAGCAAACCATTGATGAATATCATGATACGCCTTGAAGCTGCATATGATATAGCAATTGTATGCAACTTGTTTACATATAAATATTCGTTTTGTTATTGTTAATGAGTCATTCATATAAGCTTTGGATTATCATGTTTGTCATCCACTGTGCAGGAACGAGAAGAATCTGGACTTCAGCTAGGAAGGTTTGAAATTTGTAAGGATGCAAAGATGGTTCTTGTTGATTTATGTGAACTTTGTTATTAAGATCTGGAGGATGGTATGCAATATATTGTGTTGTCGAGGGGTCATTTTGTTTGTATTGTAAGTTGCTTTAGATATGTAGGACAACGCTTTAAAATTTTTTACACTCAGCAACTTAGGGTTTTCATTGCTAGTGATTATCAATCTATATTGCAATACCCTTTCATGCTTTCTCTCATTCTTATGTTTGTATTGTTAACTGGAAGAGCATAGTTAGGTGTTATTGTCAATCTGTTTACATAAGATTGTGAATGGTGATCGATTGGGTCTGAATAAAATCATCGTCTCTTGGTATTAAGCTCAAATGGTGTTCACTGCCATTTCTGCAATCATGATGCGAGTTCTCACAACCTCTCTGATAAGGGTTAAATGGTTTAGGTTGACAGTGTGCACTCTTGCTGGGCATCGGTTTGCCACCGTGTAGAGTCCATATTGAGTTGTTGCTGCATTCATAGTCATTCCTGCAGATGACAAATGTTGATTATGGAGGTGGAGATGCTGAATATATCATATATCAATCCAAATCAATACTTACTCCCTTGATAATAGCATGGCTGCGTAATCCGCTTGAAGCTTGCATGTGATAGCATTTACAGATGAATTGCTGGTATACGAAATATGATTGTTAGTATACATAATGTTTGTCTAACTCAGATACTGAGGTGGTTGTTGCTAGTGTAGAGACTCATGTCGTAGTCCTAGATATTGTAACGCTTTCAATTCTAATCGCTAATTTTACCATGATCTCCATGTTCATGCAAAATCTTTGTTTCTTTGCTCATTTTTTTTTCTTCTGAAATGTTTCTGATTACTCACCACTTAGATGGCAATTGGATTATAATCTGCTTTGATCCAGTAGCACTTTATAACTTTATGTTGCTGTTGCTGCTAATATCTTGAGTGTTCTACACGATAATAAGCTGGAATCACGGGGCTATTTGAATTTCGCATTTCACTGGCTTGTTTGTATTCGGGACCCATTTACAATTTTGACCATTTGGCAAGATACTTGTTAGGCTCTTCCACTAGATTATCTTGTATTCCAAGTTTCCAACATCATGGTATGATTGGTATCTCTTTGTGTATTATAGTACATGCATCTATGCATTTATTCTGTAATTGAATCAAGATTTTCCATTACAAGTTTTCGAATCAAACATACGAAAACGAAGAGTATAGCAATGATGGTATATATGTTTATATGATTGCCTAGAAAGTCACTGTATTGGTTTATTTCATATTGCTTGTGGAGATGGAGGCACAAGAGCACCTTCATTTGGTTTCTTTTTTTTTTTTGAAAGAGCCTTCATTTGGTTTCTGGCCATCTTCTATAGCGCCACCTAGTCCACCTCTCTAGGGGTGGGTACTTTGAACCCGACCTGACCCAACCCGAAATTGGCGGGTTGGGTCGGGTTAGCGGTAGAAAATCAGTTAAAACATGTTAAAAATATACAACCCAAAATTATGTCGGGTTGGGTAGGGTTTTATTGCCAACCCACAACCCGACCCGACATATATATATTTTTAAAAAAGCCTGCAGTAAAACTCTTTTCTCATTTTCAAGCCCTAAAATCTATCATTCTTTTCACAATTCTCCCACCAGCCCCAGCTGCATTTCTCCTCAATGTCAACGTCGTTCATCAGTACTCCAAGTCAGCGTTGTTCTTCAATTCTCCATGCCGCGCTCTTCTGTCTTCCATGCTCTTCGTTCTTCAGGTATGAATTTATTGAATGTACAGTTCATGTATATATACACACATTAAATCTTTGTCTCTGTTTTTCTGTCTTTGTACAGTTTATGTATATATACTACACAACTTTAGGCTGATTTGATGATGGATTTTTGGTTTTATGCATTATTGAGCTTTAAAGTTTCATTTTCTTTTTCCTTTGTCACCTAATTTCATGTATAAAATTGTGTAGTATTTGTAATTTGGTGATGGATTTTGAATTTGTGTGGTAGTTGTTGTATTTAATGTTAAGGAATTAGAATCGTATGGTGATTTGTGTTTCGCATGTGAGGCTAGGAGCCAACGGAGACTAGTATAAGAGCATCTTCAAAAGACTCTTCTATTTTCACTCTTCAAATGTTTATTTGCTTATCTATGTGGCAATTTGAAGAGTGGAAAAAGAGAAGCCCCTTCAAAAGACTATTCAATTAGAAATAGGTTTATATTATTTTAATGAAAACACTCAAATTCCTCCCCTAACAAATCTAATTACCCTTCATTTTTTTTCAAGTTAGATATAATAATATGTTATTATTAAATATTCAATATTAGTCTCATTTTAAAGATCTAAATGAGATATTTCTAATGGTATAATTTTAATGATGATAAAATTTATAAATTAAAACTTATTATATATTAATTGAATTTAATTAAAAAGATAAAAAGATATAGATGTCAAATATTAATGATGATATGATATAAAAAATAATATAATAATAATTGAAGAGGGAGAAGTTGCTCTTCAATATTGAAGAGAGAGAAGCAAAATCTTATTTGAAGAATCTCATTTGAAGAGTCTATTGGAGCAAAATATGCTGATGTGGCTCTTTTGACTTTAACAAATATCTCATTTGAAGAGCCTTTTGGGGTTGCTCTAAGTCTCATGAAATAGACAGTTTGTTTTTTTCGAGTGTGAGGGCTTTTTGTGCATATGACTGCTTGTATTAGCTTGATTAAGGTTATACATGTTTATTTTGAGTATTATATATACATATATGAGTTGGTGTATGTTGTTGTGTCGGTGTTGTATATTCTGTCAAGTTAATCTTATAGCAAACTTGTTTACTCAAACATTGCATTGGATGAATTATATTAAGAGAAAGCTTCATTGAACAAAGATCTGCCACAACTGAGAAATATGTGTATTTAATTTTTAGTGTTTTTAAAGTATTGAAGGGGTTTATATATATACACTTCTGGGGATTTTGCAATTTTAACTCAAATAAAATGCAATTTGCTTGAATTAGTTAATTTAGATCAATTTCTTTGTATTTAGTTTTCGGTATGTACTGTTACTAATTATATAATCTCTTAATTTCTAAGAAATGTGTATGTATATGTTTATCTTTTTGCAGATGGATGAACAAACTCTAATGGGAAAATGCATGGATGCGGCTCAAGGAAAAATGTTTAGACCAAGCTCAGGGAGAAATTGCAATTTATGTGTTATTTTTCCATACTTATTGTTTGTGTTTTATGGATCAAAGTACATTTCAATTTATTTTATGCTGACATATATGGGATGCTTGAATTATGTGTGAATTATTTGTATTGATATTTGATGGAATCTTTTATATTTTCACTAATATGTGATGTAATTTGTATGTAATTGATTTTTTTGTATTGTAATGACCAACCCGATCCGACAATATTGGGTTGGGTTGAATTTTTCTAACCTGAAATGTGATTGGGTTGGAAAAATTTCAACCCAACCCACCCGTACACCTTTGCATCGTTGTGACTTCTCACAACTGCTTTGCCAAGGGTTAGAGGAAATAGTCTCACAGGCTAAACCCCAGCACCGCATCCCAGTGATGATGTTTATGGGATGGGTGTGCCTTGTGTTCGTAGTTTCAATGAAGAGAGAACATAACAAGAGGACTGCAGCGCTGATTATAGACCCTTTGGACATGGCCATTTTTTGCTTTAATGTTTACTTGATATGTGGAAGCTGGTATTTGATTTGTTTTTTTTTTTTTTTTTTTTTAAACAGTGAAAGCTGGTATTTAAAGTGCAAAATTTTGTTTATTTACAACAATTGCAATGAATTTAAAACTTCATTTATTCTTCTGATTTAAAACCGGATTTGCGAGGAACCACCCCACCCCATCTCATACAAAGTGGTATTTTGCCAAAATAAATGGGATTAGGGAGGGTTTGGGATCGATTCCTACTCCCTATTTCTAAAACGGGGTGGGGTTGGGGTTTGTTGTCCCCGCCCCAAACCCGCTTAATATTTATTTATTAATATTTAATAAAAATTATTAATATTTTAATTAGTAGCATTAAGATATAAAAAAATTATTATGAATTTTGTTATCTAATTTAAACCTAATTTTTTTATAAGTTAAAAAAATAAAAATAAATAAAAAATGAAAATAAAAAATAAAAAAATCTAGTTATTATACAAATGGGGAGGGGCAAGGCTGGTTTGGGGCCACCTCCCCCACCCCAAAAATTCCTCGACCCTGACTTCAGTCTTCAATAGCAAGTTTGGGGGCAAATAATAATTTTGTTTGGGTCGGGGTTAGGATTTGTTGTTCTCACCCCGAACCCGCCCCATTGACGTACCTAGTCACACTTAACTATTTTTACATGTAATGATTTTGATATAATTCTTTTTACATTTATATATTTTTTTTCTAACTTTAAATTTCAATATTATTTTTATTGGTTTTATTTTAATTTTCAATGTACTTTTTTTGTTATTTATCCATTACAATATTTTAATTTGAAGATGTTAATGTTATTATTTTTTTACTTAATTATTTGGAATGAATTCTTATGATATATATTAATTACATGTAAAAATTGATGATTTGAAAACATTTATTTTGAATTAAAATACTTATTAGTTCAATGATTAATAAAAAGTGTAATAATATTAAAAATGTAAAAATGATATGAGAGGAATTTAATTTGTTTGAAGAATGAATATAAGAGTAAAATCAAATTATAAAAAGTGAATAGTAAAATAGAGTTTGGAGGTTTGGATCTTCATATATAGAGATCAAAATTTGATCTCTATTTAGATGCTTCTCGATCCGATTGAATTGGAAAACCATTCGAGTGAAATGGAGATCCATCAGAGACGTTCCTAAGCCTCGTGAATCTTCTCCCTTCTTTCATCAAGCAAATACCTAGATTGCACATCAAACACCACGACAAAATAGGTGCAATTGATATAATACAACCGGACATGAAACACTGTGTTGTATTATTTTAATATATTTCATACGACAACAAAATGCCTTTTTCACACGATTGATGTGGTAGGATATTAACGTACTTTCACAATTATTTCCCTACTTCACAAAATCTTTGAAGTTGCAACAAACATGAAGTACATTAAAACAGATGGAAGAACAAAAATGCAAAAAGCTTATGTTATTAGCAAAACCAATTTGTCTCCTCTTAGTGACTCTAGCTAGTACCCTCATATTCATACTCCTCTTCCAACTAAACCACCAGCTACCAAACTCTTATTCACACAACAAGAAGCAGGACTCGATGGCTCGAAGCTTTGTTTTGTGGCTTCACGGTTTGGGTGACTCGGGCCCAGCCAATGAACCCATCAAGACCCTCTTCACTTCTCCTGAGTTCAACATCACCAAATGGTCCTTCCCTTCTGCTCCCAACAACCCTGTCACCTGCAATTGTAAGTGTCTGCTTATATCTAATCGGGGTTTTTCCCCTTTTTTGATGTGTGATTGTGGGTTTTTTTTTTTTTTTTTTTTTTTTTTTTTGTTTAGTGATCCGAGTCAAACTTTGTGGGTGTGATTGAAGTTTTGTATTGTATGTTGTAGAATGTATCTGTTTTTTTTTTCTTTCTTTCTATATTTTGTGTTGCTATGTTGGTTTAGCTGAGGAAATTGATCGCTTGAAGTTACAAACTTGCAATTGAAGTATATTTCTTTTATTATTATTATTATTATTATTATTTTGAGAAAAGAACTGATTATGTGAGAGAACTAAGCAATTAGTAGCTTCATTATGGGAATGAAGCACTGGATGTGTTGGCATGTTGGAAATTTGATTAGTAGAATCCTTGGAGTTCCCTTAAAAAATTTCCGGGCGGTCTAGTAGAGAGGTAGAGACAGTAAAGGTGCTCTCTTTGTCACTTGATGCACTATAACGGGTATCATCGAAACTTCAAATATCAAATTCAATGCTTATAGAATAGAAAGATCACTCATTCACTTGGTACATTGAGTTTGACAGATAGCTAAATGTAACAGAATTTGTGATGGCTCAATTGTTTTTTAAGTTTTTAACTTTGTTATTTGTAGGTGCTTATTTATGTAGATTCTCTACTTTATGGCATTTTCTATTGGTATTATAGTCGAGAAACAATGAACTTATATAGAGATTTCAATTTGATACTTGTTGATCATCACCATCTTTGGTTTGAAGTTATGATAGAATTCTGATAACATGGTTTGCACGTAAAGGTAAAATATTTATCAGATAATAATTTTTAAATTTGTTTGTGCCAATTTTTTGACAATTTTGTGGGTTATCACTTTTGATTGTGTGATACGTATTTCAGTGTCATTTATTACACATCATCATCTTGTTAATTCTGCCTCCTCCCGCTTACATGATTGTTTTACTACTGATTTGCTATTTCTCTCTCTCTCTATATATATATACAAGTATATGTATATCATATGATAGGTAACATTTACTTGTTCCGATAAAGATATTTCCATCTTCCCTCCATGTATTGTCTTTCTGTACTAATTTGCTTCTCTCTGTAGATGGTTCTGTGATGCCTTCATGGTTTGACATCCATGAGATACCCGTGACAGCTGTAAGTTATAAATCTCTCTTGTTTAGAATTTATATCAGGAGCCTTATTTTATTAGATAAGAGGGTATCATATAATGTTGAAATATCAAACTGAATTGCACTTCTCATAGATTTTATTGAATCTAAAAAGGAAATTCATCTTTAAAACTTTTATGAAATAATGTCTGTTTTTTTTATTCTATCTATGGTAAATTGGTAATGTCAGTTATTTCTGCTATACGATGGTTTGTTGAGAATCTTCTGTTATGGCACTGCATGATGTCTGAGAATTTCATTTAATCATCTCAAGAATGTATTTGTCCTCACTTTTATGCATAAAAGCTAAAATGGAATCAGCTCTACATATTCAAGCGACACTGTCATCTTCTGACATAGTAACGAGTAATATATCATCGAAACATGGATATACAGATACTAGCCTGTGATGCTTGGGAAATTATAACAACTAATGTTTGATTGCATTATTGCATAATCATTCTTTGCCTCAGTCTATCCGTACAGCATACACATGGGGTCATTTAAATTTCCTTGTTGATGAGTTTATTTTCTTTTTTGATGATAATATTTCCTAGATTAGTTTAATGCAAATATGATGGAGATCAGTGGTTATGAATATGTTGTCTATCTTATTCATATCTAACTCTTTGTAAGACCATAAGAATGAACATGCACTTCTTATAGTTTCCTAGATGAACATTTCAATGTGAATTTTATTTGATGCTGTGCTGGATAATGATGCTGATGTTATGTTGCAATATTCAACTGTCTTTGTCTTTTTTATGTGCATCAGGATTCACCAAAAGATGAAAGCGGCGTGCTCAAAGCAGTTCAAAATGTGCATGCAATGATAGACAAGGAAGTAGCTGCCGGGACAGATCCTAATAATGTATTTGTGTGTGGGTTTAGTCAAGGAGGTGTGTCCCTCTCTCTCTCTCTCACTCAAAACACACAAAACAGAAATAAGAAATCACTTTTAATTTTTAATTTTTAATTTTTGGTGTCACTGATATTAGCAATTGTTTTGCAGGAGCCTTGACTTTGGCTAGTGTTCTGTTGTACCCGAGAACACTTGGAGGAGGTGCAGTTTTTAGTGGCTGGGTTCCATTTAATTCTTCTATAATAGAAAAATTTACACAAGATGCAAAGAGGGTACTTCTTTTCTAGGACACCAACCATGTCCAATCATAACTTTTAAATTTATATTTTTTTCTCCTTACAATTCGAATGAGAATCTCAGTAATCTTTTAGAAGGATTGTCAATTAGTAACACGCTGGATGACCCTGTGATTCATAACTCACTCTATTAAGTAATGTCTTAGCTAATGGGCCTCACCTCTATAGTCAAATATCTTAAATAAATTGAAGTTAACACCTTACAAAATTAGCAATCATGGATTTTTCTACCCAGTTGGTATGCTTGTCTGAAATATAATTTTGAAACATTATGGGATTGTTGATGGTTTAAAGGTCTGAGGCCTTAAAAGTTAAATCTATTGCAGACACCTATTTTGTGGTCTCATGGAATGGCTGACCAAACAGTATTGTTTGAAGCTGGACAAGCGGGTCCACCTTTCCTTGAAAAAGTGGGTGTAAGCTGTGAGTTTAAGGTAATAAACGTAGTATTGTCTCAAATTCTTTCTTGATTTAATGCGGAAAATCAGTTATCAAATAATTTTGCAGGCTTATCCTGGTCTTGGCCACTCTATAAGCAATGAGGAGCTTCGGTATCTTGAATCATGGATCAAAACTCGTCTGAAGAGTTCTTCCTAGAGGTCTCGAGTATTATTAAAATTGCTTCTGATTATAGTTATAATGTACTTTGTCTTTTGATTGCTGATTATTCATATTTCATGGTGGAATTAAAAACTTTAAGATATTATGGCACATTGCAGTAATGAAAACTTGCTATTCAACTATTTTAGTTTATTTCCTTAGATCAAATTAGCGATATCATCATTTTTTTTTTCATGTTGGAGGAATTTATTCGGACAACTATGAATATGGGTTGGGGAGAAATTAAAATGCGCAAAAGTTCAAAAAGAGACCACTCTATAGTGGAAAATGAAATGCTGCTTCATAACTTTGGTACCTTAACCAAAATGATTTAATAACTTATCTAATTTAGTGAAACTTGAAGAATTAGTTGTTCTTACTTAAAAGAGACATAATATATATATATATACGGTCCCGTTCTGGTCAGTGTGCATTGATGTAACTATATCAATATCAATGCATGTGGACCACTGATTATGGAAAAGCTTTGATAAGTGGATACACTTTGAGTCAAAGTATGTAAATTTAATGGTCCACATCCAACGCATCAATGAACTTATATTAGTGCGCACTGACTTAAACATTTCTATATTTATATATATATGGTATGGCATTGAACTCCCAGAAGCAGGAAGTTAGAGGTCAAGAGTAAAAATGACCCACCTCGTCTTTTCTTGTATGCAATAAGATACTTCTACTAGATTATACTTCATTACCACAAACATATAGTTGGATAGTAAACTTGAGCTGGAAAATATAAATTACATATACTGCATTTCCTTGACTTGCTTACATCCACACTCACACCGACACACACTCTTCCACACGAGTACTCGTACATGGAATCTCCCACACACACAAACACATGCCAATTCCTATTAGGGGGAGGGGAATGGATATGCTAAAAGGTCCAATGTCCGTTGGCATGTGAGAAGTGTTCAGACATTCCTGATAGAGTCAAACTTTGAAGGGCTGTGGCCTGTGAGGTGATGAAAGCCTTCTGGTAATTGCACCAAGTTGGGACAATTTGCAATTAGTAGATACCGGAGGCTTAGCATTGTGCCTTCTTCAATTGGCATCCATCTAACCCAGCTATGTATATCCAGGATACAGAGAGATGTGAGCTTGGTAAACCCTCATGGACTGCAACATACATCACTGCATATAAATGCAGAAGATGCTAGAGTGAGAACAACGAGATTGGGTAATCGTTGAAGGACTGGAAAAGGGTCTTCTCCTATCATGTTCTTAAAAATATACAGCGTATGGAGGTGGTTCAGATATTGAAACCAATTTGGCAACCTACTGGAAGAAGCAGATGTCTTAGCTGTCGAAGCAGGTTGATTCCACGAGGCAAAACTGTTATGTTTGTGTTTTTGATATCCAAAGTTTGCAGATTTCTCAAGTTTATCAATGACCTGGGCAGATCCTTTATCATTGTTCCTCTCAAATCTAGATATCGCAAGTGGATCAACTTACCAACCTCCTCAGGTATGCTTTCTATACGAACTCCTTGTAGATTCAACATCCTCACGAGCCTTGGTTCTGCTAACAATTTTCTTAAAGCAGAGCATGACACTTCGGTTGCACTAAAGAGGTGAAAGGAGCGGATATTCAACTTACCTACATTTGTTGGGATATTTTTAGCATTGTTATAGACTGACAATCGACGACGTCTGTCTTCAATTTCCTCGCCCCTATCAACCAAGATGGCTCTGAACTTATCTTCCTTGAAGATCTGGGTTGCAACTTCACGCATTAGATTGTGTACTTTACATGCTTTAACCACATCTCGAGCATGCACGGTAATATCTTGGATCATACTCCTGTACATGAGCTGCTTGAAATAACGGTTTCCAGCTTCCTCCTCTGTTTTACCAATAGCTTTTTGAACAAATCCTTCTGCAATCCACATTCTGATTAATCTCTTTCGTCCAATTTCATAATCTTCTGGGAA
The DNA here is from genome assembly GCA_954870605.1 of Acer campestre. Lineage (NCBI taxonomy): Eukaryota > Viridiplantae > Streptophyta > Magnoliopsida > Sapindales > Sapindaceae > Acer > Acer campestre. The sequence goes on from OX940799.1 coordinate 36,418,610, forward strand.
CAGGCTGATGTGCAAGAAGCAATACTCCAGGTAAAATGGTAGATGATTTTTTCTACCCTGGCTCGATAGAAGACCTGCAAGGGCCACAATTGCAAGTGGTAATCCTTCACACTTTCTTACAATGGCCTCTGCAAACTCTTTCAAATGTCCAGGATAAGTCCCCTGGTGCCGAAATGCCTTTCTGCAGAAAAATGGCCAAGCTAACTCATCAGAGAAGGGTTGCAGCTCATAAACGCTGCAATTGTCTTCGATGGATGAAGCGATTTCCTTTATCCTTGTTGTGATTATGACTGAACCTCTATCTCGCGGCAACGCATGCTTTAGCCCTTCCCAAAGTTCAGCTTCCCATATATCATCTAGAACAAGTATGTAATTCTTGTCTTGCAAGTAGTGATAAGTTCTCTCTTGCAACTGTCCCTCGTAGATAGCATCCATTGCATCCATAGCTGGTTCGCCTTTGCTTGCTTTGAACCCGAATAGAACGTTTCGAAGGACATCCATCAAATTGTGTGATGGCGATGTAGAGACCCAAGAGTAGCAATCGAATCTTGTTTTAACCCTTTTGTAAACTTCTTTAACAACAGTCGTCTTCCCCAAACCACCCATACCAAACACTGAAATAGCTTTTTGTTGATGCAATCTTCCTTCCAGTGTCAACTCTGTTAGCTGTTCGGCATCATTGTCAATCCCCATAATGTCATTCTCTTGGACAAAAGGTGTAGCTGCACCTACACTCAGGCCTCTGGATGTAGAACGAATGCTCGTAGTACCTGGAGCTACCTCTTGAATGACATGAAAACCATATCGATCCTTTCTTTCCTTGACCTCTATAACCTTATTCTTAAGCCTCCTAATCTGGGAAATGACTTGATGGCAATTTCGAAGGTGTTTTACAGGATTCCAACCTAGCGTAGGCCTTCGAGTTACAAACCCGTCGATGATGTCTTCAGCATCGTAAACCAAGCTCCTTACCTCCCCAACCCAAGCTCTAACGTTTTCGTCCCTTCCTTGCCGGCGGTCTACATCTTCGACGTAAGCTACCATAGCTTGGAGTTCACTCTTGATCCACTCTATATCTTGTTCAAAACCGGAGAGTAACTCTCTTTCTTGTCAAAGCTGATCTTCCAACTTGTTTAGGAAGAAAATGATGAGGGCTTCTACCATCTCCAAATTAAGAAGACTTTAGATATCAATGGAGTTAACGACACAATGCATAGGGTGCTTTTTTGGCCTGATTATTGAGTTCCTCCAAGTCTTTAAATAATGAAGTCAATGAAAAAAAGACTTTAGATATCAACAAATCACTATCTTTGATTTTGGAAGGAGTGTCTGGTTCAAAGAAAATGACATTGATCAAATTATTACACAAATAGTCCAAACTAACTTATCCTTCTCTCTTTTGGAATGGATTTAAGTATTTCACGAGTAGTAGATTTTTTTTATTTTATAAATATTACAGTAATTCGGGATTGGGGAAGGAGACGTACTCGAATCCAAGACCTCATAATGTAGGTGTGAGGGGCAAGCCACCGGATTAACTTCATCTTATCTTCGTAGTAGTTTTAATCTGATGTGATTATAATATTATACCTTGTTAATAACTGTAAATTGCTTTAGTAAGTGATAAAGTTTGCAGCTGCTTTCTTTTTCTTTCCGTGGGAAACAACTATGCTCTTTTTTAACTTATCTTTTGATTTTGGTTGATTAGTTTATTGCTAATGTAAGAGGAAAGAATAGAAAATTTGTTGTTTCGTGGAAAGTTTTAATTATTATTTATTAATTGTTTGTTAAAAAACTATTCTATTTGTTTTAACTTTTTTAATATTTTCTTCTTCTTTTTTTTTTCTCTTGCGGGGTTATTAATCAATGATACTTTGCCTAAGTTAAACATTTAATTGAACGAATCATTTGATACAACACGATATGACAAGTATAATAAACAGGTTAGACCATTTTTCACTTTACTTTTAAGTAAAGTATCATATGCTCTCACCATACTCTAAATATATAACTTTAATAATTTATTTTAGAGTTTGTTTGATATGGTCTCCAAATATGGAGTATCAAATTTGAGTCTTTAAATTTACTTTCTATATTTTATATACCATAGTTTCCTTCGTGTCTATAGTTATAAACAAATATTTTATATTGATATCTATTTTACTTTAATTAAATTCAATTAATATATAATAAGTTTTAATTTATAAATCTTATTATCATAATAATTATACCATTAAAATGAATTATTCTTACTATACGTTATATTATTTGTATATTAATAATTATAAGTTAGCACTAAAATACTAAAATAAAAACATATGAGAAAATATTAAGTTTTTATTGGTGCATGAATGTGAGGAAAAATTAGGGAATCAAGGTTATGTGAGAAAATTGGTGTAAGTGAGAAAACTAAAGTGAAAAATTATTTAACAAATTCATGCACTAAAAAAAAATTACATTTAAAAAAAAAAAAAAAAAAACAATATATATAAAAACAAGGATAGGTCAAATTTTTACCTGGTTTGTAAACAATGCATAGGGTAGGGCAACCATGAGTCGTCCTGACTCACCATGTTGTCATCTTTGGTGCATATAGTCAGAGTCTGTCCTGACTTTGTCAAGGTCTGGGGCGAAAAGATAAAAGAGGCCTTGCGTAGTTGTGTGTATATTTATAGTGTTCCAATATACACTGTTTTCATATATTTTAACATTTAATATTTTAATAAACTACAAGACTAATCAATAGGAATTCAAAAACTAAACTGTGAGAATTAATCGACATCATGGTTTTTTTTTTTTTTTTTTTTTTTTTTTTTTTTTTTTTTTTTTAATGATTCAAAATAATATAATCAATTTCATTTCAAAAACATACAATGTACACTTTATATAAGAAGAAAAAACATACCTTGACCTTCGGCGACCGGTGGTCAAGTGTGGTCAACGCACAAGGAGTCACCGGTTTATATTGCTCTCTCAAACGAGGACACTCAACCTATAATCAAAACACGGAGCATTACAAATAAAACGTAATTAGAATAGAACATTAAATAAAATATTAAATTATAAATCGAACAATAGAGCATTAAAATAAAAATTACGAACAAAAACCAAATTAGAAATTACCTAGGAGCATTGAGAGATTAAGAGTGTGAAACATAAGAGTTGAGACTGAGAGATTGAGTCATGGAAAGAATGTAGTTATTGAAAATGAGAAAAATAATGGAGAATTGAGAACTTAGAGAGTCGGAGAGAGCTGTGAGGTGATAGGTGAGTAAAAGATGAATAAATATTATTAAAGAAAAAAAAAAGAATAAAATATGTGTTATGATTAAAAACTAAATTAGTTGTTTTTTGTCTCGCCAGAGTGCTGTATTGATATTCGAGAATAACACAAAGTGAATAGCTATTTTTATTTATTTATTATTATGTGAAGTTCGTAAATTGATAATTATTTGGACCCAAAAAAAAAATATATATATATATTTAATAAGTAGGCTCTACACCAAACCCCATCTATATAGTATATAACTGCAAGAAGCACATGATGTGAATTGTGTAGGTCCTACACTAACCCCATTCTGAGCCATTTTTAGACATAAACCGCACAAGTAAGCCCTACACCAATACCATTATGTGCCCTTTTTCCTTGGGCCCTAGGCGGGCGCCCCTGGTGCCCCGCCTTAGAGTCAACTTTAAATATAGTTATAGGGTAGTTATGAGAGAATCCACAGGAGCTCTATTTTGCATGTACTCAGGGATGGCTCGAGGGTATTCCAAGCCTTTAAGCGAAATTTAAAATAGGCCTTAGATGTGTAATGTAAATTGTTTTTTTTTTTTTTCTTTCAAATTCTTCATTAGAGAGTGTGATATTGCTTGCTTTGTTATTATTTTGTTCAATGTTATCTATCAATTCAATTAGATTTGATTGTCAAGTTATTAAATTTTCATTCAAGTCTATAATTTTTATTTTTATTTTATTTGATATTGATGAAAATTTTATAAAGAGCTCATTTTTTGTGATTGAATTAATTTTCTATTTTTTTTTCTTTATTTTGAATTTTTTGTATTTTTTACTAGATATGTCTAATATCAGTAATCAATGCTAAAAAAAACAAATAATTATGTTATAACTAAAAACTAAATAAATAAATAAAAAGATAAAGCAATAGAGTTTAAAACAATTGAACCTAAAATGTTTATGGAAGAGTTTCTAAAGAAATTAACAGTAAAAGACAGAAGAGTTTGATTGCATATTGAAAATATAAAATAATAGATTTTACTGTGCATATACGGTTGATAGTTTTTTAACCATTGAAAGAATAATATTAGGTAGAATTTAAGTGACACTTGTATAATAGGAAACTTTTGAACGGTAATTTAAAAGTTAAGATATTTATCTTTTGAAAAATAAATAAAAGATTATTTTTTATTGGTAGAGGCTATTTTGATATAGAAAATATTATATATTAAATTTTAAGACAATTAATTAATGATATTTTCTCCTTACAGTACAAGCTTTTCTCTTTAACACTTTTTTTTTTTTTTTCTAAATACATTTCATTCTAAAAACTTAAATATTTTATAAAAAAAAAATTAAAAAAAAATCTAAATACACTCCATTTAGTTCCAAAATGGCAAAATCATTATTTTTATCTTTTGACACTCCATTTAAAAAAATTAATTTATAACCACTCACAAATTCACACAAATGTCAGGTTTCAAAACAAATCACAATTTCACGTCCATGTTTAACACAATAACAAATTCATTCACATCTATGTCTTGTAGCAAGCTCGCTCTGGTACCATATATGACAGGCTAGGCAGACCAAATAGATATTGTTTACTTTTGGTTTCACGCACACGTAATTTAGCTTTATAGATTGGTTTTGGATCATAGGTTTCATATAATCGTCATTCATTTACAGCTTGAAACGTGCGCACTTAATTAAGGGAGAGCAAAACTTATATACAAGTCGTGAAATTCACTCACTAATGAGTGAGATGTGACAATCTCATGACCCTTAAAAAGTTGACAAATCATAAAATATTTAAGATTTCATGAGAGTTCAGATCAACAGATGATTTTAATCGTAAGACGGATACGATACAAATGGAAAAGTGCCTTTTTATTGTTGTTGTCGTCGTCGTCGTCTTGAAACAAATAGAAAAGCATGGGGCTCATGAACTAAGGAAGAGAGTTTATGGTGGGCTGTTTTCCATAGAAGGTCAGGACTCAGGACTCAGGACTCAGGAAGGCAGACAAAGCAGTAACCAATGAGTCCCACACTCCCACCAACCAACCCTAATTGAATACTTTGACGTATAAAGAGGTACTCTCTTTTAAGACAGTGACTGTGACGAATCATGCAAGTAGTAGGTCCAATCACACACATCACTGCCGCCACCAACACAATCACCAACCTCTCAAAAAAAACAAATCAACGAACAAGATTCACTCACTCACTCTCACAAACTTCACCATCTGCCTCCATTCCATACATCCTCTACACACCTTATCCTTACCCGTTCCTCCCCAATTCTACGTCACCAACTCCGACAAAAGTATGGCTTATTACACAATTGATCCTTGTTTTTTAACTTAATTTCAAGTTTTTCACTTTTCATCCGTATTAAGTAATAACTAATAACCAAGTAAATATCGGTTTCAAAGAAAATATGGAAAGTGTAAATTTTTTGAAAATTTGATAGAAAATATAGAGGATATCCAATAATATTTTTATTTATATTAGTCTCATCAAATTATGAAAAATATCAAGGATATTTCGGTCAAAATATCGATATTACTACCTTATCAATAATCATTATATATGTTTTATGAGTGTAATCGGATTTTATAGATACAAGGTAATCACATTGAGTCACTATATGCTTTTAATTTTAATTTTAAAATTTCACATTTATTTAAAACGATAGATTTGATCTAATGAATCTGAATAAATCCTATATATAACCTATCAAATAGCATAATCTCGCAATCTCTAACTTTTTCAGAAGTGACCGATTTGGTCCTTACCATAATCAAATTGTCTATTTAAACTTTGGACATTAACAAAAATCTTGAACTATAAAAATTCCAAATCAAAAGCTATATTAATGGTCGAGATTTTTTTAGTCTAAAGCAAAAAATAATTACAAAAATCTTTGAAATTAAGTTAAAGTATAGATACTTGTTCAGTAATTGCCATTAAACAATAATAATATTTTCAAAAATAATAATAATATAAACTCTCTCTCCAAAAAATAAAACTTCATCAGCCATTCAAAGTCCAAACCTCCCAGTCTCTCTCTCTCTCTCTCTCTGTTAGATAAGTTTCAGATAGAATCTCTCTGTGTCTCTCATCGTGGTCTAAGAGGTATGAAGAAGCTGTACAGGAAAGGCACGGTGCATCCGTCACCGCCACTAATATCCGACCACCTATCCTTCCTTCCCGCCGCCATCCTCACCCTCGCAGCCGCCCTCTCAACCCAAGATAGAGAGGTCCTCGCTTACCTCATCTCCTGCTCCTCCGTCAACGACTTTCACGGCCATCGTAAAAACCCAACCCACCGCCAGAAGACCGTTTCTTTGGCCAAAACCAGAACAATCGGCGGCGGCAGTGGAAGCAGCAACAACGATCACCCGCCGGTTTTCAACTGCGATTGTTTCAGGTGTTATATGAGTTACTGGGTCAGGTGGGACAACTCGCCGAACCGGCAACTGATACATGAAATCATCGACGCCTTTGAAGAAGACCAATTGGTGCGTAATAGCAGCAACAAGAAAACAAAGAACAACAAGAAAGATAAGAAGAAGAGAGGCGGCGGCGGCGGCAGCGGGAATGATAACTCGGGTGAGTTGAAACGGACTAGTACTACTGATCATCATCATCATCATCAGCTGAGTCACGAGTTAACTGAGTCAGTTTTATCAGCAGAAAACAACACTAACTCTGGTGTTGGTGATGTTGATGAAGAAGTGAATACAGACAAGGGTCCAGTTAGAAGCTTTGTTAGTTTCATTGGAGAGAAAATTTGGGGTGTTTGGGGATGAACTAAATAATTTAGTTTCTTCAAAGAAATTAAAACAAAAAAGGTGGGTTTTATTTTAATTAGTTTTTGGTTTTTCTTTTTTCTTTTTTCTTTTTTCTCTTTAATATATAAGAGAATTTATTTTTGTTTTTGTATATTATTACCCTTTTAATTTACAATTAAAAAAAATGGGTATTTTTACTTTTGAAGCATATCATGACTCATTAATGTTGATAATCATAACTTTAGTTTAATTTTGATGATCAAAATATATGTTTTTTTTTTTTTTTCCTTCGTATAATCAACAGATTTATTCTTTAGAAAAAAGATTTTTTTTTTTTTTTTTTTTCCTGATTATGTGTTTTTATTTTGCTTATTAATGTTGTACTTTCATATGTCCTTACTCCTTACTCCTTTAGTAGTACATTTAGTGTTTTTATTTATTTATTTATTTATTTATTTTTTTATATATATATAATAAAAGTAGTACAATAGTTTCTACTAAAGCATAAAGTTTTGGTAAATTTCATTTACAACACCATGTTTGGTCTAATTACATAGAGAACCTCTCTAGTTTAGAAAATTAGGACGAGATGAGATTTGTTGATTGGTATACCCCGCACACTGCTGTGGATTCGAGTCGTTTCCACTTTACCAAATCTTGAATTTATTGTAATATTAAAAAAAAATACAGGGTAGAAACTTTTTCAAAGGAGATTTTTCATAAATTTTGTAATAAAAAATCTATAACATTTTACAGGAAAATTTTGATAGTTTCTGGTAGGTTTCCATGGAATTTTAGGGTTGATCTTTGTATTATTTGTCCAATTTCAAGAGATGTTTAGGAAAAAATTTCTATATTTGTTGATCGTTGTAAATTGATTGAAAAAAATAAAAATAAAAATAGCTAACTCAAAATTGAAACCTTTTCTAGTAATGGTATGGTTTTGGGAAACCTAAAAAAGGAAAAACATCGAGGCTGTTTTTACTGTTAATTATTTCTATTTTAGGAAATTTTTTCTTCTGTGGAATCTATATGTTGCCAGGGCAAAATTATCAGCTGTCTTCAACTGCAAAGCTGGAAGTAGAATAACGAGGTCGTTTGATTAGTTGGCCAAAAATAGTTTCTTCTATGGAATTATTTTCGGGCTTTTTTTGTCAAACCATTACAAATTTAGATGTGACTCGAACTTGTCTATCAGTAGTTGAAATCATTACTCAAATCTACAATTGATTTGTTACCAGAGAAAAGATATAAATTAATTAGTAACTGGAGAGAAGATGTAATTCGAATCCACGGTTAATTAGTAACCGGAAAGAAGATATAATCCGAACCTACAATTACAATAGTTAGATGTGAGTTTCCCTAGAGGAGGGGTAGTTTGGATACTTGGAAATGAAACATAAGGGTAAAATGGACATTTGAGGGATAAATCATGGAAGGTGAGAGTGTCACACAATAAACGAGGTCGGCAAAAGCAAGGTTTCGATAAAAGCAAAGGACCCATAAAAAGTCCCCACTAATGACTCCAGTCCAAACACACTTTTCGTTATTCCCCAAGGCCATTTATTCTTTCCATAATTTCCTCTTGATTTAATCTTTTCTGTTGACCATATTACCCTCCACTTTTTTCATTTTATAAAACGTATCTTTCATCAATATAATTTTAAGAAAATATTTACAATGTTTTACTTATCTCGAAAAGTTATAAAAGTAATTATGGTCCGAGGTTAAAGATGATTTGTTTTACTTATCTCTATTATTATTATTATTATTATTATTTAAGGTCTTCCAACTTTATAATGTTACGGAATGATTTTCAATAACTTTAGAGGATTAAAGTATCTTTAATGGTATAAACAAATTTTTAATCTCACTGGGTCCCGGCAGTAGTTGTATTTTCAAAAAAAAAAAAAAAAATGGTATAAACAAATTTGAATCCACAAAAGTTACCACTTTAGTATTTGAGGATTGTTTTTAGGAATTGCTAAAATTGATAATTGTGTAGTCCACAATAGTATACTTTATCTAAATAAAAAATCTACTATATTCAAAACTATATTTTCAGTTAAAGATGAATTTTACCTAATTGAAATTTTTAGGGTTGAAATAATGATGAGATACATAGACAATCAGAGAAAAAAAAATATATTAAAAAAAAAACCCACAGATGAGAGAGAGAATAAAAATATAATAGTAATTATTTTGGGTTAAAGGCCAATTTTGTATTGCTGTAACTTTTATAATAATCACTGTTAGCTGTGCTGAAGGAATAATCAGTTGTGAAGTTAATCAGCAGATGTTTAGTTAATTATACTTTTAAAACTACTATATAACTCAAAAACAGTATATGTATGTTTGGTAATTTTATTTCAAAAGTGCTAAAATTAGTTACAATGACTAAAATAGACATGATTTTATAATCTTATTTTATTTTTTAAGTAGAATATTTAAATTAGAAAAAAAAAATCCATAAGAATAATAAAAATATTTTTTAAAGGTTGTATAAATCAAATCAATATTTAATTAGAATATTTAAATTAGAAAAAAAATTCATAAGAATAATAAAAATATTTTTTAAAGGTCGTATAAATCAAATCAATATTTAATTAGAATATTTAATTTTAAGATGAAATAAGGTATATAAATGATTTTAATTTGATTTCATAAGGATAATAATGATATTTTAAAAGATTCATGTTGAAATAGATTATTCCATAATCACTTTCAAAAAGTAACCCCCACATATTTCTCAAAATCACTGTAAAAAATTGCCAGATTATGAATTAATCACTTTTGAAAGTTTTATCAAACATTATTTTATATCAAAATTATAAAATAAATTGATTTTAACTTCTCAAAATCAATACCAAACTGGCCTTAAGTTTGTATTTGATGATTGTAAGTCAATCTCAAATTTAATCATTGAAAAGGCAATTTGATTATTGATTAAAGTTAATGCTAAATTTTAGTGACTTTGTTGGATAGTGTTTTTGGGATAAATAATCAAATTTTGATTACTCTCATACTCTTTTTGGGATACCATTAGAAATGCTCTTAATGCATCTCCAATAAACTCTTTAAATAAAATATTTGTTAAAGTCAAACGAGCCACATTAACATATTTGGCTCTAATAAACTCTTCAAATGAGATTCTTCAATTAAGATTTTGATTCTCTCTCTTCAATATTGAAGAGTAACTTCTCTCTCTTTAATTATTATTATATTATTTTTTAGAGTAATGCTAGATGTCCCAATTTTTTTTTAGCATGTGAGGTGTCAACATCATATTAGTCATAATATAACCTCATGATTTATAAGATGGTGATATCTCAAGTGCCACATCATTTGGGACATAATTTGGAAAAAAAAAAAAATTGGGACGTCTAGCATTCATTATATCATCATTAATATTTGACATCTATATCCTTTTATCTTTTTAACTAAATTCAGTTAATATATAAAAAGTTTAAATTTATAAATTTTATCATCATAAAAATTATATTATTAGAAATGTCTCATCTAGATCTTTAAAATAAAACTAATATTGAATACTTAATAATAACATATTAATAATTTTGAAGGTCATTCAAATGATTTTCAAATCCACCTAAAAATAATATTAGTTTCACATATATGAAACTAGTGCATTTGAAAAATTATTATTTCTAACTTTAAATAAAAAATATAGGGTAATTAAATTTGTTGGCGGGGAGGAGGGAATTTAAGTTCTTTCATTTAAATAATATAAACCTATTTCTAATTGAAGACTCTTTTGGAAGAACTCTTATTTTTTCACCCTTCAAATTGTCACATAAGTAGGTAAATAGATATTTGAAGAGTAAGAATACAAGAATCTTTTGAAGATGCTCATACAGAGTTTATGTTATAGAGTCGAATCTAGTACGAAAAAACTTTGAGATCCCAAACCTGATTAGTCATCATTTCAACTATTTGTTATGGACCTTGTCAAAAAAAAAAATTAAAAAAAATCTATTTGTTATGGATTATAGTATGCTATCATACACCATATAGGTCTAATAACTCTATTAAACCATTGATATTTATTAAATTATTCAAAGAAAAAATTGATTATTTTTTTTACAATAATATTGGATAACAACTGGTTACATCATGTATAGTATCACAATGACACAATCTTTATAAAATAGTTAATACTTTTTTAATGAGTGTTTTGCTTAGTTTAGTTTAACTTTTTTATTTATTACTATTATTGAGTATCTGGTTTTTAAACCTGTAAAAATTGATTAAAACTTTTAACATAATGTAGCTCAATGCATGCTTGTTGTCTTTATGATTTCACATTAGTTTAGGGAATGCTTGTCTCCTTTTTTGTATATGCACTCCTAACTTTTTTTGAATTTGATGCATTATTTTATCATTAGGTTTTGTTTCATTTTTATAATAATATAGTGGGGTTGGTTTGATCATACTAGAAATTTGAGACAACAATCAATTGAGATAACTTTCCCTTAAATTTTATAAAATATATAAAACAATTTTTTTTTTTATTTTATAAAATACTCTTATTTGTAAGAAACTTTCTTTAATTTCTCATATTGTATTAAAACCTTGCTAGTAAAAATAAGGAACTAAAAAATTGATAATGTTTTCAAAATTTTAGTGATATTTTCACAATTATAGTTGTGTCTATATCAAAATTCTCATCGAAATATCATAATTATGACAACATTTTTGATAGTTTTATTAATATTTTCATAATTTTGGATCATTGATGTATCCATCAAAACTGTCTATACCCTTTTAGTTCAGTTAGTGTGTACACACCTCCTCTATCACATTAGCAGTGAGATATTAGTAGAAATTTAAGTCACATATAGTGTTTGTTTTATAGAACCTGATATACTCATGACCCATTTGATGTTAGATATTATATATAAACAGATTTTCTATTATCAGTTCGAACTGACAATAAATATATCAAGACGAAGAATGTGGATCATTATATTTACATACTTTGATTCAAAATGTATGCACTTGTCAAAACTTCTCAATAATCTGTGGTCCATATTCTTCGTCCTGATATATTTATTGTCAGTTTAAACTGATAATAGAAAAACTATATATATGTATATATATAATGATAAATCAATTTCATTGTATATTTAACCTACACAAGTTAAATTAAAGGGTATTTAGGTGATTTGGTCTAAAAGGCAGAGACGAGAATATAACTTTCCTTTTCTTATATGAAATGTTGCACCCTCCATGTCTTTGTCTCATATCTTTCTTTAATGTAAAAATAATTGAAGAGAAAACAATTAATTATTGAACAAGCGTTGTCTTTGGAATGTGAATCTACCTACTCTGTTCTACTAATGAATACACGACACTGATGTTAGAAAATCGAAATATTTAGTCCAAATTTCAACTCAGATGATATGGCAAGTGGTTTTTTTATTAACCACATCATCTCATATTGTGTGTGGTCAGGGGCGAAACCAGAAGTTTTTTTCTGGGTGAGCTGTGGACAATTTCATATGGATAAAAAATTATACTATATAATAATAAAAAATCATTTTGATAGCGAATCTCGACAGTATAAGAAAATTTTTATTAGTTAAAATAAAAAAATATAACTAATCAAAGGACAGAACGAATCTTACCTTCAAATACATATTCTAACCCAGAAAAAAAACAAGAAAATAAAAAGAAAATATGCATGCAATGTAAATAAAATAAGATCCTACTTAAATTTTGACTTTTGAGGTTTCAAAGAGACAAAAACATCTATTACCGAATCCGAATCAATTGTAAAAACAAGTTATTTTTCAATATAAACAATTATACAATTCTCAAAAAACTCGTCATTCATCTTGTTGTGCAACGTTTCGACAAGTTTCAGAGTCGAAAAAAAAACTTACAGTTTTCTCATATCGATGTCTGTATACCTCCACAAATCCAAAAGTTATGGAAACTCATAAAATTGAAATTCTTGGAGACTTGAAGATTAATTTATATGATAAATCTACTACTTTTGGTGTGTTGTTAAGGGGTTAAAATTTCCCAATTTTTTTTTTTTAGTCAGTAAAGGGTTAACATTTATCAATTTAATCGTTCATTTGGTTAAAAAAATACAACAGGCTTAATGAATTTGATACATGTTTTTAAATTATTGGGTTGTTATTAAGATATATATATATATATATATCGTAAGTTAAGTCAGAATTAAAATTGGACCGGGATATATTTTGAATTAATTGAGGTGTATTTAAAACTATTAAATTTTTTTTTTTTTTTTCAAAAAGCTAGTGTGGGCTAGCAAGCCCTTTTTCCGCCACTGTGTATGGTGATGACAACTCACTTGTCACATCATTTTGATTGAAATTTGAGTTAATTATTTGAGTTGTATGGAATTACTCAATACACAAAAGAGGAGACAATTGGCTCATGTCTCGGTGACACAAACAGCACATATATATTGCAATTATGCCTTACCATTGTCGCATTAATCATATACTATTGGGGATTTGCTATATTAATAATTCTTTTAGGGCCAAAACCATAAATAGCACTAAAATTAAGGGAATATTCAAAAAATGTCATCTATCAATAATTCACTATTTTTATCAAAGAGAAATGATTTTTGAACAAAAATACTCTTAGGGGTTGTTTGTTTTTTTTATCTGAATATTGAATAGTCCTGAATTTTTCTGAAGACTGAATGGGGACTGAAATCTAAACCTAAATGATATACACATATGATCATGATCTTCTTCTTCGATTACAAACAAATTTCATTTTTACTGGAAAGAAAAGTTTTTTTTTTTTAAATAAATAAATTGGCAACAAGAAAACTCACACAAAACACTATATATATGTGTGTGTGTGTGTGTGTGTGTGTGTGTGTGTGTGTGTAAATACATCACCCTAATATCATAATAAAGTATTGATATTAAACACCAATATGAGAAATTATTAGGGTTCTTTTTTATTTTTAAAGCCATTTAAAATAAGCAATACATTAAAATAAATATTTCTATAACATATATAATTATGATAAAATTGGAAATATGTTATATATTGGGGATAGTATCGGAAGAAGATATTTTGGATTGCATTTAATGCAATTAAGTAAAAAGTCAGGATTTTCTACTTTTTATTTTAAGTTGTTTTTTGGTATTTTAAAGTTGTTTGACCACTTAAAAAAAAAAAAAAAAAAAAAAAAAAAAAAAAACTTACTAATTATGATTCAAACCTATTAAGTTTTAAGTGGAAAAACAAACGACCCCTTAGTGCATTTATGACATGTGAGTGAGAATTTATTTATTTATTTATTTTTTGGTAGTCATCTTCATTGTTCTTCATTGATGTAGGTTTGTTAGACCTCCATCAATAGAGGTTTGTTCGACCTCTACTGTGAACAAACCTCTATTGCTCCATCTATTTTTTTTTTTTTTTTTCCAAATCTTCAAATGGAAATCTGTCTTTAGAAAATTTACACGATGAAATATCAACATTATTACACGATAAAATATCAACATCGTGTAATGTTGATATTTCATTGTGTAAAGTTTCTAAAAACATTTTCAAACGAATTTAGAAGGAAAAAAAGGATATCAAATTTTCGTCCATAATATACCGTTGGAATTGTTTCGGCGAGGAGAATAGTATTTTGAAAAAAGAAAATTGCAGAGAGAGAAACACGAATGAATGAGAGAAACAAGAAAAACCTATGAAGAGAGATAAAGCGTCAGTGGAGATTTAAGTTATTAAAATTGTTGAGAGTGAAAACTTAAAATTGATGAGAGAGAAAATGTAAAAGAGAAAAAGAAAGTAATTTTTTTTTAAGTATTATACTATTACATAAATTCGGGGATTTTTTTGTAGAGAGAGGGGACTCAAATCTGTAACCTCGTGGTGCAGGTGTGAGGGATTTACCACCGAACTAACCTCATCTCGTTAGAAAAAGAAAGTAATAAAAGAATTTTGAAGGTAATTTCGTTCAAGCGACCCATAAATATGGATAGAAACAGTTAACTTATTGAGAAAGATAAATATGAACAACATCATAATTTTAGGGATAAATATTGGAATTTCTTTATTATCTTTTATATTTTTAAATATGACACTGAATGGGCAATAGTCTACCGAGATCTGCTAAAATTGAGCAATATATGAATAATCCAGATATCTACTCCAATATAAGAGATAAATTCCTCACACATGCCTATATACAACAGTGTATGGTGAGACTTTAACCATTCACCGTAAATATGAAATGAGAAGTGTATCTCACTTGAGCTAAGATGAGATGTGCACGTACTGTATTAAAAATTCTAAACATCACAATTTATATCTCAATTTGTATATCAAATCATGGATTTGTCATTTCATTATTAGCTAATATAATTACAACGTTGTCTCACAAGTTAGGATTTAACACTTACAAGTTAGGGATTAAGTTTGGAAGTAACAATATGGTTTATTACTCCCGTATTAAATTTACATGGTTGAGCGTTTTATCTATACAAACATACATAAAATCTTATATACATTCGTTCTTGAGCAAAGATTGTTGAATCGATATTCATTTTCTACCCTTTGCTTAACCCTTTGATTAATGGTAAATGGATAGTTGGATTTTGAAGTATTTTAGGTTGATATAACTCCACCCTACTAATATTTAGGGTTGAACAACTCTACGTCTTTAAAATTCTTCATGAAATTTAATGTGAAAATATATGTCAAGAAGTATTAATACAATAAATTATGACATCGAACGAGTGAGTTGTTTATCGAGAAAAAACTGAGCACACGTACCTATAAGTAGCAAACAAAAGTTTTCAGATCCGAATTATAAACAAAAGTTTATATATATATATATATATATAAACGGAGAAGAAAAAATGAGACTGACAAAAAGATCGAAAGAAAGATGGAAAAAAAAAAAAAAAAAACTTATCTTGATAAAAATTTCAAACCGTCCTACATCATAAAGAATATTGAAGTAAGAAAATAGACACGAACTTTTATGATAAAAACAAAAACAGAGTTGGTGTCTTTGATCTTACCAAATCCATTTACGTCTCTATTTGTATAACTTTTATATATAGAGAGAGAGGACAATTTCAAAGGCATCTATAATATCAGATTAGCATTAATTAGTTAATATGTTAACCATTCTTCACTAATATCCATAGTTTTGTCTCTAAATTTATCAGCCTAATCAAATTTTAAGTTTCTTTGTCAGCTAGTTAAGCTCTTATAGATAGAATGTTACGACCATGACACATGATAAACTGACACTACATATATTTTCCATTAAAATGATATATCATGTGATAAAATTTGTCAAGCGATACAATTGCAACGGAGGATATATGTTCATGCTACATGGTAAATCATCTCCTTAATATGAGTTGGGGTGAAATTCAAAAGTCATGATTTCAGAAAGTAATAATAATAAATAAAATAAAAAAATCAACAATAGTAAACTAAGTTTGATGTCAAACTTGAGGTTAGTCATGCAAAATGATATATATATTTTATTTAGTAATGCTAAACAATACAAAATACTAGTTCAACATAAATTAAAATGATTTGATAAATGATATATCTTTATCATATAATTCACATAGTGATATGGTGAGCAGTGGCCAAAATTTAATGAAGCCGGTTTCGCCACCAATGGTAAGTTACATGATAACGACATATCATTTGTCACATATTTGAGTTAATGTTTGGGATATTTTGTCTTTTGATTTTTTAAGTAGCGGAGTATTACGGTTATTATTTTTATTTTTATTTTGTCAAAGATGTAAATTGAATTTAACCTTCAACACATAATGTGGGCCAGGGAATTTGGGCTATTAGTGTGAGGCATCAGATGTTTGAAATTGACTTGAAAAAAAGGAAAAGCATAGCCAAGAAGCCTAAGCATGTAGGACTTGACTACTTGTACGTAGTAGGAATGTGTCAACAGTCATGATCCAAGTATCCAACTAAAAGACAAAGCTAGTCCACATAAATATACATGAATCTGACTTGGTCTTTTCATGCTACTTTTAAACTTTATTAAAACATTGTTTAATTTCTCACCTCTCCCTCAAAATCAACTTGATGTGGCTCATTAATTTTCAAGTCTTTGTAGCAGGTATATCAAATATCCCCATGGGTATAGGCTCTGCCAGGATCCATCCGGTTTGGAGCGGATTTGATACATGTTAATTAGAGTATGGGATGGAGATGTGATTTGATTTTAAAACCCAATTGATTTTGAGGCAGGGAATGGTATATCAGCTCCCTTCCCATCCCCACCCCATTTTATTCCATTTTAATTCTGATATGGTACTCACACAACTGCTATTCTTAATTGTAGCCAAAAATTACTTGACCATTTAAAATATCTTGCTCTTTCAACCAATGTATGATTAATGCTATGTATATTGACTCACGCCCCAATATGTTCTTAAATAAGTATTAGGAGTTAAACTTTCAATCTTTATTTTATTTTGGCAGATTTAATTATGATGATTTTGTATTTCAATTTCAGGTGTAATATTCATACGTTTGGTAATTTAGATTGGGGTGTGGATATTGACACCCATAAATATGATAAGCACATCCATATTTTAATAAAAAATTTAATTACAAAAATATCCTAATAGGAATTTACCAATAAGGACAAATTAGTTTAATTAAAAATAAATTAAATACTATGTACACTCATTAATTACACTCATATTTTCAAACCATATCACTTTATTAAAAAAAAAAAAAAAAAATCTAAACCCTAATTAATCCCTAATTCTATTTCAAGTATCAAAATCTCCCATTATCATATAACAAAGTAATGACAAAAAGAATTTCTAGAGAACTTTGATCATACAGAGGTACGTATTTCCTTAATTATTATTATTTTTTTGGTTTTTTACCTCACGTGTGATCTCCATTGTGTCCTCAATTTCTTTTCTATGAGTTGCAATTAGAGCCTCTTCTTCCTACAATAATTCAAAAACATGAAAATGACAAAACGCATAAAATATGTTTTTTATTTTATTTTTTTATTTCTTTAATTTTAAAGGTTTTAAACTAATATTTGCAAGTAATGAAGAATGCCACCTAGATGACCAACCTCAAGTAGTGCATTGCTATTCCCATCCGAAGGAAGTCCAGTTTCATATCGTCTAAATCCCACATTATTTGTGCTGTAACCACCAGTTGCCTAACTTTTCAGATTTTTTTAGTATCCCTAGATCCTTTTCTACGAGGTGGCGATACCCTTTACACTTTCTCTTCTGTATCAATCTAATTTTGGGAGTATAACGGGTTCATTTTTTGACTTGTAGGGCCACCATATGAATTATTAATTTCAAACCTCTCCTGGTCCATTGAGCTAGAAGCCAGTGTACTTTCATCTCTTAAGAATTTAAGAATTCTCCGGACTTAAGAATTTGAGTTTGAAGAACTTAAAAATTTATCATTTATAAAATTGGGTGTGTTAATAACTTAAGACGGTTTATAATTAAATTGTATTAAAATGAAAACATTCATTTAAATAAGGGTACTATTGGCATTAAGATGAATGTTTATAGTAATATTTAAATTTTAACTTTTAGACATATGTGTACTTATAAATATGAGTGTGATTATCATATTTATGAGTGTCAATATCTGTACCCTTTAGATTGCGATAGACTTACTATGAACTAGAGTTTATTTATTTTATTAACTAATTTTTTTCTTAGTTCATTTAATATTTTTAAAGACTGGTTGACAATTGTGATTGTGATTTACAATATAAAATGTATAATTATTAATATTGTCTTAATCAAATGGGGCGGGTCAAGGTGGGGCGGGTACTAGGAGCCCTCTCCCCAAATGTGGATTCCCCATCCCAACCTCAAATGATGAATGGGACAGGAAAGAGAATCCTAGTTATATTTGGGTTTGGGGAATGGGGATGGTATCCCCACCATGTACCCGCCCATTGACATCCGTACTTTGTCCACACTCTCAACTAGAGATAAATCCTATAGCTAGCTCGATTCATATACAATATACATACACAAAGTCCGAATCCGGCATGGACATCTACATTCAATAGGGGTGACAATTTGAGTTATTGTGTCTTGTTTGTATAAACCTAAAAAATGACTCAAACTTGTTACGACCAGTAACAATTTGAGTTAAGGAGGAGGGAGAACTCGAACCCGCAATCTCGTAGTGCAGATGTGAGAGGTTTACCACTGGACTAACCTCAACTCATCAACGGATTACCTATTTCGACCTAGTTAACCTGTTAATTCATAATTTTTTCAATTTATTTATATAATATTATAAAACAATTAAAACTTTTTAAACTTAATTGCATAATTTCAATTCACTAACCTCAATATATAGAAATAATCAACTATAATATAATCTCCATCCAAAATAAATTTAATATAGTCTTACGAAAAGTTAACACAATTTTCCCAAAAAAATCTTCTACATAAAAAGTATTTTCTCTGATATTTTCCCCCAAATGAGGATGGGGAAATGGAGATTTAGGGATTTGGGGAAAAATGTCCATCCCTAACCCAAACTCACTAATTTCGTATCATATTTTGTATCACCAGGTGTTGGCAACAATTAACACTGCTGTATATTTTTTTTTCCTATTCGAATAAACCGCGTACAATCATATATTCATATCTCAATGAAGATAATCCAGGAGAAATAGTATGCAATTTGTCAAATGGATCCACTATTGTTTTCTAGCTTGTAATTGGGAAAAAAAATAGTTAGTAGTTGAGGAAATTATTCAGTCTAACTCTTTGACAACATGAAAAAACCAAAAGCTCTGCCCTCCTTCTCTATCAAATGGAAGGGCAGAGGCCTTTGGCGTCCCCTCTAGTCAAGAATTGGGGCTTCACAATCACTAGCCAATATTTTATAGAAATGAAAAATGGAATTGCTAATAAAAGTTGTATCCATCTGTATAATACAATACAAAGCACAATAAAAAATATATATAAGCTATATAATAAAGTTAAAGTAAAGAAGGGCCCTTTTTCAAGCATTATATAACATAGTAATTTATTTATTTTTCAATTAGGAGAGATGGTTGAGTGGATTAAAGCATCAGGTTGCTAATTCGTTGTACGAGCTATTCGTACCGAGGGTTCGAATCCCTCTCTTTCCGTTTCCGTTTCCGTCACTGACTAGGTATCTTTCAAAAACGCGAATTACCTGTAGTGAGAGACCCTGAGCAAACGATCCTCTTGTTTTGGTCTGGAGGTGGGAATGGCTCTGATATCTATTCTGTTGATGTCTATCTTCTAATAGCCATCGTGATCTCTCCACTGTTTCTTTAGTCCACCGCTTGGACCGTAATCATTATTTTCTTTCTTTCACTTTTGTATCCACTGCTTAGACTGTCAAAGAAACTTAAATTTTACACAAACACTCAGAATGCTCTTTTTAATAGAAGATAAGAATGATCTTTTTTCCTTCATCTCAATCCTCTCTCTCTCCCCTTAACCTAGTTGCTGTGTCTTGTTTTAATTCTTTTAAATATATTTGAAACATGGGTCCCATGTACAATTCATTTGTTACCATCCATTTAAACAATTACAAAAGGCTACATTTGCAATTTCTAAAACAACCCCCAATTATAAACATAAAATGACATTTATATCCTCAATAATTAGTCATGTTGTATAAGTTCCATGTATTTTTTGAACCTTTGAACGTTTTTTTGGTCTTTCACTGTTGAAAAATTAGTCAAATACTTTTAAATTTGCAAATTACATATTACATATTCACCCTGCTATCAGATAAAATATTCACAATTAGTTAGAAAATATTGAAAAGAACAAGGGCATATAAGTCTTTTTACAATGAAAAAAAATCACAACAAAATAAAGAGGGTTAAAAAATATGGTTCAACTCACTTCTTTTTATATAGAGTTAATAGATGTGAAAATAGTTAAAGACTAGGTATTTGTGGAGGGCAATACCTCTTATTATTAACAAGGGTGAATTACAATTTGGTCCATATATTTTAAAGAAACATCTTTTTTTTTTTTTTACTTGACTTATGTGTATTAGGGTATTTGGTCCTCATCTTTTTAAAAATAATGATCACTTTGACCAAAAAAATAATAGTCAAACATAATAGATGCTGTGAAAGTACTATTTTACTCCCCGTTTAAAAGAATTATGTATTAAAAATTGAATAATTTTTTTTAAGACAAACTAATTGAAAATTAAAAAAATAAACAGAAAATCGATCACAACCATCCATCCATCTCTTGAGATGGATGATGGAGATCAATTAAAATTTTAAAGAAATATTTTTGTAAGGATTCTCATATTGATTGGCTTATTTCGTGGACAAACCACATGTTGAGGTTTAACTTGTAAGGGTAGCTTAGGTGATTAAGGATCAAGCTCAAAGGACCTTTTCAAGACCTCAAGGTGTCAAGCACTCCAAAGGTATATCTCTAGTGCTTATTTTTTCATTGAAGAGATTTAATAGCACACACTCACTTAGCATATTTGCATATGTGTGCATTCTCTTCACATGTCACTTTCACACATGCACTTTTATGAATTGTATCTTGTTGTGTGTTCGTGTCTTGTAATTCGTTTTCCGTAGATGTTCGGAAACGTCCGCGCTTGCACATAAGTGTGCTTGGTTTTGCACGAAGACCGCTCTCGGAGATTGCCTTGGCTTTCTCCTTGGATTCACCATTTTTGGTGAATCGGCGGTTAGATCGACGGCCCTGGCCGTCGAATGAAACCGCCGTTTTGGACCAGAGGTTTCTAGTCTGATTCTGCAGTTGTGATCGGCGGCCATGACCGCCGATACGAAACCGCCGATCATACCTGATGTATTTACTATCTTGGGTTTGATTCTGCGGTTGATTCGACGATTTCGAAACTGTCAAATTAAATGGCCGTTGCTCCCCTGTTTCTCTCGGGACTAATTCGGCGGTCATAATCGGCAGCCTGGCTGCTGAATTAAACCGCCGATCGTCTGGTACAGGGGCAAACTTGTTTTTTCATGTGCCATGTTCTTGTTGCCTATAAATATACCATATTCTCTATTTCTATAGTTAGTTCTTTGACTCCTAAGAACCCTAAACTTAAAAGAGAGACACTTGAGAGAAAATCCACCAAGAACTCACCTTTAAACACTCAAAGTTTTCCTTGTGATTCATCAAGTTCATCTAGGATCATTCATACATAGTTTTGCATCATCACAACTTGCTTGGTAAGATTTTGACTAACTTCATCTAATTTTAGCTTCTTTCTTATCAAACCATCTCTTTATATCCTTGTATGCTTTATGTTCACATGCTAGATACAAGATAGAGATTGTATGTGATGAATATGATTGAGTGTTGTATTGTGATAGCTATCTAGGTTTTGCTTAATATTGATTGGCTAAGCTTTATGATATGTCATTTAGCTTTTGATATCTAGGATTGATTTCATTGATATATCATCATCCTAGATAAGCATATAGGGTTGCCTTGCTCTTATTGCATTTTGAGTATTCATATATTCACATAGGCTTGTTATCTTTTCTTTGAGAAGTAAGACTTGTGTAGCTTCCGGGATTAGGTTGCGTAAATCACAAGCAATTGAACTAGGTTCACTCATACCGGGATTAGGTAGGTGTGTGATTACTTTCGGGATTAGGTTGTAATCTTTCTCACATTTAGTGGATTCGAGGTTCAAGTGTGGCTCACTTATTAGCCCGTGGTTTTTCCCGTGAGGGTTTCCACGTAAATATCAAGTGTTATTTATGTTTCCGCACCATATTACACTTGTTATATTTGTTGACTAGATTGGGGTATTTTCATAATCTTGCCTATTATCGAAAATTGGGTAAAATCGGATAAAATCTATTCACCCCCCTCTTCATTAATATTGAACACACCGAGTTATTTGTTTCAGTTTTATTAAAAAAAACATTTTTTTAAAAAAATAAATTGATGTCCATCACAATGATGGACAGTTGATGATTAAAACAAATTGTTTTTTATTTTCTTTTAAATATGGCATTATTTATTTATTTTTTTTATTTATCTCCAACCGTCCATCATTGTGATGGGAGGTTGAGATTATAGTATATTTTAAAAAATATTCAAAACAAATGTGGAGAAGATCCAATCTCCACCATCCTTCATAATTGAGAGACCTCCCCACATGAGGTGAGACTAGCCTATTCACGAAGTTTTGGCTTAGAGAGGTCTCGCCGCGCCTCCCCTCTTCGCAGTGGGGGAGGATGGAGGTTGGATCTCCACCACAATATTTTTTGAATTTATTTTAATATATTATAATCTCCAATTGTCCATCACAATGATGAGCAATTGAAGATTAAATGTTTTTTAAAAGAAAAAATTAAAAATATTTCCATTTTGTAAATTTATTTTTAATTTTTTTGTTAATTAATTTTATTTACAAAATTAATATTATAAAAAAAAAAATACCACATGTCACCAAACATTAAAACATTACTGAAAGTACGATTTTATCCCTAAACTAGTTAACTTTGACTAGCTAAGAAATCATTTTGATGTATTTCCAAAAAGATAAGAACTAAATGCCTTAATACACATAAGTCAAGTAAAAAAAAAATGACATTTCTTTAAAACATAGGGACCAAACTGTAATCCCCTATTAATGATAACAGTAATGCTATACTTCCCACCCTGTATCACACATTTCTCATCCTACTACGGGTGTCAGCTTATATGGCATTACTTCGTCAACTGCCAAGTGCCAAGTGCCAAGTGCTAACTCACATTCACTTAATGCTTAATTAATTTTCATTAAACCCATGTAATTTTTATAAATTTATTTTGACCCCAACACAAACAATACATTGGTTTAGATCGTAAACGACTCTTCATCTCCTGTCCTCCACCATTTGACTCGAGAACCAAAACTTCAGCTCTTGCTCCATGCTTAGACATATCTATCAATGTTGGTCAAAGAATCGAATCAAGTGACTTTTTTTTTTCCTATTTGTATTCAATAGTTTTAGTAGTTCAGATTTTTTTTTTCAATAACATGTTTCATGAATAGTTTGAATTTTTTTTTTTTCTAAATTTGCACATCTCAAAGTGAAAGAAATTACAAACACTATTCTAGAAACTGTTAGATCTTTTTTTTTTTTTTCAATTACAAATTATCACTGCTCTAGTGATGAGCGTCGTTTGTGTACTCAACAAAATAATAATAATGTAGTTTTTGGTTGATTCTTGAAAACTCTTCTAAGCCACTTAATCCTTTTTAAAATGTGATTTGATAGCAAAATAGTGAGCAAGTTCGTTTCACAGGGAATGGAGTGTTAATTAGATGAATTGACTAATCTTTGAACAATAAAGTAAATCATAGTGTTTGATAGATGTGTGGTTTCTAAAACCACCAATGCTAACTACTAAAATGAAAATACACAAAAATGTTATAAAAAATAGAATACTCAACACCTTGATAAGAATAGTGATAAAATCAATTAATGAGATAGCTAGGGAATATATCGATTAACAATTGAATGTGGGTAAGCTAATTAGCTACTTTAATGTACCAATCTCATTATGTTAACCACTTAGAGACTTAGATTAGTGGGGTTGATATACCCACCACTAATCTATCATATCCAATGGGTTCTTAATCACACAAGGATTGTCAATCCACATATGAATATATAACAAATTACTCCACTCAAGATAGCAATGAACAAGTGATATACAAGTCAATTATAATGAATGGAATCTAATTAATTTGAATGAATAGAACACATAAGAGATTCATTACAAGCTAAGCTAAACCCATAACCAATTGATCCTCAAATCTATCCCCTAGATTAGGGGTTTAGTTACACATATTTGCAATAAATGAAAAGAAGTAAATAGTAAGGAAATAACCCTTGGGTCACCTTCTTTAAGCTTGATCCTTCTTCTCCTCTATACTCCTAGATATAAGGAATGGAAGTAGAGGATATGTCTTGGAATGTGGGTGTTTTGGTGGGAAGTGACTAAGGATTTTGGTGGAGAAATGGTGGGATGAGGAATGATGTAGTGAAGTAATCAAGGTTTTGTGTTGAGGGTTGGATGGATTAGATGAGTTCAAGGAGAGAAATGGAGGATGAGGAATAGTGTGCCATGGATGAAGAGCTAGATCTCAAGTGTGTTCTCTGATCTCTTTCTTAGATTTTCGATCCCTTTGAAGAAGAATGGTCGTCCTATTTATACACACTCTTGGACATGTACTGATAACCGCTTGATTCGCTGATGTGGCGCCTTGTTCGCTATTTCGTCGCTATGGCGACCCTGGTGCATAAAACGGTTGCAGGCAAGGGTCGCCATGAGAACCATCTTTTTTGTCATCTAGCAAGTGGTGACCATGGGCAATTTGTATAGAGGTCGCCACTTGCACCTCTAGGTTGCCATGGCGACCATATGTGGCGACCCTGCAAAATGAAAATGGGTCGCCACTTGCAACATCAAAGTCACCATGGCGACCCTAAATGGCGACCATGCCTTGACTGAAATAGGTCGCCACTTGCAAGGGTGGTCGCCATGGCGACCCCACCTGGTTCATTTGGAGACTTTCTGTCGCCATGGCGACCAAGTGGCGCCCAAATGGCGACCTTCTGATGACTTTGGAGAATCCTCTGTCGCCATGGCGCCCATGTAGCGACCTCTCATGTCTAAGTGGCGAAAATGCCCTGTTTCTTCCCATTTGTGAGGCATTTTTCACACAAGTCCTCCACTTCATCTCCATTGCTCTTGAAACCTGATAAAACTTGAAACACTCATTTTAACAACATTAAACACCGGGAAATGCCCGAGAATCAAGCGAAAAGAAACGGAAATGAGGGTCAAAATCATACCAATTTTGGCTTGATCATCTAGAAAGACCGATAGAGGTTTTTTGTACAATTACTAAGAAACAAATTTACATTCATGTGGTAGAATGACTCAGAGTGTGTACAAATATTTGATTGTTGATTGTTGTTTGTTGTTTTTATAAATAAAATAGCAAATACAAAATAGACAAGAAAAGATAAATTTGTCATATTTTCTTATCAAATATTTTAATATTTCAAATTATGTCTATAAGGTGTTTGATGAATTGTTTGAACCAACTTTTTGTTTCTTTTGGTAGAAAATTTGAATAGATTGAGAAAGTAATAAAATTTAATTGAAATTTAGCTTCATATTTAGTTTATTTCAAAAAAAAAAAAAAAAAAAAATCATACTGAAAGTTTAAGATGCTATGGTCATATTCCTCCAAAATATGGTTTTTGGTTGCAGCCTCTCACCTTGTTTTACTAATATTCCGACTTTTTTATTTTATTTTATTTTATTCTATTTGTATTCAATAGTTTTAGTAGTTGAGATTTTTTTTTTTTTTTTGTTCAATAACGTGTTGGATGAATAGTTTGAATATTTTTTTTTCCTAAATTTACACATCTCAAAGTGAAAGAAATTGCAAACACTAAAAAAAACTGTTAGATTTTATTTTCAATTACAAAGTATCACTGCTCTAGAAAAACTGTTAATTTTTTTTTTTTCAATTACAAAATATGGTTTTTGGTTGCAGCCTTTCGCCATCTCAAGTTCCTTTGTTTCTTCATTTCTCTTTGTTTTCAAGGAACAACTTAATCTTAGAGATGGGTCGCATCCACACAAAGATTGTGAAAAAGTCATCCCGTCAGGTGATTGAGTAGTACTACTCTCGGATGATGTTGGATTTCCACACCAACAAGAAGATTTTGGAGGAAGTTGCCATCATCCTGTTAAAGAGGTTGCGTGACAAGATTGATGGTTTCTCTACTCACTTGATGAAGAGGTTTAGAAAGGACCAGTTCGTGGCTTCTCACTAAAGATGCAAGCAGAAGAGCGTGAATGTCGCATGAACTTTGTTCCTAATGAGTCAGCTCTTAGGATTGATGAGATTAAGGTTGACAAGTAAATTGGAAAAGGATTATTGCAAATTGGACAAGTTTATTACAGTAACTTGATATCATTTTATTACAATAACTTTATATTAATGTACCCATATTTTTTTTTTGTTGACCGTCATGTTGTATATATATATTCGATCAAAAGATATGCCAGCAAAACATGTAGGAAAAACGGATGTAAATATAACCACGTCATCCTTTGACCAGTCAACGAAGGGAAACAATGACCGTATGGTGCGCCAGCCAGCCACGTCATCTAGATCAGTCAAAATCAGAAACACACTCGCCAGAATAAGCCGACCTAGAAGATAGAACTATGTTCGTCAAATAAACTCACTTGGCTGAAATCTGCGAGATCAAAAAGCATCCTTAAATCATTATACCTGCTGCAGGTAGGAATTCAGCAAAATATAAGGTGCAAAGACGTATCACACTTCAAACAGGAAACAAATCCTAATCAACTCACCATACTAGATTCCTTATGCAACTGAAATAGGAATTCCGCTATTAACATGGAATAGGCAAGGGGAAACCCTAGTTAGTCCAATATAAATAGAACCATGAATTTCACCTGGAGGGGGTTCAGAATTTGAGAGAATGAAAGTAATTGTATGAGAGATTTGAGTGTGTAAAATTACGATAATCGATAGTGTTATTTCTCTGCCCTCAAGGGCGCCGTGGTTTTTTCCCATTCAAGGGTTTTCCACGTAAAATTGGTCTCACGTGCATTGATTTACATTCTCTTTGTGCTTATTTAATTAAATATAATTGTTGAAACGTGGTAATCCAGAATTCGCTGTCAACAATTGGTGCTAGAAGAAAGGGGTTTTGAACAAGAAACTTCGAGGATTCCTCACAAACAGATACAACACGAGCAATGACAGCGATATAGATGGAATCCCTAGTGACAATCAAGTCCTCGAGGCAGCTGTAGTAGCAGGGGATGGAACTTTGGCAACCGGGGAACATTCGGCGGTAACACTAGGAACTAGGATAGCCGATCCAGAGACTTTACAACACTTTCAAACTGTGTTGATGAATTTGGTTAGTAAAGCTAACAAGATAGGACTCTTACTCCCTATAAGCTTGGGAGCTTCGTCTCCCTATGAGTTGACAACAAGTACACCTGGAAATCATCCACCAGGAAGGCTACGATCAGAAGTCCATGTCACAACTCTCAGTACCCAGGCGAAACCAACCATGGAGGGAACACCAAAGGACCAACCAGAAATCCTAGAAGGAAGAAGGCAAAAGAAGGGAAAAGGTTTGCTAGGCAAGGAATTTCTGGAAAAGCAAAGCCGTGGACAAATACATAGGGCGACAACCGACAACGCATATTAAAGAAACTGGTGCAGATATCGATCTATCCCGTTAGAGGACAGAAGTCCTCAGCCAAGGAAGGGATTGCGATCAAAAAGGGTGAGGTAAAGGAGGTCCGAAAGTATAGATGACCTGAGGGCTGGTGGGAATACGGACAGCAGAGAAGATGATTACCAAAAGATGACGATCAAGAGCAGGCTTGACCCTGAAGGAGAGTCGATTGGTCACCGAAGCGTCACCCTCCAATAACTATAAAAAAAGGTCTCAATAATGGCTCAGAGATATGGGCATAATATTTCTTCAGATGACGAGTTAGATAACCCATTCATCGACCATGTCGCTCTCACCCAATTCCCGAAAAGGTTCAGGATGCCAACTATCAAGCAATACAAAGAAAACAGGGACCTAAAAGAGCATGTCCAATGATTCCGCAATGTCATGGCCCAATATGCGTCCAATGACAGTCTCTTGTGCTTGATGTTCCTATAAACTTTCGGCGACCTTGCTTCCAGGTGGTTTGGGCGTCTCCTACCCAAAAGCATTAACAATTTTTTCAGTTTCAGGAAAGCATTCGTAAGACAATTCATAGGAAGTGTGTAGCAAAGAAAATCACTAGCTCACCTGTCAAATTTAAAGCAAGAAACTAATGAATCACTTAAGAAATACCTGGCCAGATTCAGGAAAGAAGTCGCCTAAATTGAAGATGCTAGTGACGTGGCTGTCATAGCTGCTTTCACCAATCGGTTGCAGAGTGGCCGCCTGTCTTTTGACCTGCTGAGAGATCGGCCAAAAACTTACGAAGAGATAATGGACATAGCCGACGATTTTGCATTGGTAGAAGAGGAAGAAGTAGCGCAAGGGGGTAGCTACGTACATGGTCACAAACCTGACACAAAACTTGAATCTAGGGATGACAAGACAAAAGGTCAGTCGCTTGATCGCCAAAGAGATGAGAAAAGTCGGAGGAGTCAGCCCAGAAAGAGCAGGGGAAGCAATCGAACCAGTAGGGTCTGAGGGAAGTATAACAACTACACTCCTTTAGCAGGCGAACAAGAAGACATACTTTCTGTGGTGGAAGAAAAAGGGCTTACCAAGTATCCGTGACAACAGTCGGCTAATGCCCGGAAGGAAACGATGAATACTGTCGATTTTACAATGATCATGGGCACGACACTTTTAAATGTTTTCAGTTGCGTGATCATATTGAAAGCTTAATCAGGGACGGACACCTTAAAGATTTCACCATAAAGGGAGACAAAAATAGTGTTCGCCAAGATAACCATCGAGGAAACGGACAAGAAAGAAAGCATCCAAGAAAAAGCAGTCCAAGTACTACAATAAATACTATTTTTGGCGGGCCTCATACTGGTAGAAGCAATAGAGAAAGAATGTCGGAAGTCTAAGAAGTAATGTACGAAAGTAGAGATATGGAAGTGAACTCCGTACAAAAAAACCACAAGAAAGCAAGAGAGGGGCACGACCCGATAATTTTCACAGTCGAAGACTTAGAAGGAATTGATACAAAGCCCAACGACGCAATCGTCGTAAGGGTCCAAATAGCCCACAGGGATGTCCTTCGGGTAATAATAGACAACGAAAGCTCAACCAACATTTTGAGCGCTATGGTGTACGATGAACTTCGACTGGATAGAAAGGACTTGGAACCATTTCATGTGCCCTTGAAAGGGTTCGGAGGCACAGAAGTAAGATCCTTGGGAACCGTAAAGCTACCTGTAAGGTTCAGAACAGCACCTTATCAGAGAACGATCTTACTAGATTTCGTTGTTGTTGACATCTATGATCAAACCAAAATTGGTATGATTTTGGCCCCTCTTTCCTTCTCCTTTTGTTTGATTCTTGGGCATTATCCCGTGATTTAATGGTGTAAATTAAGTATTTTCAGGAATTTATAGAGTTCAAGGACATTGGAGTAATTTTGGTTAATTGAGGGCAAAAGTGTAAATATTGCAAGAAGAATTGAAGATTTCGCAATTATAGAAGAATATAGGGGTGCTTCCCGTAATTTGTCATAAGATCACGCAAGCAGTGCCACGTAAGACAGTGAAACGGTGCGTTTTAAGTAGTGGGAGATTTGGGCTTCTAATTGCACCCCAACCCATTTCTGTGTGTAGGCCTAATATACTTAAACGGTGTGTTTTGAATTAATTGCAAGCTGGCCCAAGCAACCAAGCCCAACTAAATCAGCCCAGATCCTTAGAGTAAGTGAAACGGTGCGTTTCACTTGTTGAAGGAGGCCCAACTGATGCAACCCATTGCACCCCATCTTGCTGCTAATTGCACCCCAACTATTCATCTTCTTCTTCAAAGCACCAGCGACAGCCATGGCAGCCAAACCCTAAGTGCGCCGCCGGCCAGATGAGGCCCTTCCCGGAGCCACCGTTGGCCAACTCCGGTGCCAAACGGTCGGCCAAGTCACCGGCTCTCCGGTCGCAACAACTCCGACCCCCCAATCGGCCGGAATCCGGCAGCCCCTCTCACGCCTCACCGTCCACTCTTGTCTCGCCACGTCACCAATTGGGTCGCCATTTGTCATTCGAGGTCGCCATGGCGACAGGGAGTTGATTCCCACACCTGATGAGGTCGCCATTTGGTCGCCCTAGAGGTCGCCATTTATGCAAGCAGCGACCTCTCCTCTGCTCATTTCTGATTGGGTGGCAAAATTACAAGATGCCCCCCTCTGTTGGACTAAATGGTAATTTGCCATGGTCAGGGGGTGTTTTGGTAATTTGCCACCCGAGACCTAATTTGAAAATCCTATAAATTCATCACATTTTTCCTCTTTTGGACAATCTCTTGACCACCAAGAAACCTCCTTTCTACCATTCCTAATCTCTCCATTTCTCTTCTACCTAAGCTTAAAATCTAGATTACTTCACCTAAATCATTCCTCTCCTTCCATTTTCTCCACCCCTTTCCTTTGTCACTTTCCATATGACTCCACCTATCTAGACATATCCTCAACACCCACTCTTTGCACAAGATTCAAGCAAGGAAGCATCAAGGAAGGATCAAGCTTACAAGAGAGACCCAAGGGTGATTTCTCTCCATTTTACTTCCTTTTCTTGTTTGTAATTATGTGTAATTAAAACCCCTATTTTAGGGGATGATTTGAGAGACTTTTTGGACATGAGTATTTATTAAAGCTTTCAATATTTTGTTTGCATGATTTAAGTTTTATTTACTTTTTAATTAGATCTTGCACTTATGTGATTAATTGAGTTATTGACACACTTGTTAATTACAATATGTTGTAGGATTAATTTGTGATAAAATTGATTGAGTATTGACACACTTGATTGATTAGAGCATATAGTGAATAGGATAGGCTTTTGGAGGGGTGATCAACCTCGATTGCCTAGACCATTTGATTATCACTAACCGATTCCGCCGTGACCCCCTTTCCTTAATCGGTTAGGCATTGCGGTGGGAAGTTGTTTAGGGTTCGTAGTGACGGTCTAAACAACACATTTGAATGAGATCGGTCCTTGATTGCGTAGATTGTGCATTAAAGAAGCCATGTATGAATTGCTCATTGTCCATTAGCTACTCTATCATTTCCCTAGAATTCCTATTAATTGTTTATTCCATATTTCTTATCTAGATTTGTTGAGCATTCCATTTTATTAGTTTTATTAGGTTTATTTTACATGTATGTTTGATGGCTTGACAACCCATTCACTCATCCATTTATCTATGATTTATTTTATTGTTTATAGATTAGCTAATTAATTCAACATATTACTCTAATTCCCTGTGGAACGAACTCTAAGCTTACCACATTACTCATTTTCAAATCTTAAAATATATTGCGTAAAGATTCATTTTGTAACATTCTTTTGGTAATTCGCAATTTGGTAACGACACAAAAAGCGAGTCATCAAAATTGGCGCCGCTGCCGGGGAATTAAAGCGATTGTTGAATTACTTAGTTTTTCTTTGTAGTTTAGATTTTTCATATTTCTTTTGTTATTCATTTTTTTTATATATATAGTTAGATTTTTTTTAGTTATTTATCATTTTCGTTATTTTTATATTTTATAGTCTTGTTCTTGTTTTTCTTTTATTTTTCTTCTATTTTTCTTTTCAGGAACAATGGATCCTTTTGACTTGCAATTGGCCATATTCAACCGGGACATGGAGTTATTTGCCTCAAGGCACTCGAAGGAAGAAAGAGCTCATGACTCAAATTCTTCCCATATGGGGCCGATGGATGGTAGTCCCGTGGAAGAAATGCTAGAGACCATCCGAGCATCACAAATGTCATTCGAGCACACTTTGAATGGATGTTTGGAGGCAAGTGCACTTAGGTTTTCGGGATTAGAAACTTCATTGAGAAGAATAGAAGTGCACATTGGAGCTATCATGGAAGCCATTCAAGCACAAGAGAGCCAAGAGTTCCCAAATCCACCTATGCTAGAAGAAGCTACCACCATCCATTGGAAGGGTGAGAATGTAGAACACAATTATTTTCATAATTGTGCCATGGAGTCTTCTAGTGTTGAAGGTGAAGAAGTAGGAGAAGAGGAGATGAATGAAGAAATGAAGGAATCAAAGCCTCATGTTCCTCCTACTATTTCTCAAAGCCGCCTACTTAAAAGCATTTGGAACACGCCGGCGGGCATCAAATACTTCCAAGACCTAATCGCATATAGGCGCATCTTCGAAACTTTGGAATTCGGTTGACCGATCCAAGTAGCACGTCTAGCGGGGACGTAAAACCAAGCGCTTGGTGGGAGGCAACCCACCTAGGTACAATTTCTTTTCTTGCTTTTTATTTTATTTTATTTCTTGCTTTTTAGTTTTCTTGCTTAGAATAAGGGTGTGAATTGTTTTTGATAGTGGATTTAGGCTTGAATGATAACATATTTTGTCCACATGGATTGCGATATGACTCTTGATGAACTTACATTGCTATATCTCTTGAGTTGATTGATGAATATATAGGATGATATTGAAACACTTGATTTAATTTTTGGGATAAATTCTAAAATGGACATTGATGTGTTGTTAAACTCTTTGATTGATGATGTGTTGCGCCGAACTTACCGGTATATGCCCCAAAGACATTGAGGACAATGTCTAATTTAGGTTTGGGGGTGTGTGCACAATATCGTCTCTTGTTTGCAAATTGTGTGCAACAAATAGTTTGAGTTAAAATTTTCAAAATTTTTCGAAAATCTTGTGATAATGCCATGCTTGAGCATACTTTTCTTGTTGAGATTGTGCCTTTGTGTGTGCAAGTGAGGAATTGTGTATCTTTGCCGTGCTTAGTTTAGATTAACTTCATGCCATTTAGGGTTGCATTGCTCAAAGCGCGCTAGTTCTTTTCTCTTGATGTTAGAGTGGATGTTCAATTGTGCTTGAAGGTTAGGAATTAATAGTGGAGACTTCCCGTGAGGTTCACAAACACAGCCTTAAAAAGCGTATTTTGAGGGAAAGTTTTTACTCTTTAAACACTCATTCAAACACACATGTTATCATACTTAAAATGTCTCATTCGCACTTAAATGTTGTTTGCCATAGAACATATGGACTGCTTGTGGATGCCTTGATTGACTTTGTGGACAAACCTTTAGAAATGATTTTAGGCAATGCATGTGAAAAAACCACCAAATTGGCCTAAATACATCCTATCCCTCTAATGTGTGTGCTCCATAGCCCATTTGAAGCCAAACACAATTAAGCTTTTCATTCATGAACCACATCAACATAAACCATATAGCCTAAACACTAGACTTACCTTTTACCAAATGGTTTGCTAAGGCTTAGGGGTTGAATGTAAACTTTGAGGTGTATTAAAATGTAAGGTGTGTACTTAGGCAAATATGTATGTGCAAACACATGAAAAAGATGAAATGCAATGCTTGAAAAGAAAAAGAAAAGACAAGCAAAGAAAAGAAAAGAAAAGCATAGCAAAAGAAAGAAAAGAAAAAGAAAAATGATGAATGAGGCACAAAATGCCTAGATCAATTTTGCAGAATTAAATGAGCTACTCAATGAAAATTAAGAATAGAAAAATGCACAAAGTAAATTGTAAGCCTAGACGCCTAGTGTGGAATATGCAAGTTGTAATGAGTATGTTGTGCTTAATTAGAATGTATGCCTTAGTGTGACCTTTTGGTGTTTGAAATCAATTTTTCCTATTTATTGACTCACCATTCACCTTTGGCCCCATTACAACCAAATGAAAGACCTATTTGATCTTTAGGGATGTCCACTTTGGAAATTTTGGTTGATGCATGTTCTTTCCGTTCATGGTTTTCAATTCCATTCATGAGACAAATTTTTAGAAATTGTGTTTTTAAATGATCATGTGCAATTATATTTGATATCTTGAACATAAACTCATATTGCATATGGATTGTGAGTGAAGCCTAGGATTCCGTGTGAAAATGAGAGAATCCGGTGAGGATTAGATGTCGAGGCGAATTATATTCTTGTCCTAAAGGCACTTTAGTTTTAAAGCTTAAGCATCTTGAATGTGGAATCGCGTTGCGTGCAATGTGTACTTAGAGTGGCATGTCTTTAATCTTTATTTAGCATCTCTTACATGCATTATTTCCTAATGAGCACAACGTTGGTTTAATCTCTTCACTTTTGGTTTTGCAAGTCGAAATATTGGCTTTTGAGTCTTTTGCAAAGAGTTGGTGTTTTAATGTGATTATTTGATTTTTAGATACATGTCCTTTGTGTGCTTATGTTTGTTTTGCTCGAGGACGAGCAAAAGATAGGTTTGGGGGTATTTGATCGAACCAAAATTGGTATGATTTTGGCCCCTCTTTCCTTCTCCTTTTGTTTGATTCTTGGGCATTATCCCGTGATTTAATGGTGTAAATTAAGTATTTTCAGGAATTTATAGAGTTCAAGGACATTGGAGTAATTTTGGTTAATTGAGGGCAAAAGTGTAAATATTGCAAGAAGAATTGAAGATTTCGCAATTATAGAAGAATATAGGGGTGCTTCCCGTAATTTGTCATAAGATCACGCAAGCAGTGCCACGTAAGACAGTGAAACGGTGCGTTTTAAGTAGTGGGAGATTTGGGCTTCTAATTGCACCCCAACCCATTTCTGTGTGTAGGCCTAATATACTTAAACGGTGTGTTTTGAATTAATTGCAAGCTGGCCCAAGCAACCAAGCCCAACTAAATCAGCCCAGATCCTTAGAGTAAGTGAAACGGTGCGTTTCACTTGTTGAAGGAGGCCCAACTGATGCAACCCATTGCACCCCATCTTGCTGCTAATTGCACCCCAACTATTCATCTTCTTCTTCAAAGCACCAGCGACAGCCATGGCAGCCAAACCCTAAGTGCGCCGCCGGCCAGATGAGGCCCTTCCCGGAGCCACCGTTGGCCAACTCCGGTGCCAAACGGTCGGCCAAGTCACCGGCTCTCCGGTCGCAACAACTCCGACCCCCCAATCGGCCGGAATCCGGCAGCCCCTCTCACGCCTCACCGTCCACTCTTGTCTCGCCACGTCACCAATTGGGTCGCCATTTGTCATTCGAGGTCGCCATGGCGACAGGGAGTTGATTCCCACACCTGATGAGGTCGCCATTTGGTCGCCCTAGAGGTCGCCATTTATGCAAGCAGCGACCTCTCCTCTGCTCATTTCTGATTGGGTGGCAAAATTACAAGATGCCCCCCTCTGTTGGACTAAATGGTAATTTGCCATGGTCAGGGGGTGTTTTGGTAATTTGCCACCCGAGACCTAATTTGAAAATCCTATAAATTCATCACATTTTTCCTCTTTTGGACAATCTCTTGACCACCAAGAAACCTCCTTTCTACCATTCCTAATCTCTCCATTTCTCTTCTACCTAAGCTTAAAATCTAGATTACTTCACCTAAATCATTCCTCTCCTTCCATTTTCTCCACCCCTTTCCTTTGTCACTTTCCATATGACTCCACCTATCTAGACATATCCTCAACACCCACTCTTTGCACAAGATTCAAGCAAGGAAGCATCAAGGAAGGATCAAGCTTACAAGAGAGACCCAAGGGTGATTTCTCTCCATTTTACTTCCTTTTCTTGTTTGTAATTATGTGTAATTAAAACCCCTATTTTAGGGGATGATTTGAGAGACTTTTTGGACATGAGTATTTATTAAAGCTTTCAATATTTTGTTTGCATGATTTAAGTTTTATTTACTTTTTAATTAGATCTTGCACTTATGTGATTAATTGAGTTATTGACACACTTGTTAATTACAATATGTTGTAGGATTAATTTGTGATAAAATTGATTGAGTATTGACACACTTGATTGATTAGAGCACATAGTGAATAGGATAGGCTTTTGGAGGGGTGATCAACCTCGATTGCCTAGACCATTTGATTATCACTAACCGATTCCGCCGTGACCCCCTTTCCTTAATCGGTTAGGCATTGCGGTGGGAAGTTGTTTAGGGTTCGTAGTGACGGTCTAAACAACACATTTGAATGAGATCGGTCCTTGATTGTGTAGATTGTGCATTAAAGAAGCCATGTATGAATTGCTCATTGTCCATTAGCTACTCTATCATTTCCCTAGAATTCCTATTAATTGTTTATTCCATATTTCTTATCTAGATTTGTTGAGCATTCCATTTTATTAGTTTTATTAGGTTTATTTTACATGTATGTTTGATGGCTTGACAACCCATTCACTCATCCATTTATCTATGATTTATTTTATTGTTTATAGATTAGCTAATTAATTCAACATATTACTCTAATTCCCTGTGGAACGAACTCTAAGCTTACCACATTACTCATTTTCAAATCTTAAAATATATTGCGTAAAGATTCATTTTGTAACATTCTTTTGGTAATTCGCAATTTGGTAACGACACAAAAAGCGAGTCATCAATCTACAACTGGCCGTACAACGCTTTACTCGGTCGATCATTCCTGAACAAAGCCCGGGCAGTCATGTCCACCTATGCACTGAAAGTAAAATTCCCAATAGAGTTTGAAATTATGGAGCTCAAGGGATCACATGAAATGACTCACCGTGCCAACCTGTCAATTTTCAAAGACAAAATCAGAGTGAAAACTTTGGGCATATTCGAACTCAATCAAGGGACACAGGAAGAAAACATAGAGACCTCTGAACTAGATCTAAGAGACAAGGCCAGCAGAGAAAAAGAAGAACCCACCGAGTCTGTTGTTCTGGATGAAAGGGAACCTGATAAAACTGTCAAAATCAGAGCAAGACTGGCGGAGCAAGTTAAGATGGGCATAGCAAACTTATTGAAGGAGTACAAGGGGATCTTTGTTTGGAGCCATGAAGATATGCCAAGAATCAACACAAATGTAATTTCACACCATCTGGCCATAAATGATGAATGCAAGCTAGTGATACAGAAAATGAGAAGCTTCAATCCAGAAAGAAGCACAACCATAAGAGAAGAAATATCCAAACTACTCACAGTAGGATCAATCAGAGAAGTTAAATACCCTAAGTGGGTGGCGAAAGTTGTACTCATGAAAAAGAAGAACAACCAATGGAGGATGTGTGTAGACTTCACTAACCTAAACAAATCCTGCCCCAAATAGAAAGAAATATGGAAGTATACGTCGATGACATGCTGTTATAGGCAAAAATAGTCGTGGTAGACACGTCGTCACTATATAAAGCCACGTAAGCAGGGGTAAAGGAAAGTCAAGTAACGGAGCAAGAAATCCCCCACGAAAACCTGTTCGGGAAAAGAAGAAGCTGCCCGACCACCAGCAAAGATAAGTTGCTCGGGCAATAAACCTTACTCGGGCAAATACTCGGCGTAGTCGGGAATCAATGAAAACAGATAGTCATCAGCGTCTATATTCGAAACTAAGGGCGTAATCAGCGACAAGCAACTCCATGATAAGCAACAGTGACTGCAGAGTTCAAATAAGGAAACAGGTAGATTTTCCGTAAATAAAGGAGGAAGAATCAGAATCAGACTTGGATTCAACCGAATCAGGAAGTATGCAACAGAAAGAGAATCCGAATTCGTTTAGGATTCGAACACACAGTTAGGGCACCACATACTAAACCCTAATCAACAACATGTATAAATACCCCCTTTATAAACACAAATAGGGGGGAGAGAGAGGGCTGGAAAGAAATTATAGTACAATATTCTTGTAATCATTATTCATAGTGAATTTGGCCTCGTTGCTTAGGCAACAATCCGTGGATGTTTCTCTGATCATTGGAGTTTTACCACGTAATTTCTTGTTTATTTCTAATCATTTCTTTTTGGTTTTAATCGCTCTCGTTCATAAATTATTGCAATTCAAAAGTAAATCGCTAACTCGGTGATCACCAAAAATCACCGTCAACAATTGGCACTAGAAGGAGGGGGCCTAGAAATTTGTGACAACAATGGCTGGTGAAGGAGATGGTAACGATTCCAGGTACAGTCAAGGCGTGCCAAGTAACAAGTTAGGGGATGACACCACGCTCAATACAGCAGATGCCACCATAACGACGGCAGACCAGTCAGTCGCCTTAGCTGGTATTCAACGTTTCCCCACAACTAATGAAGAAATCGCTCAACGATTTCATGCTTCCCTGCAACAACTTATATCAGACGCAGCAAAGCAAGGAATTGACCTTTCCACCACAGGAGGTTTGATGTCGCCTTACAGTCTGTCCGCCCCAAACCAGCAGGCTGCGAGACTGCGTTCTGCAGTGGTGATACCAACGCCTGATGCACCCCTAAAAGCGAGACGAGATCCTATAGGCAGGCCGAAAATATTATCTGAAAGGGTGAATAGGAGGAGTAGGGAGCATAGAGAGGGGAACGACTCTGACAAGGGTTACGATCAAGATCGGATAGTTACAAATCGGGATCACCCCAGGAGGCGCGGTCACAGAAGAGACCGGTCTTCATCCTCGGAAGGAAGTGAGCAGAATCATCATCGCAAGCGCCAAAGGGGCACAGTACGACTGCATGGCCTAAACCGAGATCGCAGAGAGTTTAATCCGGAGGAAAGGGGTCAAAAGTTGACCATAAGTCAAAATTTCAATGCGATAGGGGAACCAGAAGGAGACAGAGATATACTCATACAGAGTCTAACCCGGGAGGTTCAGAACAATCGTCGACAAATGGATGCTTTAGTCAGGCGATATGGGCGTAATGAGCTGTCGGATGATGAATCCGGAAGCCCTTTCACTAGTGGGGTCCTAAGAACACCTTTCCCGGAGAGATTCAGGATGCCACACGTGGAGCTGTTCAAGAAAGATACCGATCCAAAAGAACACGTCCGGAGATATAGGAGCACTATGGCATAATATGTCAACAATGACGCACTGCTATGTTTGAATTTTCCTCAGACCCTTGGGGATCTAGGCTCCCGGTGGTTTGGTAGATTACCAGCAGCAAGCATAAGCAGCTTTGGCGAGCTGAGCAAAGCTTTCTCAAGGCAGTTCCTCGGGAATGTGCATAGGAAAAAATCGGTAGCTCACTTATCCCAACTCAGACAAGGAAAGGATGAGTCGCTAAAGAAATATCTGGGGAGATTTGGTCAGGAAGTGTCCGAGTTTGGGAGTGCAAATGACGAAGCAATAATTGCTGCGATCATCAACAACCTTCAGAATGGCCAATTGTCATTTGACCTCAGAAGAGCCCGACTAACCAGTTACGCTGATATGATGGACATGGCAGGGGGGTACGCCCTGGCTGAAGAGGAAGAAATTGCCACAGGAGGTTACTTCGTGCATGGCGGTCGCCCGGAAGGGTCCAAAACCAAAGACCAAACAAAGGTGCCCGACGCCAAAACAGACAAACAGAAGAACAAAGCATGGGATGGTCGGGATGGACGGCGAGCATACGACCCGAAAACCGATCAACCGCGGCAGAAGTTCCAGGGCAGATATACAAATTACACCCCACTGAAGAAAGATCAAGGTGAAATCTTGGCAATCCTGGAAGAGAAGAACATGTCAAAAGAACCGCATAGGCAGTCAACATATGCTCGGAGGGACACCACCAAATACTGCCGTTTCCATAAGGAGAATGGGCATGAGACGTCCAAGTGTTTCCAATTAAGGGATCACATCGAAACCCTCATCAGGGAAGGACACCTGAAAGACATTGTCCTCAAACAGGTAGACAGAACGAATGGACAGAAGGATAGCCGGCAGGACGGACGGGTAAGAAAGTTCAGTCCAAAGAAAGTTGAGGATGAAGGAGCAATTAACACCATCTTTGGCGGACCGGCAACTGGCAAGAGTAACAGGGAAAGGACCTAGGAAATCCGGGAGGCCATGGAGGCGCGAAGAGACCTAGATGTTAATTTCATTGAACCCGACCCGAAAAGAATCAAAGAGGGATGGGACCCGATCATATTCACAGAAGCTGACTCACATGGAGTAGATGTTAAGCCAAATGACGCATTAGTAATTGGAGCGCGGATCGGTCATCGAGAGGTTCACCGAATTTTGATTGACAATGGGAGTTCATCGGACATTCTAAGTGCAGAAGTATATGACCAGCTGAGGTTAGACAGGAAAGACCTACAGCCGTTTCCCACGCCCCTTAGAGGATTTGGAGGAGTCGAGGTAAGGTCGCTAGGAACCGTGAAATTACCCGTGAAGATTGGGACGACCCCTTGCCAAAAGACTGTGCTACTCGACTTTGTGGTGGTGGATACGGAAAACTGGCCGTACAACGCTTTATTAGGCCGATCATTTTTGAATAAAACCAAAGCAGTGACGGCAACTTATGCTCTCATGATGAAGTTCCCGACAGAATATGGGGTAGGAGTAGTTAAGGGGTCACAAGAGATGGCCCGAAGAGCAAACTTGTCAGTATACAAAGATAGGGAAGTACACCAAGTGTACGAGGTAACGGCCCAACAAAAGGTGGAAGAACCAGAAGAGCAGGCAGAAGTGCCAAAGGAGTTTGAATTGGATCCCAGAGAAGAACCTGAAGTCAGAAAGGTGAGTTGACCGAAGAAATGGCCCTGAATCCGGCGGACCTGAGTAAGACAGTGAAGGTAGGGGCAAGCTTAAGTGGGCATGTCAAAACCCAACTGGTCACATTGCTAAGAAGTTACGAGGATGTTTTTGCTTGGGGTCACGAGGATATGCTGGGAGTAGATCCAAAGGTGATATCACATTGTCTTTCCATCAACCCAGAGTCCCGACCAGTGGTACAAAAGAGAAGATTGTTCAATCCAGAGAGAAGCGTTGCAATTAAGAAAGAGGTGGAGAAGTTACTTTCCGCAGGATCGATAAGGGAGGTCAAGTACCCTGAGTGGGTAGCCAACGTAGTATTGGTCAAGAAAAAGAACAACCAATGGAGGATGTGTATAGATTTCACTGACTTGAACAAGGCTTGCCCGAAAGACAGTTTTCCACTACCAAGAATTGACCAGTTGGTAGATGCAACGGCAGGATACGAACTGCTAAGCTTCATGGATGCCTACTCGGGATACAATCAGATTCGGATGAACAAAGCAGACGAAGAAAAAACATCTTTCACCACGGATCAAGGGTTGTATATCTACAAAGTGATGCCTTTTGGATTAAAAAATGCTGAAGCAACGTACCAAAGGTTAGTGAACCGGATGTTTGCTCGGCAGATTGGGAGAAACATGGAAGTCTATGTGGATGACATGCTAACCAAGAGCACTACGGCAGAAAAACATTCGGAGGACCTGAAGGAAACCTTCGATGTTCTGAGGAAATATAAGATGAAGCTTAATCCCAGTAAATGCGTGTTCGGAGTACCCTCAGGGAGGTTTCTAGGCTTTCAGGTTCACCAAAAAGGTTGAGGTAAATCCTGAGAAGATCAGAGCACTAGAAGGAATGGCTTCACCAAAGACGTTGAAAGATGTACAAAGGCTGACGGGATGTCTTGCGTCGCTCAATTGGATCATTGCCAAGTCAACAGACAAGTGCGCCCCATTCTTCAGGGCAATAAAAAAGGGAAAGGGGCTCGAATGGAGTGCAGAATGTGAAGAAGCTTTTCAGAAGTTGAAAGAATATTTGGGGAGAGCACCCATCCTCTCAAAACCGGTGGTAGGAGAAACATTGTACTTATACTTGTCGGTCACGGAGGTGGCGACAAGTTCGGTATTAATCCGGTTAGAGGAGGGGGTACAAAAGCCAGTGTACTACACAAGCAAGGCATTGTTACCAGTAGAAACCAGGTATTCTCCAGCAAAAAAAATAGCACTAGCACTAATCACATCGGCCAGGAAACTGAGGCCATATTTTCAAGCGCATACAATAGAGGTATACACTGACTGCCCATTAAAGCTAATTCTTCAAAAGCCGGAGGTGTCGGGAAGGTTGACCAAATGGGCCGTGGAACTGAGCGAATACGACATCAAATACACACCTAAAGCGGCAATTAAAGGGCAGGCAGTATCAGACTTTATAGCAGAATTCACCGAGCCCGATACCGAGGTAAGGAGGAC
The DNA here is from genome assembly GCA_954870605.1 of Acer campestre. NCBI lineage: Eukaryota > Viridiplantae > Streptophyta > Magnoliopsida > Sapindales > Sapindaceae > Acer > Acer campestre. Next base: position 36,461,333 of record OX940799.1, read on the forward strand.
AATGGAGGATGAACGGACTGAAAAACTTCAATGGAAATTGCATGTAGACGGGTCATCGAACACACACGGCAGCGGGGCAGGAATAGTCATAACAACCCCCGAGGGAGATACCGTGGAGTGTGCCATGAGGTTCGATTTCAAAGCAACCAACAATCAAGCAGAGTATGAAGCCTTGTTGGCCGGCCTAAGGGTCTGCATAGCATTAGGGGCAGATGAGCTGGAAATTTACAGCGATTCACAAGTCGTGGTTAATCAAGTACTGGACGAATACCAGGCAAGGGAAGAGCACATGATAGTTTATTTGGACATTGCAAAAAGGCTACTTAGAAAGTTCAAAGTATACAAAATCTCTCAGATCCCTCGGGAAGAGAACGAGAAAGCAGATGCTTTGTCCAAATTAGCTTCAGCCACCACAAGCATCAGATCCAAAGCAATACTAGTGGCACATCTGGCTAAACCGAGTACAGTAGAATCAGAGGAAATCATGGTAGCAGAGATCCGACCAAGCCCAAGCGACTGGACATACAAACTCAAGAAGTACTTGGAAGAAAACATACTACCGGAGGATGCAGTGGAAGCAAAACGCATTAGATACAGGTCAACTCGATACACAATCGTAAGGGGGGAATTATACAGGAGAGGATTCTCCAAGGTATTGCAAAGATGTGTGGCTGGTGAAGAAACCGGAAAGATCCTAAAAAGTGTCCACAGTGGAGTATGTGGGAACCACACCGGGGGTAAAAGCCTAGCACACAAGGTACTTAGGCAAGGATTCTACTGGCCGACCCTGTTCGCAGAGGCTCAGCGATTCGCAGAAAGCTGTGAAACATGCCAAAGAATAGCAAACGACATTCGGCAACCCCCGGAGTTACTCAGAAGTTTAACATCACCGTGGCCCTTCGCCATGTGGGGACTCGACCTAATAGGACCAATGCCCACAGGAACAAAGGGAGGGGCGAAACACGCCATTGTGGCAGTGGATTATTTCACCAAATGGGCGGAAGCGGAAGCACTAGTACATATCACGGAGGCAAACACCACCAGCTTTGTCAAGAAGAACATCATATATAGGTTCGGGATCCCGAGCGTCATTATAACAGACAATGGAACCCAGTTCGACAACAAGAAGTTCAGAAAGATGTGTGAAGAATTCAAGATCACGAACTATTACGCATCACCTGCTCATCCTCAAACCAATGGCCAGACAGAAGCTGTGAATAAAGTAATCAAGCACACACTGAAAACAAAACTAGAGGCAAAGAAAGGTGGTTGGCGGGACAAATTGCCCGAGGTGTTGTGGGCATACCGAACAATGATGAGGTCATCCACGGGGGAGACTCCTTTTGCGCTGGCATTTGGGACAGAAGCTGTCATCCCAGCAGAGACAACTTTTACATCCCCCAGGATACAGTTATACAGTCCCGAACACAATATGAATATGCTGCAGCAGAACTTAGACGAACTTGAGGAAATCAGAGATATAGCACAGGTCAGAAATTTCGCGTACCAGCAAAGGGCTGTGAGGTACTACAATTCCCATGTTCGGGAACGGAGATTCCAACTCGGAGACTTAGTGCTAAGAAGAGTATCCCCAAACACCAAAGATAAATCTTCAGGATCTCTCGCCGACAAATGGGAAGGGCCATACATCATCAAAGGGGTTGTAGGACACGGGGCATACATGATAGCCCGACCAGAGGGTAGTCTAGTACCCCGACCATGCAACGCACAATATCTAAAGATCTTCTATCCCTGAGGGATCCAACCACATCTTTATAATTTAACTTATTCTGCTTTAGCTCATTTTTCAGTTTCCGCATTTATTTCAAGTTTACTTTTTTTTTTAGTTCCATAATCATGTCCGTCTAATGAAATTCATGTTGATCATTCAATAAAGTTCAGTTGCTAGTACAGAGTATTCAGCGGAATTGATTATCCATGAGCAAAATTTCTAAAGCGGCCCACCAAAAGTTGGTCGAATAAACACCAGAAAATTCGGGCGCCATAAACCCGCGAAAGAGCGGACGAGTGGTGCCCGAAGGGCAGAAAAGCTATAGTAGCATGCCCGCCTAGCTAAAGCGATAAGAACGTATCCCTTAGCAAAAGGCAAAACCGAGGCACCAGAATAAACTGAAAAACTGCTCGGAGCGCCGCTAGAAAAGCTAGTGAGATGCGCAGCCGTGTTGGTCGGTGCAAGGCACCCCAACGATTCGGCGAAACCTTGCAACGATAAAACCGGGAGACGTCCTAGGTAACTTGTGCAAGGACCTTGACGTATGGTCGTGGCGAGCCTCGGCGTAACGTTGAGGTAAAGCAAAATCAACAATAAAGGCCAGTTGGTTCAAATTGTTTAAAAGCCAGTTAAATGAGATACTTGGTCAAAACAAGTTACCGGTTAAATAAGATACTCGGTCTACCCAACTAAAATGCCAGAAAATAAGGTGTACGGTCAAGGTAAAAATAGGGATTCCCGAAGGACCAAAATCCCTAAGGACCCACAAGTTCGAAGAATCCAAGTACAGGCAGGCGAAATGAATTTAGATTGGCCCGTTCAGGCATTCACGCGTTCGCATAAAAACTCTTTAGAAAAAATCTGTGTATATATATGAAAAGAATAGTACAAGTATAGTTACAAAATATAGTTACAATCAGTTACACCATTACAAAAAAGATTTGAAGTTAAATACTCAAGAGGGCGACGCTGGGGGTCGAGAGCTGCTTCCGCCGGCATCAAGGTCAGGCTCCATCACTTACTCACTCAGCAGGCTGTCATCCGAGGGCCAAACAATAACCTCCTCCTCCTCATCGACCATCCAGTCGGTATAATCAGTCCCGGGGACGGGTCCCAAATCCGATGTCTCGTTATCGATCCCCGCCTTCTCACATGCATAAAAAGTGGAGAAGGAGTCGGCTAAAGGAACCTCGAGGTGCATGGGATGTGGCGCTTTACCCTTACTTCTGCAATACGCTCGTCACTCCCTCATCTGGACCCGAAGAGAGTCCAGAGAGGTATCCACATGCTTTTTAATTGAAAGGCTCCAGTTGGCCCTAGCCCGATCAGTCGCCCTATTCTTCTGCTTGAAGAATTCTCCAGCTGAGACCATTCCTCGCTGGAACTCACGCAGAAGCAAAGCATCATAGGCTGGAGACCTCTTGAACCGATCGACACTTTGTATTTCCAGCTCCAGCCTAGCTTCCTTCGATAGGGACCTGACTGTCAAGGCCTGATGCTCCAAGTCTTCAATTCGGCGTTCGTAAGCAAACTTGGCGTCTTCAGCGGACTGCTCAGCCTGGAGCAGAGCACCCTGAGTGGATGACAACTGATCTTTGAGAATCTTGAGCTCCTCAGCAGCGGAAGAGGCTCGCTGTTCCGCCTCCAGTTGCCGAGCCAGGCATTGATCCAAAAGCACCTGACTCGACTTGGCACCCTCCTGGCAAGCCAGTTCAGCCCGAGAACGGTGGCCCTCACTCTCCTTTAACTGGGCCTCTAGCTGCCTTATTCTGTCCATCTGGGCTTCGCCGGCCCGACAAGCCCCGGACATCTCAGCTACCATCTGCAGCAAGTAAAAAATAAATAAATATTACTTAACGGACGGAGAAAAGAAATACGAAGTTTTAAACATGACCTAGGCATTACTTACGTAAGAAGCGCTGTTGAAAAAGTTGTAGAGCCGGTCAGATACAGTCCCCGTCCTGAGATGACTCCAGTGATCCTCCCCGATGTAGGCTCGGCCTGAAGCTATGGCCCTTAACATAGACTCGGGGGAAGGATCATCAAGGCAGGGTGGGGGGCCTGAACCACCAGCATCGGCTTCAGGAAGCTCGGCAGATGAGGCTGCCTGGGGAACATCGGTTGGGACTCCTGTATCATCTTTGGTTTGGTCCACCGGAGGAGACATGCTCACGTCCTTTCCGGCATTACCCTCCCTCTCGTCACCCGAAGATGAGTCAACATAAGCAACTACTCGGGGAATTTTGTGGGTAGGGCGACAGAAGAAAACGAGGCTTTTCTCTTTCCAAGCTGCCTCACCTCAGCATTACTGTCCTCAGGAGCAGGAGTAGGATCAGCAGGAGTCGGAACCTCAGAAGCTTGGGGAGTCAGCTCAACCGGAGTCGGAATCCCCGGAGTTACCACACTCGGATGTCGCTCAGCTGCTTCGACACCGCAAGGAGTAACGTTTGGCGTGTTCGCAGCAGAGGCTGGAGAGTTGGCTCCACCGGGGAAAATCGCCCGATCGGAATCAGAGGGGTGCCCCATTTTTTCTTTCCCTTTGGAATAAGGACCCCTTTCGCCGTCCAGATCAACTCCGGTCCTACTTACTCCAAAGCCCCTCGGATCACCCAGGGGCTCTTTCGAGCACGCGGTCATTTCTTGACCATGGGTCCCCTCAGGCACGTATTCGAGCACCCCCTCTTCATCATCATCCTTGGGAAGATCTTCGGGAGCGCTCGCTTCAGATTTATCGTCGGGAGGGGCTATTCCAGCGTCTCCCTGGCGAAGAGCTTCTTTTCGACTAGCCTCCACAACGCCTTTCATCCGGCGTGCCAGAGCATCACAGACCACGTCTACGTCAAACACTTCAAAAAAAAAAATAATAAGGGAGTGAGGATGTCCGAGTCAGTAGACCAATTCAAGGACAAGAAAGCAAAGAGTAAAGGAGAATGCAACTTATGGCGTCTGCGGCGTGCAGAAATCTACAGAAAAAGGCGAGCTGTAATCATCTTCCCCTCATTATACAAATAAGGCTTACCCTTTTTTTCCAAAGGGCGAACAGTATCCCGAGCCAGAGTCTTCAGCTCCTCGTCAGTGAAAGCGGAAGTTACATGGTTCCACTGGGGCGAACAGAAGTACCGAGGAACCCTGCAGGTCATCCGAGTGCCACTCAGATCAAAACTGATTGATTGGCCCCAGCGTCCACCCACAAAGAACCAGCTGTTCTTCCAAAATTTGTTTGAGGTGGGGAATCCCCAAACGAACCCCTTCATTTTCTCATCTGTGGTCGGGTCGATTTCGCCCTTGACCACAACATCCTTCGAGATCCAGAACTCGGGCTAAGTCGATTGAAGAAAATAGACCCCAGTCTTTCCCACGGGCCTCAGGGCGTAGAAGTGTCGGATTTCGTGAGGAGTGGGAGGTGGCCGCTTCATCCTGTGCCATATGTGCCACATGCACATCAAAATCCAGTAGCTGTTCGGAGTTAGCTGAGCCGGGGCAATCCGGGCCTCCGCCAAAAACCAAGTGATAAAAGGCTGGAGAGGAAGAGTGACGCCGCAGGTGAGCATCGCCCCGTAGATTGCCACGTGGCCAGGTGGAGGGTTCCAGGCATCCCGACCCTTAGCAGGGATAAGCGAAATCATGTCGCCATCCAGATCGAACCGCCGCATATACCTGCTTATCTTCTCGGGGCCGACCACATTTGGCTCGACATCATAAGCGCATATGCGCTCGGGAGAGAATGGAATGCGAGTAGCCCTATGCTCTTCCTCAACATCATTCTCGACAACCCTCTGGGTCCCAACTCGGCTCTCCAGCGAGTGAGAGTCCTTGTAAACTTTGCGAGTGCTCATCTTTTTTCCCGGTCGTCTCTAAGGCCGAGTGTCAGCTGTAGAGGAAGAAGAATCCGACCAATCTGCAGGCTAATAGTCGGTAGGCGATGAGTCCGAGGAAACAGAATGAACTTCAGGGGGAGGTGGAGCCTCGGGAGGAATAGAGCTTTCACGATAAACTGCAGAAACGTCAGCGTCAATAAAATGCGGCTGATCAAAGAGAGGTGGTTTCAATAAATTGTGGACTACCGATGCAGTGTGTGCATCATTTTGCTTAATAGCAATCATACCAACAGTGTAAAGACGGTACCTAGTTGCAGAGTCCATGAGAACTAACCTCGATATAGTGAAAAATGGAGATGATGGAAATTGCAGAAAATCCCAGAGAGAAGGCTTGGAGGTGCGGTTGAAGCAGAAGAACACAATGAGGCAGGAGGTACGGTTGAAGCAGATGAAGATGAGGTTGCAGCAGATGAACCCAGTAAAACAAGAGATGCTAGCAAGTTCTTCAGAGAATACGTGAAGATTGCAGGAAACGAAATAAAAAAGAAGAAAGAAGCACCACCACAGCCAGTTATATAGGCAGCGCAAAAAAAAAAGAAAAAAAAAACGAAACCCTAGGAGAAACACAAAGAAGCGGGAAAACAGAGGAGCGTGGGTGATGACGTAATCTGCACGCGAGCGACCAGAAAGGTCATGTCTCATAAACGCATCACACCGCCATCATGCCACAGCCAAACAAAAAAGGACAAGTGGCAGCCGAATAGCGCATTGAGCCGCCAGTGAGCAGAAACGTCACCATCAAAAGATTTCTGAAATGATTGATAAATCGAATGTGTGCGGTCATAATTAAGACACGTCATTTAAAGTGTTTTGAAGCAAACGAGGATACATTAATACAGAAAAAGACAAACGGGGACTAATTGTAAATGAGTATGAGGTTAAATATTTGACCCGAGAGGAACTGACTCAGCAAGATCGGCACAAATATTTAAGAGGGTATTGTTATAGGCAAAAATAGTCGTGGTAGACACGTCATCACTATATAAAGCCACGTAAGCAGGGGTAAAGGAAAGTCAAGTAACAGAGCAAGAAATCCCCCACGAAAACCTGTTCGGGAAAAGAAGAAGCTGCCCGACCACCAGCAAAGATAAGTTGCTCGGGCAATAAACCTTACTCGGGCAAATACTCGGCGTAGTCGAGAATCAATGAAAACAGATAGTCATCAACGTCTATATTCGAAACTAAGGGCGTAATCAGCGACAAGCAACTCCATGATAAGCAACAGTGAGTGCAGAGTTCAAATAAGGAAACAGGTAGATTTTCCGTAAATAAAGGAGGAAGAATCAGAATCAGACTTGGATTCAACCAAATTAGGAAGTATGCAACAGAAAGAGAATCCGAATTCGTTTAGGATTCGAACACACAGTTAGGGCACCACATACTAAACCCTAATCAACAACATGTATAAATACCTCCTTTATAAACACAAATAGGGGGGAGAGAGAGAGGGCTGGAAAGAAATTATAGTACAATATTCTTGTAATCATTCTTCATAGTGAATTTGGCCTCGTTGCTTAGGCAACAATCCGTGGATGTTTCTCCGATCATTGGAGTTTTACCACGTAATTTCTTGTTTATTTCTAATCGTTTCTTTTTGGTTTTAATCGCTCTCGTTCATAAATTATTGCAATTCAAAAGTAAATCGCTAACTCGGTGATCACCAAAAATCACCGTCAACACATGCTAACAAAGAGTATCACAGTCGACAGACATGTAGATGATTTGCAAGAAACTTTCGATGTGATGACTAAGTTCGGAATGAAACTGAATCCTGCAAAGTGCGTGTTCGGCGTACCATCTGATAAATTCCTTGGATATCAGGTGCATCAAAGAGGGATAGAGGTGAACCCTGACAAGATCCAAGCGTTGGCCAATATGGTTTCCCAAAAAAACTTAAAGGACGTCCAGAAGCTTATGGGATGCTTGGCATCATTGAACAGGTTTATATCAAAATCAACATACCGATGCTTACCATTTTTAAGGCCCTCAAGAAAGATAAGGGAGTTGAATGGAATGAAGACTGCGAACAAGCCTTTCGCGCCCTTAAAGAATATCTTGGCCGAGCACCGCTGCTATCAAAGACGATCATGGGAGAAACGTTATACTTGTACCTATTTGTCATAGAAGCAGCCACTAGCTTTGTACTAATAAGACAAGAAGAAGAAATCCAAAAGCCGGTGTACTATATGAGCAAAGTATTGTTACCCGTTGAGACAAGGTACTCACCAGCCGAGAAAATGGCACTCGCACTAATAACATCAGCTAGGAAACTAAGGCCATATTTCCAAGCCCACAAAATTAGAGTGTACACGAACTGTCCACTTAAGCTGATCTTACAGAAACCAAAAATGTCTGGCAGACTCACGAAATGGGCTATTGAAATGAGTGAATTTGACATAGAATACATCCCGAGAATATCGATTAAAGGCCAAGAAGTAGCAGACTTTGTGGTAGAATTTACTAAGCCAGATATCGAAGTAGTAAAAATGATGATAGAGTAAGCAAAGAAAAATTTCCGCTGGCAACTTCGTGTTGACGGTTCATCAAATACACACCACAGCGGGGCAGGGATAGTAGTTATAACCCTAGAAGGGGATTCAGTAGAATGTGCCTTACGTTTTGATTTTAGAGCTACCAACAACTAGGTTGAATACAAAGCATTAATAGTAGGGTTGAGGATTTGCACAACTCTATGAGCCAACGAAGTAGAAATCTTCAGCGATTCCCAAGTCATTGTCAACCAGGTGCTAGAAGAGTACCAAGCAAGAGATGAAAACATGATTGCTTACCTGAAATTGGCAAAAGAATTGCTAGGGTGGTTCAAAGAGTACAAAATCGTGTAGATCCCTAGAGAAGAAAATGAGCAGGCAGATACACTAGCCAAAATGGCCTCTGCCACGATCAATATTTGGCCCCGAACCGTCACTATGGCACACCTACTCCAACCAAGCATAAATGGACAGGTCGAAGTTGGAATAATCATAAGTGAGTCAAGCAACTGGATGACACCGATAAAAGAATACCTGATCAATGACATCCTCCTAAGTGACTCGTTAGAAGCTAAACGGTTAAAATACAGAGCCACAAGATATTTAGTCCTTAGTGGTGAGCTATACAGAAAAGGATATTCAAGAGTGTTACAAAGGTGTGTTGGACCAGAAAAAGTAGAAGGAATTCTAAAAGACATACACAGCGGAAGTTATGGGAACCATACTGGAAGCGTCAGCTTAGCCCATAAAGCACTAAGGCAGGGATTCTACTGGCCAACATTGTTCGCTGATGCAAAAAGAATAGCTGCAAGGTGCGAAGCATGCCAGAAGATCGCGAACAACATCCGCCAGCCACCTGATCGCTTATAAAGTATTACCTCCCCATGGCCATTCGCCATATAGGGAATTGACTTGATTGGCCCAATACCCACAGCGATCGGAGGAGCAAAGCACGCCATTGTGGTAGTGGATTATTTCACGAAGTGGGTAGAAGCCGAACCACTAGTGCACATAACAGAAACAAATACTATCAGTTTTGTGAAAAAGAACATCTTGTACAGGTTTGGGATACCAAACACCATCATCACCGACAACAGAACACAGTTCGACAACAAAAAATTTAGAGAATTGTGCAAGAAATATGGAATGAACAATTACTATGCCTCTCCAGCTCACCCACAGACAGACGGACAAACTGAGGCAGTATTATTAAGCATAACTTAAAAGTCAAACTCGATGTCAAGAAAGGAAGTTGGGCAGAAAAATTACCACAAGTTCGGTGGGTGTACCGAACAACGGAAAGAAGTTCAACAGGTGAGACGCCCTACTCCATGGATTTTGAAACTAAAGCCGTTATCACAGTAGAAACGGCGTTCTCTTCGCTGAGAGTACAACTCTTTCAACCTGAACTCAGTATTGACATGCTGAAGTATGGCTTGGATGAGCTAGAAGAAAGAAAGGAATGTGCTTAGATAAGGAACGTTGCCTATCAACAGAGGGTAGCCAGGTATTACAATTCATACGTGCGGGTTAGAAAATTCGCGCTCGGGGACCTAGTACTAAAAAGGGTGGCCCCATGAACCAAAGACAAGTCTGTAGGGTCGCTCGCGGACAAATAGGAAGGGCCATACCATATCAAAGTTATAGCTGGCCATAAGGCATATCACATTGCCTGAAGAGGAGCTGGTGAGCTCCCCCGACCATGCAATGCGCAATATTTGAAGATCTATTACCCCTGATATCTTTATCTTGAAAGTTTTTTTTTTTTTTTTTTCCTTCTTCGTTTTCTTTTTTTAGTATTTTTTCTTTTCTGATGTTAAGATTGTAGGAGATATTCAATAAAGAGTAATTTATTACTAAAGTTTATGTCCTCGCTGAATCATACCACAATCAGCCAAAACAATTTGTTCGCTGGTGCACAACAATGAGTTTTTAAACTCAACAGCACTAAGGAAAGGCAAAAAAAGGGGTACCCCCCCAGCATAGCAGGCTGAGAACAAACATATTACAACAGTCTGAGCTAGAAAAGATGCTATAAAGATGGCACTCGCCATCATTAGTAAAGCATAACCCCTTAAAATGCAAAAAAATGCTTTCAACAAACAGCACTTAGAAACACACCCTGAAAAGAAGCGCTAGGGGTCGAACAAACTAGCATAAAAGCAATAAGCAAAAAAGGGAGATGTCCCAACGGTATGCTTAAAAAACCTGGTGTATGGTCGGACACGTCCTAACAAACACTGGGCAAAACAAAAACTAAGTGATAATAGTTGAGTGATAATAGGATTTAAGCTTGAGTCAGAAACTCAGCAATGACAACTGAATAAAGGAGAATAAAAAATAACTTATGAACAAAATTCAGCAACGATAAGTTGAAGGGAATCAAACACAAGAAGAGATCAAGGAAAAACACTGATATATAAATAATGTTATCAACAGTACATTTACAAAAAATGAATAAATAAAAACATCAATACATCGGCTAAGATTAGACGCTCGCTGGAGGAACATCCCTTTCATCCTCTTCATCATCTATCTCGTCCTCTGATGGCCAAACAATATCTTCATCCCCTTCGAGCATAAAAGGCCCGTAATCACGGCCAAAAACGGACCCAGGACAGGCTCGTCACCGGAACTGGTAAGACTCCCCTTCTAACCAGAATAGTAGGTGTTGAAAGCACGCTTTGTGGGGACTTCGAGATACATCGGATGAGGTTCAGTCCGCGTGTAGTGACAATGACCTTTCCACCGCCATATCTGTTCCTTGATCGAGCCCACAGCACTGTCCATATGCAACTTGAGGGATTTATTAAAACGCTTCAGGGCCTTTTCATTTGAATGGTTCTTCATGGCGAAGAACTTCTTTGACTGCCGCATACCCCGCTCAAACTCACGAAGGAGGAGTGCATCATACGCCGGAGACCTCTTGAATCGATCTACGACCTAGGCCTCTAGTTCAAACTTCAAGTCACCAAAAATAGCTTCCCATGAAGCTGCTTGGTTCCGCAGATCCTCAAATTCTCGCTCGACTTTCCCTCTGGCTTTTTCAGCCAACCTCTCTGCCTTCATGCGAGCTGTGAGTAAGTCCTAGCTCTCAAAAAGCTGCTCTTTTAACAACCTGAGTTCTTCCTCAGCCGCAGATAACTTCTCTTCAGCGACTATTCGAGCAGCTAGACACCTATCAACAGATTCCTTCAATTGGACAAGTTGCTGGACATGATACTCCTCGGCGGAAAGCTTGTCAGCCACCGCATGGGAAACCTGATCCTACAGACGCCTATTTTCTGCTGAGACCACATTCCCTCACCTGTAATTGTCCCCCATCTCGGACATCATCTGGATAAAACACTAAGTTAGAGAGAGAAAAGCATAATTGGATAGTAAGGGAACCAAGGAAAAAATAACTTACCAAGGAGTGACAATTGAAGAAGAATTCCATCTTCTTATTGCATGATTTGCTCTTCACATGCTCCTAACCTTTGCCAATGTAGACATCATTATTTATCAAATAAGATAGAATCTCACTAGAGGAAAAATCTGATAAAAAACAAAACCGGACACTTCACCCGAATCAGCCGAAGTCACAGAGGGTCATTCACGGGTATCCTCTGGAGCCTTAAAAAGAGCAGACGGTCCGAGGACATCAGCTGGAGTCATAGTATCTTGACCCCCAGCACTTGTCGAAGGAATTGAGGGCCCAGATTTACCAACTGGAGCATTAACATCTTGACCCCCAACACTTGTAAAAGGAGCTAAAGGTCTAGACTTACCGGCCGAAGGAGATGAAGGAGAAGGAACAAATGGACTAGGAGAAGGAGATGAAGTACCTTAGTCTCCAACTTTCTCCAAATGAGGGGCTGAACCTGTAACATGTTCCTCTCTAGTAGGAACCCCCAAACCAACTCCACCTGTCGAGGGAGCCTCAGCGTGCACAGGTTCGCTATTGCATTCCTCATCTGAGAAAGGCACATATTGGTCCACCCTTAAAGCCCGATTTGTTTGGCGAGCAGCATGATCAGGAATACTCTTGGCTTGGCGCTTCCCTCTGCCAGCTCTAGGGTTTAAATTGTAGGCAGGGTCATCAGGGGTCTCTAGCACGTGGGCATTAAAAATAAGAATTTCTTCATTTACCTTCTCTTTGCCCTTTCAGTTGGGGGCAGGCCTTAGGGCGACTTCGCCACCTTGAGGTTGATCAGGTTCCGCGCCACAAATAAGGTCATCACCAGCATCCTCACTGCCTTGAGAATCTTCACCATTCGGAGGGGCAATTCCCTCCTTAGCCAGCCTAGCAACATGCCTTTAGCTAACAGCTTTAGAATCTTTTACTGTGCAAGCTTGCTCGTCGCAAACAAAATCAAAGTCACTCATTACAAAACAAAATGTAATGTTACATGACATAAATCAATAGGAAGTCTATGAAAAAAAAAAGGTTGATAGGAAACTTACATCGACGTCGCCTAGCAGACAAACGCGGAAAAAGTCACTGGGCAATCATTTTTTCTTCGTCTAAAAAGAATTCTCGACCCCTTTCAGCCAGCCTAGTGATAGCAACCTCTGTGACGCTAGAGATCTCGTTATTGGTTAGAACGGGAAGCAATTTCGACCAAGATTCAGGAGAGGTAAAGTGCCTTAGAACCCTCCTTCCCAAAAGATTACGACGAACTTCCGCAAGGACATCCCTTCCCCATTCGCCGCTCACATAAACCAACTATTCTTCCACCTCTTATTTGAAATGGGAAACCCTAAAAAAAAAGCCCTTATTCTTGCCTTCGCCAGAAATTTCTACTTGACTAGGGTTTGTAACACCCTCAGGAATCTAGTTTTCCACAATAGTAGACTGAGGGTAGTAAGTACCACCGTGGCCTGATTGCCTCCAAACATAGAAATGACAAACCTCACGAGGAGTATGCGGCCCATGACCCATTATCTTCCACATCAGGTATAAACATATCAAAATCCTATAACTGTTCGGTGCGAGCTGAGCGGGAGCAAGTTTGGCATCAGTTAGGAACCTGGTTATGAATGGCTGGAAGGGGAAAGTAACCCCACAACCCAACATCGAACCATAGATCACAATAGCATTCTGAGGGGGGTTCCATGCAGCCCACTCATCGGAAGGTATCAAGTTGACAGAATCAGGAATATCGTATCTCTTCCTATACCTTCTAAGTTTTCACTTGCCGACCACTTTCACCTCCCTGTCAAAAGAGCTTGGGCAATCAAAAGAGAAATGTAGTCTGTCACGTTGATGGTCCTTAACATCATAGTCAACTATCGTCTGAGCACCCAATAGGGACTCTTTGGGAACCCTAGGAGCCCATCGTCCGCTGCCACTAGTTTTTGAAGGCCACGTCATTTCTAGAGAATTGCTATCAAAAGATGAAGAAGGAGAAAAGTCAGGCACTCCGGTCTCAAGAACAATGGGGATATAGAGAGAAATTGGAACGAGGGAATTTGGGTCAAAGTTGCGCAAATATGACTCGATTTTATCTGCAACCTCTTTATTACCAAGTTCAAGAGCTTGCATCATTTGATTAAAAAGGAAAGAACGTTGGGAAGGATCCATAAAACTCACTAGAAGTATGTCCAGAAATATGAGGTGTAACAGATCTGAAAAAGTTGCACCCCAAACAAACAAGAAACACCGGAATCTTGATACACGCGGAATGAAGAATCTACAAATCTGAAATATCTCAAGAAATCGTAATGGAGGAAGAAGAAGAGACAAAACGAATAACTTAAGAGCAAGAAGAAAGTGATATGCAATGGAACAGTTTCTGCCTTAAAAAGAGTAAAAATTCAAATTTTGAAAAAATAAATGGGCAGCGTTGATAGAACGAACCACCTGTGTAAAGGGCAATGATGAAAGCATCCACCAAATAACAATCACATGGCATCACGGGGGGTACCCAACAGGTGCGCTGTCGTTTCACCACATCACGTCAAGCCCAAACGTTTGAAATCTTGTGGCTAGGAATGAAAGCTTCTCGTGGAAGCATCAAGCACTAAAACCAAGCGCATGTTTAAAATAAAAATAAAAAAATGAGGGAGATAAAAATCTTCTAAGAACTAGCTTAGCAAGAACGAAGACCCAAGTATAAATATGAATACTGCTCGCAGAAACAAAGAAGACCCAGTCATTTGTTCGGCTCGAAGTATTCATGGGGGTATTGTTGTATGTATATATTTGATCAAAAGACATGCCAGCAAAACATGCAGGAAAAAAGGATATAAATATAACCACGTCATCCTTTGATCGGTCAACGAAGGGAAACATTGACCGTATAATGCGCCAGCCAGCCACGTCATCTAGATTAGTCAAAGTCACAAACACGCTTGCCAGAACAAGCCGACCTAGAAGATAGAACTATGTTCACTGAATAAACTCACTCGGCTGAAATCTGCAAGGTCAAAAAGCATCCTTAAATCAGTATACCTATTGCAGCTAGGAATTCAGCAAAATACAAGGTGCAAAGACGTATCACACTTCAAACAGGAAACAAATCCTATTCAACTCACCACACCAGATTCCTTATGCAACTGAAATAGGAATTCCGCTATTAACACGGAATAGGCAATGAGAAACTCTAGTTAGTCCAATATAAATAGAACCATGAATTCCACATGGAGGGGGTTCAGAATTTGAGAGAAAGAAAGTAATTGTATGAGAGACCTGAGTGTGTAAAATTATGATAATCGATAGTGTTATTTCTCTGCCCTCAGGGGTGCCATGTTTTTTTTTCCATTCAAGGGTTTTCCACGTAAAATTGGTCTCACGTGCATTGATTTACATTCTCTCTCTACTTATTTAATTAAATATAATTGTTGAAACGTGGTAATCCATAATTTTCCGTCAACACGTCATATTTCCATTGTAAAGGTAAATTGCACAAAAAATAATAATAATAATAATAACTAAATACAACTATTATTGAAAAGTTTCTGCTAATTTAAGTCATCCAAAAAAAAGTCTATATAAACTTGAAAATAGGCATATATTTTATCGTGCCAAAATTGTTTTATGTTTTGACTCTCATTTCCTAGCTTTTGTGCTCGTTTTCGAGCATGTTTGTATATATAATGTGTTTGTTTAGCCTTGTGTAGGTTATTCTCCCTAATCAAGGTGTTTGAGCTTTAAGTGAAGATTGGGATGCAAAAATGAGCACAAAGTGCATAAATGAATATTCTAGAAAATGCACAATGCGTGGGTCCCTACCCACGCACTACTCGTGCAATAGAGAGCTAGAAGCCATCAAGTTGTAGTGCACGGGTACTACGCGGGTGACCATACCCGTGCACTACCCGTGCATTACGGGACGTAAACTGGTCCAAGTCAGCGGGTTTTCAACCATTTTAAAAAAGGGCAAACTTGTCCTTTCATGCTCAATTCATGCCCTAGCCTCTCAAACCTATATATACATCTCTTTCTATAAGAGAAAAAGATATCCCTAACTTAGATCACAAAAACCTCTTTACACTTCATCTTCTTCACCAACAAAAGAGAGAGAAAAGCTTCAAAGACATCCATGAAGGTTTTCCTCCCTAGATGCCTCACCATCATAATCTTCTACTTGTAACCACCCATCCTTAAAGGAGATTCAAGAGGAAAGAGCCATCCTTTCTTGTCTATGAGGGGGAAGAACTTCAATAGAGCTTGGAGATCCAAGATGACAATTGAGTCTTCACTTTTACTCTTCTCTTGTGTTTTCTTCTTTGATGTGTATCTCCATTTAGGAAATATGTAAACCTAACACTAGTGCCATTTATTTAATTGACTTGTATTTAATATCTTCAAGTATTGTTTCTTTCAATTGCTTAATTGATTCTTGACTTGTGTTTGAATAGGCTTGACAACCCTTCTAGATGCATGTTAGGGATAGCTCTTGTCTTTACATTTATGTCATGCAGGGTAGAAATCGATATGTGTTCATGATCAGGATTAGGAGTAGAATAACTTAATCTAGGAGTAGTTTAATTAAACATCACTTGATTGTATGTATGTTAATGGATAATTCAAAATGCGTGTTTTGGATTGATTTGGGTATTGAGAATTAGGGCTAGGTGAACATTATACTTGGTTTTGATTATGCTCTTAATTGATTGGGTGAAATTCATGAAAGAGTACACATCATGCCTGATTGGATTTTGGTTCTATAACCTTTGTGCCTTGAGACCCTTGGTCGTTGCTCACGCGATACACTATCGGTGAGTAGTGATCAAGGGTTCGTTGATGCTTAATGCTTCCATTGGTTATTGCTTACACGTGACAGGTGAGTAGTGATCGATAGTTGATCATAATATTCATGCTTCATATGGTCCCCTTTTGATCGTTGCTCACGCGATACATCCTCGGTGAGTAGCAATCGATTGAGGACTAGGCGACTCTCCCTATTTCCATATTTTGAGGTCGTATTAAAGGTGTAAGTTCCTCAAGTTTGATTGGCCTATTTTAGTGACAAACCACAATTGAGGTTTGAAATGTAAGGGTAGCTTAGGCATTTAATAGTTGGTGATCAAGCTCAATAAAAGCCCTCTCAAGACCTCAACATGATAAGCACTTCAAAGGTAAATCACTTGTACTTAACTTACATTGAAGAGACTTAGTAGCACACATACACTTCTCATGCTTGCATATGTATTCATTGTTCTTGTATGCATTCTCTTTACTTTTTACACTTGCACATATTGCACATTTAAACTAAGTGTGAATTGTCTTTGAAAAAAGAACTTTTCTCCTTACCGGTGCTTGTACCGCCCTTAGTACACCTGCTTGGGTAGCAATCCAAGCCAGGTTCAAAACCTGATGCTTTTGCACCATGCATGCCGCGGCTAAGACATGTGCCTTTGGGGTAGTCTCCACAGTGGTAGAGTTCAGAGCCTACACGCTCTGTGTACCACGGCACAAACACTTTCCTGTACCGTGGTACGCACAGCGGTCATGACGGCCAAGTGTTTTAAAAAATGACCAAAATGTTGTAGCTTTGTGGTGACCTCATATATAAGTGTTACTTTGTCTCTAGGTCAGTTCACAAGAGTTCAAAATCATATTTTTAACTTAGAACTTTTTCTAAGAGAGAAAATCATCCAAGAACTCACATTTGATCACTCAAAACCATTTCCATATGCATCAAACTTCATCTAGCATCATCTAGCTTCATCTAGGATGCTTTCTTGCATGGGTTTTCTTCAACACATGTGACTTGGTAAGTTGAACACCATTTAATTCATTTTTGTGTTCTTCCTTAGTAAGAAACCTCATTTGTTACTTGTATGCATCTAGATTAGATTTTACATACAAGATTGAGATATTTGTGTTGATTAATTGAGTGTTGTATTGTGATAACTATTGCCTAGGATTGCTTTATCTAAGATAACTAAGTCGTATGACATGTCATATAGCAATATTGATATCTAGGATTGATTATTTACGTAGTTAATCTCTAGATAAGCATTTAGTGTAACCTAGCATTACTTGCATCTTGAATACCATGATATTCACTTATGTTGTTGATCTCTTCATTGAGAATTAAGTTTTGTGGCTAAGATTGCTTAGTGCGCAAGCAAGTAGGTTTAGAATCGTTATTAAAGGCTCGTTGGGTAGTAGTGGTGGGTTAGTGACCATGTAGGGTTTGACGGTGGTCAACCTAGATTGTAAACATCATTACAAGTAGTGGATTTGAGGACCGTGTGTGGCTAGCAAAGTAGCCCTTGAGTTTTTCTCTGTTGAGGATTTCTCACGTAAATCAATCAACTTGCAATTTATTGTTTTCCGTACTTAGATTAAGTTGATTGTATTTTTGACTAGTTTGTGGTTTTAATTGAATATTGACTAATCAAGAAAATTTGATAATTAACTTGATTAAAATCTATTCCACACCCCCCCCCCCCCTATCTTTTGTAGATATATTTAGACACACCGTCATATTTGTCTCAAAAGGTTAGGTTGAACCCAATCTTGGGTGTTTTATGTGGTTGGTTTTTATAGGTGGCGCGAATGTTTTGGTGGTCATGAGTACCTCATGTGTACATTGTATACATCTCTCCTAGCCACTTATTTTAGTAACTTAAGGTGTTAGCCTTTAGAAATAAATTAATGTAATTAGGAGTAGTTTAATTTAGAAAGGCAAACACCTGGTTACATGAATCCCTTTTAAACACCATTCTCACCTATTCTCTCATCTATCTTATCTTTCTTTTGCATTTTCTCTCTCTCTCTCTCTCTCTCTCTCACACACACACACACACACCCGACCATGCTTACACATCTCACACATCATTCTCACCCTTGCCATGTTCCCATTTACATTGTTTTCAATAATCACTAAAACATGAAATGATCAACAAAAGGCACCTCCCTGTGGACGGTACCCTCACTTATCATTTTACTAGTTTTCAAAACTTTAGAGCATATTGTGTAGGACTTCTTTATAAATATCTTTTGAATTCGTAATTTCCTAACGACAGAAAAAGCGCGTTCAATATTCTGCCAAACTCGACTACCTTCTTAACTTAAATAATTGTTGTAATTCAAGTTGTAATTCATTTGGAAAAACGCTGAAGTGAATAGCTTAAAGAAATATGAACCAATTATAAAATTTGTTAACCACCAAAATTGGTGGAGGACCAAAGAATAATTTTCCACCACGATACAAGGAAGACATGGGAATCCAAATACCATCCGGCTACCCCGAAAAGGGATGGATCCCGACTGATCCGGGAACATACCCCCTCCAAAGGGATCCAGCCCAGCCATTCCCTAGCCTCCCGTGGATCCCGCGGTATCCAGATGTGAAGTTCCACCCAGTATCCCAATTCACAAGCACTACTCCAAGCCGGTCTACTCACCGGTCCAACAAGTATCCCGACATGGAGTTCCACCAAGCATCCCGCTATTGTACCATCCAGATATCTCTCTACTTCATCAGCAAGGTACCCCGCTATAGTTTCGGTCGATATCTCGATCCTCAGATTGCAGCGGGATACTCAGGAGTTCATAACACCATCTAGAATCAGCCTACCAAACAGGATGATACCAAATGAAGAAATTACCAAAGGGCAAGACTCTTATGCCACGAAGACCAGGTTAAAACTCCATGGAGACATACTGAAACACCATCGTTCAGTCGAAACATAAGAAGTATACTCATTCCCGCCAACTGAAAAGTTTTATTTTAACAAGTCAACTCTATTAGAATCTTTCTAGGAAGGAAAGACTCGATATTGAAAGCTCATATGAGATCGTTTCCTCTTAAGAAGGAAAGATTGGATTCTGACGATAAAAACTCCGAGATTGTCTCCTAAGAAGAAGGAGGTCCTACAATTGCTAAACTCTAGACCGAAACTATAGGAGTGCATGGCAAACAACGGGACCTATATAAACATCATGATACACACCAGCAAAGGGATGGGGAAATTCACCTCCTAAAACCCTACGTTCAATCCTACTTATTGACACGTACGAATTCGCCACCTCCATCTCCAACACAGACTGAAGCTCCATACTCTGCTATTAGCTTAGAAAAACACAAATCTTGTACTTACAATAAAAAGTGACAATCAATAAAGATTATGTTTATTTGTCATAGTTTCATTCCAATCGTATTTCTACATTCATATCACACCTATTATAGCAGGAACATTGTTGGTATCGAACTACGTGATATCCCTCCGACCGAGATTGATTTTGATCTTGGTCCTTTAAAGTTGTTATTTGGAGATTCACCACAGTGACGATTTTCCGGTAACACTTTTGACTCCGTCTGTGGGAACTTATATCCCAACCAATCTCAAAATAGCCTAATTCTGCCCAGGGATCTTCAGAATGAGACTCTGATCCTCCTAGGGCCATCCCGATCCATCAGGACCTCAGTCTTTTGTTTCCACTGAGAGAGCCCAAAGGCGGGGTAAATGCACCAGGAACGAGAACCTGGCGCCAGTGCCTCCTCCAGTTGTCGGCCCTTTTCCTCAGGATCTCGCTAGGCAAGAGGTCAATCGGGATATCCTAGAACAGCAGGCTGCAGCATACGTCGAAGCCATCCAGCTCCGAATGATAGCATAGGGAATCCCCTTTTAAGCAGCCGGGATCCCAGGAGATATTGGCCCAAGTACCCGGGTACCAGTGTTTGATCGATTGGGGCCACCTCTCCCAGTCCAACAGGTGGATCTCAGACCCAGACTAGTGAAGTCCGCAATTGAGATTCCCCCTAGGAGAGCCCAATCTCCACCAAAACCAAGGGCAAAGGAGAAGGATCCACATCCTGAGAAAGAAACGCCAGATTCTGGAAGAGCCCCAAAGAAAGACATCAGAGATCTAAGCGGAAAGAAGTGGTCATTGATTCAGAAACATCGGATGAAGAGGGCTCAGTAGCCCGATCCGGAACCAAGAAATCCCAGCGCTTGGAGGATCAGATGGCCAAGATGGCAAAGGAGTTGGAAGAATTGAAGAAGGGAAAGCACTAAGGAATCTAGAAAAATCCCCTATGTGAGATGAATGCACCTTTCTCCAAGAGAGTCAGGGAGGCGGGGTTACCTCCCAAATTCAGGATACCCTCTAAGAAGTATTCCAGGGTAGAGGACCCCGTCAGCCACCTGGAAAGCTTTGTCCACCAGATTAAAGTCCAAAGCGCAACCCGATTAGCCATGTGCAGGATGTTTATTTCAACCTTGACTGACTGTGCCAAGACATGGTTCAGAAAGTTACCACCAGGTAGTGTTGATTCATTTTCTAAGCTTACCACAGTTTTTTGTGCGCAATTTCAGGGGATCAAGTCTCGTCCCAAGGACCCTATTTTGCTTCAATAGTGGTTTAGGAGTGGGGTGAAACTTTGAGATCTTATGTGGAGAAATTCCATAAAGAAGTCGTCCAAATGGGAGTATTCGACGAGAAGGAAACCTTAGCCAACTTCCGAAGAAACCTGTGGGCTGGTAGACTATCTACCTACCGGCCACCTCCTATCCCCTTATACCAGAAAAGATATCCAGCAAGGAGGTCACCCCTCAGGGCGGTCCCTCTGAAGGAGGTGGTTAGGGTAGCAAGAGAGGAAGATGGATACAATCACTACACCCCACTCAATGCTTTGTGAGAAACAATCTACCTCGCGCATCCGGGATAAGGGTTTGCTCAAAAAGCTGAGTCCCATGAAAGTCCCAGCTGACAGGAGGAATCAGTACAAGTATTGTGATTTCCACGAGGACATAGGGCACAACACTTTTGAGTGCTACAGCCTCCGCAACCAGATTGAAGGACTGGTAAGGGGAGGCATTTTAACTAAATTTTTATAGCAGGTGCGAGACAGCATCAAAGAAGGGAAACAGGTGCAGTGCGAGATGCATGAAGCACCAGAAAGAATGAGAGATGGTGAGAAGGACTTGATGCAGCAGATCCAGGTGATCCACACTATCAATGGAGGCCCTACTCTAGTTGGAACCTCCAATAATTCAAGAAAAAACCACACAAGGAAGATTCCCAGGCTCAACACCGGTCATGAGATACTCAAACTCAGTAGTGGATCCCGAGGTCTACCCCGCTCTTCCAAAATCATTTTCACGGTGGAAGATGTCTACAACACAGTTCAACCACATGATGATCCTATGGTAATCTTAGTACAGATCGTCAATTGCCGGGTACACCGTGTCCTGATTGATACGGGAAGCAATGTTGATATTCTGTTCAAAGGGGCCCATAAACAATTTAACTTGAAAAACTCTAGTTACAACAGCTGCACCTCGCTTTTGTATGGATTCACTAGGGACTCTGTGATGCCAATGAGGTCAAAAATCTTGCCAGTGATAGTCGGAGAAGCTCTTATTTAGCAGAACATAATGACAGAGTTCATCGTGGTAGATACCCCGTCTGCCTACAATGCAATTCTAGGAAGACCATTCTTATTAGGAATTAGGGGGGTACTGTCCATCGACCATAATGTTTTGAAATTCCCGATGGGAACATGAGTATGAGAGGTTAGAGGAGACCAGCAGGCAGCCCGCAACTGTTACGTGGTTTCCACCAATCCACCACATTAACTAAGCAATGCACACATGTGACTAGTGAACCAAGTCAGGGAACGCCAGAACAGGACCACTATGTCTTGGAAGAATGAGAGGTACCAGACATAATCGTGGAGGAGCTGGAGGAAGAGGAACAAGGTTGGGCCAGTAGACATCCCGCAGATCAGCTAAAAGAGATACCTGTCAAGGGTAAAGATCAAACTAAGGTAGTAAAAATTGGAGGAGGTTTGGACCCCGAAATCAAGAAAGACTTGGTAGAACTCCTCGGGGAGTATATCGACATCTTCGTTTGGAGCCATGAAGAGATGACTGGCATTCCTCTTAGCCTGGCTACTCATAGGTTGGTAGTAGATGCAACCTTCAAACCAATAAAACAGAAACGAAGACATTTTAATGCCGAACGGAATGTCGTAGTCCAGGAAGAAGTTGACAAGCTCCTAAAGGCCGGGTTCATCAGGGAATCCCGGTACCCCGAATGGATCGCCAATGTGGTCATGGTAACCAAGTCTAACGGGAAATAGTAAATGTGTGTATATTACACCGATCTCAACCGGGCTTGCCCTAAGGATAGTTTTTCCCTACCTAAGATAGATCAGCTCATTAACTCCATTGCAAGAAACAAGCTCCTAAGCTTCATAGATGCCTTCTCGGGGTACAATCAAATCATGATGCACCCCTCTGATCAGGACAAGACTAGCTTTATCACCGGACAAGGCCTTTACTGCTATAAGGTAATGCCTTTCGGACTCAAAAATACATGTGTCACATACCAGCTTATGGTGAACAAATTGTTCAAAGAGCGGATAGGAAAATCCATGGAGGTGTACATAGATGATATGATCACAAAATCTCAAGAGGCTAGACAACACACTGGGGACTTATGCCAAACTTTTCAGGTGATAAAACAGAAGCAGATAAGGCTGAACCCCGCCAAATGTGCATTTGGGGTAGCAGTAGGAAAATTCCTGGGATTTATGGTGTATGAAAGGGGGATCGAGGCTAATCCTGAGAATATCAAAGCTATCCTAGATCTCAAATCTCATACAACTCTCTAGCAGGCACAAGGATTAACTGGCCGGATAGCAGCGCTGAACCGGTTCATATCCCGCTCCACTGATAAATGCCTCCCCTTTTTCAAGATCATCAAGCAGGGAAAGAAGATGAAGTGGGATGAGCAAAGCGAGCATCTTTTCAAGCTTTAAGGGAATATTTGTCCAGCCTGCCTTTGTTAGTGAAGCCTACCCGGGGGAAGAACTCTTACTCTATTTGGCAGTTTCAGAAGTTGCTACCAGCGGAGCCTTAGTGAAGGAGTGCAGTGATGGGATGCAGATACCAGTTTACTACGTGAGCCGGGCTTTCACTAAGTCCGAGAAAAACTACACCTTTCTAGAGAAGCTCGTCTATGCCTTGGTAACTACATCCAGAAAGCTCCGGCCTTACTTTCAAGCTCACACCATCATGATAGTCACTGACCAACCCTTGCGACAATTCCTTCAAAGGCCGGACGTGTCAGGCAGACTGGTCATATGGGCCATAGAACTCACCCAATTCGATATCAAATATAAGGCAAGAACCACGATCAAAGCCCAAGCCCTAGCTGATTTCATAATGGAATTCAACGCGACTTCTAGTCCGGATAAGTAAACAGACCCGGATCCAGATCAAACCAATCCGGATTGGCTCGTAGATGGCAAGGCGTGGGTCCTAAACACGGAAGTTGCATCAAATCAGTCGGGATACAGAGCAGGAATCGTTGTGATTGACCTAGAGGGAGCTGAATGCAGTCACTGTTTCAGGTTTGAATTCAAAGCCACTAATAACGAAGTGGAATACGAAGCCTTGCTAGCAGGAATGGGAGTAGCAGAAGCCTTAGGAGCTGATTACCTTTTGATCAAGAGTGACTCCCAATTGGTGGTCAACCAGGTGTCGGGATTGTATCAGGCAAAAGGTGACAACATGGTGGCTGTTAGGTTTTTGGTTATTGTTGGCATATATTCCATATCAAAACGTGTTTATCTTGTAATGGTTATATGGTCATATTAATGATGATACAAAGCTTCAAAAAAATATTTGACTACAGTTCATGCAAGATGATGGCTTGATAAGGGGAATTAGCTTCATTGCTCATCAAAGGTATAATTGACCTCATTCCTCTTACAAGGCATAGGCACACACACACAAATCATTCATAAGTGTCCCTGCATCGTTGTGCACCATTTATATAACACATTCACATAATTTTGTATGCTCATGCATTGAACTCAAATGCTTATACATTTTAGTGTTGCATGTTCTAGGACTATGTCTAGGAAATGGCATTCATATGTGAACTTGTATTTGTATGTTTGTGTTTCTTGTGTTTTGGACTTGTACTTGATCATAATTGATTCCTTATTGAGTCCCGGTCATTTCGGTTACTCATATGTTAAGTTTCGAGTCCCAACGATGTAGCTACGCTACTTTTCGTTCTCATTCGTTGAGTTGTGTTCGTCGTCATTTTCCGAGATGAATTCTCAACCATTTCTCAAAGTTTCATAGTCTTCGTTATGCATGAGGGAGTCATGGTTGGTAATCCAAAAACGGATTCAAAATTGGAGTTCGGATGCCCGAATACGGCTGAAGAACGTGAGAGGTGCGCGAGAGAAGCTTGGTGGCCAAAGGCCAAGGCATGGGCATCCACGTGTGGAGGCCTTGTGCCACACGGCCCAACCAGCCCTCTGGTCCCGTGTGGCACACGCGCCCCACACATGGGCATGGCTGGTCTGGCCTATTTTGTTGGACAAAAATGCCTTTCTTCCCTTCCTTTTAAAATCTCTCCGATTCCCTCCATTTGTTTCTAAGAAGAAAAATTGTGAAATCCCGTCTAGAGTTTCTCTCCAATTTTCTCAACTTCCAAACACCATAACCTTCTCATACAAAGTCAGAATTGAGTGATTCAAGTTGGAGATTGTTCATAATCGAGTCCTCTACCTTTTCCAAGTGATCTTGCAGCTGTTTGATTGATTTTCGGAGTGATCTACTCAGAAAACCGAACCAGCTCGTGAAATCAAGGTAGAGTTCATATCTTGGTGATTTCATCTTTTTAAACATTCAATTTGCTTGGGGTTTCTTCTTCTATATGTATATGTATGTTTAGTGAATGCTATTGAGAAAGATAGCTTCACAATCAATCTAATTGAAAAGTCTAATTAGAAACACATGTTGACTAGAATCTTGGATTCTTTGTTTTTAACATGATTGGGAGTTGTATTGTGATTAGATTGATATCTAGGATTATTTGAGACTTAATTGATGCATTTTATGATTAATAATCCTTTATATGTGTCTTTGATCCTTGATTGATGATATCTAGGATTAGAGCCTTTGTATGGGTTTTTAGAGATATTTAGGATTGATTTGTTTTTAACAATATCTCCTATCTCTAAATCTTTGGTTAGAATACTTGTTGAATACATTTTGTGATTCTAGCATTTTTATGTATGTTTATAACATCTTGACCTTGTGCCTCATGTATATGAATTGTTCAAGTGTTAATTGTGTGAATGAATCTAGGAGTTTTATATGTTAATTGTTTTCACATGCTCTAGATTTTCATTCATGATTTTGCATCTAGATTTCTATTGCTTGTGTTTTCACATCTCTAGATCTAGTTGTTCCATGGAATTTATTGATCACATGTTCTATGATGTCTTGATTGTTTGCATCATTTGCATTCACATGATCACACTAGGATGTCTTTGTAAAAGGCATGAAGTCTTGGCTAGAGTCAGGATGACTCGGATAGCCAAGCAAGAAGTCTTGCCTAGAGTCTTGAGGACTTGGATAGGTAAGCAAGAAGTTTTGTCTAGAGTCAGGAGGACTTGGATAGAGAAGCAAAAAGTCATGGCTAGAGTCGGGAGGACTTGGATAGTCATGCATGGGAGGCTTTTTAGAGGCACGTATGCCTTATATAGAGAGTTGGCTTATATATTGGTAGGCCCGGGTGTTTGGTTAGACATAGAGTCTGATAGAGCGGGGTACATGGGATATGTATGCACTCTTGAGGAATTTCTAATCTTCCAACGATGTTGGTTTGGTATGAGTTCCAATATGTGGTTTACATCATTGAGGGATTTTGTATCTTCCAATAGGGATTGGGTAAACATAGACTCCACATGGGTTGGTGATCTAGGATTGGTCACTTTGTGGAATTTCTAATTTACTTTCCAAATATATATAAGTACACAATGGTTGTAATTCAACCCGTGGATGTTTCCTCCTTGGAGGTTTTACCACGTTAAAAAATCCCTTATGTTAATTCTTTCTATCTTTATCTTTTATATTTGTTTTTGTGTATGTTTTAATCTTGTAGTACAATCTTCACTTGTGATGTTTTTGGATACAAGATTTTGTAAAGTGTGATTTGTAAATATATTCTTTTGATCATATTTGTAATTACATTTCTTTTGTATATTGTTTAGAATTTTATGTATAGCAATATTTGTATATACTTGTAACGATTGAACATATATTGATATACAAGTATTCTTGTTAATTGTTTTTGTATTTTTCTTTATACCTCATACAACTTATTGATACTTAAACAATGTATGAATGATCACATGATAACTTGTCTTAGTGTGATTCCGTGATGTTTGTGTTGTATGTAAGGCTACCTTGAGGGACAAACGTAAGTTTGTTCAAGGGATTGAAATTAGGCGAAAAACCTATTCACCCCCCCTAGGTACGTCTTAAGCAATTTAACCTTATTTGTATACTTTTAGTGGCATATCTGGCTAAAGTCCGGGAAGCAATGAAGAAATTCAGGGCGTAAGGATGGAACAGATACCCCGAGAGAAAAATCACTGGGCAGACATCCTGGCTAAGATCGCAGCAAGTGAATGGCATGCTTTACCAAGAGGAGTGCCACTCCAACTGATTTCTTGTTCCAGCATAGCTAAGGCCGTAGAAGTACTCTCAGTCAGTCGCCCTTCATGTTGGATGGACCCAATAGCGGATTACCTCTAAAGTGACACTCCCTACAGATCCGGATCAAGCCCTTCGGCTTAAAAGAATTGCTACCAGGTATTGCCTGGTGGATGGATACCTCTACCGTAAAGGAAAATCTCTCCCCCTACTCAGATGTCTTCACCCAGACGATGCATACTGGGCACTCGATGAGGTACACTCAGGGGACTGTGGAAATCATGCATCGGCCGAGACACTAGCTTACCAGATAATAAGAATGGGCTACTTTTGGCCGACTGTAGACCAGGATGTGAAACAATTTGCACAATCCTGCGAGGCTTGTTAGAAAACAACAAACCTCCATCACCTCTTTCCGGAAAGACTCTCCTTAATCAGTACACCCTACCCCTTTGCAATCTGGGGACTAGACCTAATTAGGCCACTCCCTACTGCACCCGACCAAGCTAAACATGCAGTGGTGGCAATAGATTATGTTAACCGCCAAAATTGACGAAGGACCAAGAAAGAATTTTCCACCTCAACACAAGGAGGGTGTAGGAGAACAAATACCCTCCGGCTACCCCGATTGAATCCGAGTATGCACCTCCTCCAGCGGGGTCCGACCCAGCCTCCCCCCAGCCTCTTAAGGACCCCGCCAAACATCTTGGTTCATAAACAAACGTCCTGAGCCAGAGTACACGTTAGAACCTGCAGAGGGGTCCAAAATCGTTATACCCTGGTCTCCTAAAAACCCCGCCACACCTAGACACGGAGTTCCACTAAGCGTCCTGCTACAGAATCAACCCCGCAGCACCCCGACACAGAGTTCTACTAAGCGTCCTGCTACAGTATGAACCCCGCAGTACCCCGACACAGAGTTCCACTAAGAATCCCGCTATAATACCAGCTAGACATCCCCCTACTTCAACAGCAGGATGCTTACTAGTTCACACCCTCTGAAACAACTACCACGCCAAGCAAGAAGATACCAAACAGTAAGACTCTTGTGCTAGAAATAAAAGCTCCTCATTAAAACACCGACATTCAAATAAAATAGAGGAGATATACTCCTTCTTGCCGGAGAGTCCTATTTTGAGCGGGTCAGCACATCTAGAGACCTCCTAGGAAGGAAAGATTTACCTACGAGATTGACTCCTTTTAGGAAGGAAATACTAGATTCTACGCGCAAAACTCCGAGATCATCTCCTAAAAAGAAGACGATCTTGCGTTAGCCAAACCCTAGACCGAAATTTAAGGAGTGCATGGCAAGCAACAGGACATATATATACAACTACTTATTCATCGCCAAGGAGGAACGGAAATCCTTTCCAGAAACCCTAAATACAAGTTCTACTTATCAACATGCACAAGCTCACCATCACCACCATCTCCATTACCCACTAAATCTATATGCCATATAGTCAACCATGAATGAATAGTTCACATTTTTGTAATACACAGTGACGATTAATAAGAGATTCATTTTTATCTATTTTCTGGTGTCCTATGTCGTCTTTGCATTGCTTAGGATAGTAGGTATCGAACCACATGATACCCCTCTAACCAGGGTCAACTTTGATCTTGGTCCTTGTAAAGTCGTTATTTGGAATTTCACCCCTAGAGACGATTTTCCGGTAACAGATTACTTTACCCGATGGGTGGAAGCCAAGGCCTTTACCCGGATAACTGAAGAAAAGACCACTAGCTTTGTCAAGGAGAACATTGTTGTCGTTTTGGTACCCCGATGGCCATTATAATGATCTGGGAAAGCAGTTTGACAACACCAACTTCAGGCAATTTTGTGAAGACCGGAACATTGATCTCCGTTTTGCATTAGTGGCTCATCCTCAAACCAATGGGTTGGTCGAAGCTACCAACAAAACCATTAAAAAGCTCATGAAGAAAAAACTCCAACAAAAGAAAGGATTATGGGTTGAAAAGTTACCCAACGTGCTGTGGGCTTACAGGACAACCAAGAGGACTGCCATAGGGGAGACCCCTTATTCGTTAGTTTTCAGGACTGAGGCGATCTTGCCTATCGAGCATAAGCTCATATCTTTCTGGGTCCAAAATTATGAACTGGAAGATAATGAGGCTAAGTTAAGAGCCAGTCTGGATCTACTTGAGGAAAAGCAAAGCAGAACTGCCGAAAAAGTGGCAGTGTACCAGAGTAAGATAGCCCGACACTTTAATAAAAGGGTAAGGATCCAGGATTTCAAAGAAGGAGATTTGGTTCTTAGGAAAGTAACTCATAACACATGAAGGAGGTCCGACGGGGTGTTAGCTTCTAGTTGGGAAGGTCCCTACCTGATAAAAGCAGTGCTTTGGGGTGGCACCTACAAGCTGGAGGACATGGAGGGGTACCCAATAGATCATACATGCAACGCCGATCACCTCAGGAAGTTCTACCCTTAGATATTCAACTCATATCGTCTAGTATATACACCCCAAATTCATATTGTACTGCTTGGGAAATTCAATAAAATCAATTTCCTTTCCTACATGATTCTCCTTTGTACTTTCTGTAATGTCTCCTACTTGATTCTCCAATG
Source organism: Acer campestre (assembly GCA_954870605.1). Classification (NCBI taxonomy): domain Eukaryota; kingdom Viridiplantae; phylum Streptophyta; class Magnoliopsida; order Sapindales; family Sapindaceae; genus Acer; species Acer campestre. The sequence continues at coordinate 36,490,938 of OX940799.1, forward strand.
TCTCCAACATGATGTTCATTCTACAAGTTTTTCGCCATTACTAAATCGCCTCAAGACCAGGAAAGAGCCTCATGGTGATCCTACTGCCTTGGTCGGGGTATACCCTCCTCCAAGAAGCCTGTTGCTAAAGTGGCCTAAGTTGCCTACTAGGACAAACTCACAGAAGGATCGGGATACCTCGCCAGGGTACCTGATTCCTTACTTCTCCATTTTAAGACAAGGAAAAAGCCTTATGGCGATCCTGCTGCCTTTGTCAGGGTATACCCTCCTACAAGAAGTCTGGTGCTAAAGTGGCCTAAATTGCCTATTAGGACAGACTCACAGAAGGATCGGGATATCTCGCTAGGGTACCTGATTCCTTACTTTTCCATTTCAAGACCAAGATGCCTTGGTCAACGTATACCCTTCTCTAGGAAGCCTGATGCTAAAGTGGCCTAAGTTGCCTACCAGAACAGACTTACAGAAGAATCAGGATACCTCGCCAGGGTACTTGATTCCTTACTTCTCCATTTCAAGACTAGGAAATAGCCTTATGACGCTCCTGCTGCCTTGGTCGAGGTATACCCTCCTCCAGGAAGCCTGGTGCTAAAGTGGCTTAAGTTGCCTACCAGGACAGACTTACAGAAGAATCGGGATACCTCGTCAGGGTACCTGATTCCTTACTTCTCCATTTCAAGACCAGAAAATAGCCTTATGGTGCTCCTGCTGCCTTGGTCGGGGTATACCATACTCCAGGAAGCCTGGTGCTAAAGTGGTCTAAGTTGTCTGCCAGGACAGACTTACAAAAGAATCGGGATACCTAGCCAGGGTACCTGATTCCTTACTTCTCCACTTCTCCAAAAGGCTGGCATTAAAAGAGCTTGTTTAGGAACCTTAGATTACTACAAGTCCATAAGAGCCTGATTAGGGAAGGAGACATGATTACTTAACACATCCCGCTAGTTTCTACGATTACGAGATACAAGGGTGCTCAACGTCTGGCCATCAAGCATCATGATCTATTTTGTCAAGGCATAGTCGTTCATTTTGGGTCCAACTACTCACAGGCATGTATGCATTAATTTGTTTTTTTTTTTTTTAGAAGAACAAGCAGGAAACTGTACGAGTCAACAAGAAAGGGAATCTGTATTGATCAAATAGGGTACCCAACCCCCTTTCCCAGGTTACAAAGAAAAAAGTATAATAACAAAAAAAAAAAGTAACAATAAAAGCAAGGGGGGTACAACAAGCTGCCAAATTAGGTTTCTTCATCCCCCTCCAGTTACTCTTCTTCGCCGGCTGCTTCCACCCGTGCGACATCAATCTCGACACCAGTCTAGGTTCCCTCGACTGTCGGAACCTGAGGTCTGGCTGGATCATCCTCCTCTGCAGCACCAGATTCATTCAGGGTCCCTTCAACTATTGGGATCCCAGATCCGACTGGACCATCCTCCTCTACCAGGACCACCTCTGAAGGAAGCACGGGGTCCACCATTTGTTCTTCTTGAGTAGGAGGATCCTGGGCTGCCCTTTCAGTGCCATCAAGTTGGACCCCCGCAGGAATGTCATCCCTTTGATTCGGATGAGCAGAATCCTGTGAAAGAACCTCTTCTCCATGGTCCCCATCTGCTAGCTGGGCAGCCTTCGCCATGATTTGATCCCGGTCCCAGTTCAAAGTGGCCTAAAGATCGAAGAGAAGGGGCAAGGCTGTGGCCACCTCGTAGTAGGCTATGAAGTAGCCGTCTTCAAATGTAGGGCTTTCCTAGGCCTCCAGGCTTCTTATTGTGTCTCACAGGAGCTAGTTTTCATCTTGTAGCAACCTTTTCTCTACCTTCAAACACTCCCTCTCTTCTCGGCGCTGCAAAGACCTAACCGTTTCAGTATCTAAGCAGCGCTCGTAGCTTTGGGCATCCACCAAGGCTATCTGTCTGCCTTCTTCGGCTATTGCAGTAGCCTGAACCAAGGGGGCTACACTCTACTGGGCCTGAATCAGCTCCTGCTAGGTATTCTCTAAGTTGGCTTGGAGTCCGATGTAGGCTTCCCTTAAAGTCAGTAATTGCTTCTCCATAGCTAGAGCAAATTTGAACCCATGTTAAAAGAAGAAGGAGTCAACACCTGCCAAAAGAAAGAAATGGAATAATAGAAGAAATAATGGAACTCTACCTCAGCTAAGACAGATGCTCCCTTAGCAACCAGGATCTCAGTTGGAAATTTGCCATGCTCGTCAAGCTTCCCCCGAGGCAGGAGGCGGCAAATCGGGATACCACCTCATCAGGGGTGGCACTCCCTAACCTCGATCTAGAAGGAATATCAGCAGTTGGGGTAGGAGTAAAGGTAACTTCCTCCTTCTCCGTATTCTCGATGTGGTTTTTGGAAGGTGCTACTGGAGGAGGAGAGGTAGGAGAAATCTTCACAGCAGGAGAAGCAGTGTTACGACCATTGTTTTGAGCTTGCCTTCCAGAACCCCAAGCCTTGGCTGCCCGAGCCAGTATTGCCTTGATCGACGACCATGCTGGAAGACGAGTAGGGGTCTTGGCAGATTACCCCATTAGAGTAGAAAGAGGCACAACAACACTAGCTAGAGAATTCGCATGAGCAAGAGCAGGAGGAAAGGTGGAATCAGTTCCAGCCTGAGTGGCCCCCGACATAATTCTGGCAGTAGAATACGGGGAGGGGACAAGAGAGGTAGAAGCAGGTAAGACCGGACCCCCCATCCCAAAGGAAGAAGGAGACCCAGTCCTCATCGGGGCAACGGATACTACACAGAGAAAGAAAATTTAATGAGAAAAAAGGAGGAAAACATATGTGCATATAGACAAAAGAGATAGATGAAATTGCTTACCGGGAAGTGCGAGGGATATCGTCAGGTACCGCTCCAACCGGTCTCCCTTAAAGGGGTTCAGAGTGAGATACTTCATATTTATATACCCCATCTTCATAATCCTCACAAGGATATCACGGGATTCCGAGGAAAGCACCCTCTTCGCCCATTTATCCCTCGCCATGAACTGGGTGGGGACGTGGTATTCATATCCCCTGATGAAGGTCGTACGCCGCCATTCACCTTCGACCACGAGCCATTCTTCCTTCTAGGGTGCGGCATACTTCACGTTAGCCCCTGGGATGACGAACTTAATCTCATTAGAGGCCCTCAGGTAGAATTGACCCCGAGGCACCATGTTTACTATGTTAAAGAGGAAGGGAAGCTCATCCAAACCCGGCTCCCTATCGATGTTGTCCCTCTCACATTGCTCCCGCTAGAGCACCAAGAACCCCCTCAGGTGCTTCCAGAAGCCCAACGAGATCTGGAGGGGAGCTAGCTCCAGTGCTATAAGAGCCCAACAATGAGTAGGATGTGGTGGCAGCCGAACTCCACACTCGAAGGCCGCCTTGTGAATCAGCAGGCGATCCTGAGGCGGGGTATACACATCGTAACCCTAATGAGGGCGGGGTATACACATTGTAACCCCAATGAGGGAGGGACAGAGTGATGTAGCCTGGAATCTTGTACTTTTTCCTCAGCTTGGTGAGTGTGTCCAGAGTACACACAGAGTCGGGCACTATCCAACCATCGTGGAAGGAGGATAAAAAGTCGGTCTGGACCCCGACTAAGGTGACATCATGCCCACCACCTTCCTTGTCACCACCAACTTTTGCAGCGTCCACCTCGTCGTTAATCTGAATAGGGTCGTCTGGTTTGTTGTGGAAACCCGACCCGATTCGGGGGTTTCATGTAGAACAACAACATTGGGGCTGCGGGGTGTCACTAGAGGCACCGTCACCATCTCGACTCCGTTTTTTCCCCATCGATGTTGGAGAAGCCTCCCCCGAATCGGCCTTCTCCATACTAAATAAAGCGTCAAGACTGTCAGAAGAATGTGGAGAAGCGGGGTCCGGGTGCATAAAAGCCATCATTGGGTGGGTTTGGTTGATGGGGGTTCCTTGTGAAGTGGTGGGGAGTTTTAAAGGAGATGCTATTGAGGAAGAGGAAGAAGAAGAAGAGGGTAAGAGATTCTTGATGGATTGCTGGTAAGAAAAAAAAGAAAGCAGGGAAGCTAAGGTTTTTTCTTTACTATAATCTTGAAATTTAAAAGTGGTGGAGAAGGCACCAACGAAGCCGGTCTATTTATAGAAGAGGACAGGCGGTTACACACAAGGAAATCGGAATTGGTGACCGGCAACGTGCTTGAAGGACGTGTTAGAAACGGTTCCACATTAATCGCACCAAAACAGCTCTTTTTGAAAACGAAAAAACCAAACATTGACTGACACGCATATTGTGCAATTAGTACCAGCGTGTCCAAAAAATATTTCCTCTTCTACAAAGGAAACTAGTTAGACAAGGGAATATGTAGACAAGGCAGAAAATCCTTCAAGCATAATCAAAATCCTGACTCCAACCTCGACAAGGTATCAGTGTCCAAGTCAGGGGGACTTCTGTTAACCACCAAAATTGGTGGAGGACCAAAGAAGAATTTTCCACCACGATACAAGGAAGACATGAGAATCCAGATACCATCCTGCTACCCAGAAAATGGAGGGATCCCGACTAATTCGGGTACATTCCCCCTCCAAAGGGATCCAGCCCAGCCATTCCCTAGTCTCCCGTGGACCCCACGGTATCCTGATGCGAAGTTCCACCCAGTACCCCGATTCACAGTACAACACCCAGTACCCCGATTCACAATCACTACTCCAAGCTGGTCTACTCGTAAGTCCAACAAGTATCCCGACACGGAGTTCCACCAAGCATCCCGCTATTGTACCATCCAGATATCTTTCTACTTCATCAGCAAGGTACCCCGCTACAGTCTCGGTCGATATCTCGATCCTCAGATAGCAGCGGGATACTTAGGAGTTCATACCACCCTCTAGAATCATCCCGCCAAGCAAGATAATATCAGATGAAGAAATTACCAAAGAGCAAGACTCTTATGCCACGAAGACCAGGTTAAAACTCCATGGAGACATACTGAAACGCTACCGTTCAGTCGAAACAGAAGAAGTATACTCCTTCCCGCCAACTAAAAAGTTTTATTTTAACAAGTCAGCTCTATTAGAATCCTCCTAGGAAGGAAAGACTCAATACTGAAAGCTCATATGAGATTATTTCCTCTTAGGAAGGAAAGATTGGATTCTGATGATAAAAACTCTAAGATTGTCTCCTAAGAAGAAGGAGGTCCTGCAATTGCTAAACCCTAGACCGAAACTATAGGAATGCATGGCAAACAATGGGACCTATATAAACATCATGATACACACTAGCAAAGGGATGGGGAAATTCACCTCCTAAAACCCTATGTTCAATCCTACTCATCGACATGTACAAATTCGCCACCTCCATCTCCAACACAGACTGAAGCTCTATACTTCGTTATTAGCTTAGAAAAACACAAATCTTATACTTACAATAAAAAGTGACAATCAATAAAGATTCTGTTTATTTGTCATAATTTCGTTTCAATCATATTTTTATATTCATAAAACACCTATTATAGCAGGAACATTGTTGGTATCGAACTACGTGATACCCCTCCGACATGGATTGATTTTGATCTTGGTCCCTTAAAGTTGTTATTTGGAGATTCAACCCATTGACGATTTTCCGGTAACAAAATTGTTGATAGACATAAATACCTCAAGTGCAATGCTTTCTTGTGTACCAAAAATATGAGAGTCAAGACTAGCAGAGAACTCAATATTAGTGGTGGCAACTTAAGCGTTTTCAACCGCTTCTTGATCCTTACAAAGGAAAAAGAATAAATTACTCGATATCGAATATAGTAATAAAGTATTCAAAAAGCTTATTAAAGTTTATTATATACCTTTAAACAATTGTTGTCATTTGCTAACTTTATCTCCCTTTGTTTTCCATTTATTTTTTCTGAATAATTTGCTCAACTTTTGATTACTTTTACTTATAAGGAGGACGACCTTTACTTCTAACCACTCACGGAGTAAGAATGTTACTATTAAGTTCCCCATTTCCGATTGCATCTTCAATCAAATTGGCACCACATTGACTACTTCCCCCACCACTTGCATCAAGTGTTAATTTTGCTTTCAAGCATTCTATTGCTTCCATCACCATACAAAATTTTGCCTCATTATTCGTTGCTAAATCTACTACCTCATAGAATGAATTACACATCTTATCAAAGAGTTGTGCTTCAGGTTTGACATCCCAATTGTCAAAACTTATTTTCACCTTACTATGAAATCTTTTCACATCTTTTCTCCAACGCTTCAAAATATACTTGTCTGGAACACAAAAAATTTCTTGGCAAATAAGAACTGCAATTGCATGCCGGCATAATATACCTTCAAACTCAAACAAGCGACAATTGCAATTTATTTCATAACCAACCTCATTTAAGTGAACTATAAAATCAACGGACCAATGATTATCCTCTCCAACCTGGACATATTCCTTTACAAAAAAATCTGCACTCAAAATATTATTTGGAAATAGAGATACTTCAGAGTATAACTTACTTGTCACCTCTTGTTGAAATTTTCTAAATTTTGCATTTGTATAAACAGCCTGAAACTGTGTCTCAATTGCATGATGACTAATACTTGGAATCTGTGTATTTAGAGAACTGAAATTTGCATGTTTTTCCTTTTCCACCTTATCAAGCAATGCATTCTCATATTATTCCACAAATTGTTTCAAGCTAGTTTTTGAATTAACATACCCATTTAAGAATGTATGCATACTCTCACTACGTTGTGTAGTTGACATTCCCATCCAAAAAGAATCTTTCACAAATGCTAGCATCCAACGTTGCCTTTCAACATACAATCCATTTAACCATGGTAAATTATCATGCCCTCATGTTTCAACGATAAAAGAATTAAAAATTTTATTTAACTCCAGCTCTATCACCCACTTCTAGCTTTCTTTTCATAAAAGATTTCATTATTCTATTGCCTTTAAAATACCGAACTTTTCTCAGAGTTTTGAGTTCATGATTATGTTCAAAAGTAATAGAGGTAACTCTCTACTTCCTATCTGGGCAAACAGATGCACCACGTCTAGCCTTACAATATGTTTTTGTCATTGGTTGTAATTTAAAAGCATTCTGAGTCAGATTTTGGCATCCCATTTTGTGCACAAGAATATGAGATAAATTTCAACTCCATGTCATCATTTTTTGTTTGAAGTTATTTTAATTATTTGAAACTCGACCCATTTCATTTCCATACATCTTATAATATTCAAATAACTCTTCGAGTGAATTAAAAATCATACCAACCACAAGCTATACTTTCTCTTCTCCATTAGACATGTTACCTACTTCTTTCTCGTTTATAACCTATTCCAAATATTTAAATTAAAAATAAATATCATTCAATAACAATAAATAATAACTTAAAATAGTAATGAATAAGACTAAAGGAAATATCGAAAATGTTACCTAAACAATCGGAATGACGAAATCCCCTAAATCTTTTGATTCAAGCTCTTTCATATTCATCTTTAAGAAAATAATAATTAGATGCCACCCACATGAACAACAAGTAAACAAAATATAATAACATATCACAAATAGTTGACATAACAAACTATCAACTTTTCTATGGCAATGATTCTTAGTAATAGTAAAAAATAATAATAATAATAATAAATAATAAAATAAAATAAAATAAACCTCTATTAGAACAGTGATACTTTGTAAATGAAAAAAAAAAATTCTAACAGTTTTTCTTGAGTAGTGTTTGTAATTTCTTTCATTTTGAGGTGTCGAAATTTTAGAAAAAAAAAAACCTCTCTCAATTTTTCTTGAGCTGTGATATTTTGTAATTGAAAAAAAAAAAATCTAACGGTTTTTTCAGAGCAATGTTTGTAATTTCTTTCAGTTTGAGATGTGTAAATTTAGGGAAAAAAAAACATTCAAATTATTCATTAAACATGTTATTGAACAATATATATATATATATATATATCTCGACTACTAAAACTATTGAATACAAATAGAAAATTTTAAATTTAAAAAAAAAAAAAGAAAAAAAAAAGTCAAAGTATAAGTAAAACAATGTGAGAGGCTGCAACCAAAAACCATATTTTGGAAGAACATGAACATGAGCATCTTTAACTTTCAGTATTCCTTTTTTTTTTTTTTTTTAAATAAACTAAATAGGATGCTAAATTTTAATAAAATTTGATTGCTTTCTCAGTCTATTCAAATTTTCTACCAAAAAACAAAACAAAAAAGTTGGTTCAAACAATTCATAAAACACCTTATAGGCATAATTTGAAATACTAAAATATTTGATATAAAAAAATGACAAATTTATCTTTTCTTGTCTGTTTTATTTTCGCTATTTTATTTCAAAAAAAAAAAAAAAAACAACAACAACAACAACAACTGACGGGAATCGAACATTTGTACACACTCAGAGTTGATCATTCTACCACACGAATGTAAATTTGTTTCTTAGTAATTGTAAAAAAACCTCTATCAGTTTTTCTAGAGCAGTGATAATTTGTAATTGAAAAAAAAAAAATGGATCTAACAGTTTTTCCAAAGCAGTGTTTGTAATTTCTTTTACTTTGAGATGTGCAAATTTAGGAAAAAAAAAAACATTCAAACTATTCATGAAACACTTTATTGAAAAGAAAAAAAGAAGAGTCGGAGTATTAGTAAATACCTAAAGTTATTGCACCACACAAAAGTGAATCTCTTTATGTAACTGGTGGCTTCAACTGATTCGATTCTTTAACCAACAATGATAGAGATGTCTAGGCATAGAGCAAGAGGTGAAGTTTTGGTTATTGAGTCACAATGGTGGAGAACATGAGATTTTTTTTTGAAACGGCAACATGAATTTATTAAGGCAGGGATCAAATCCCACAAAGAAAGAGTAACAAGTACAAAGGTAGCAAATGCAACCACAACGAACCCAATACAGCAGTACATCAACATTAATCTTAAAACTTTAGACTAACACACATTGCACCAATAACAAATCTGGAAACATCAGCCTCATGCTAACCACATGCGCTACTCATGACAAACCTGACCCAAATCAAGTATTTTCCCATTGAATAATATCACCCTCCCTATTAGAGCCCTTCCCAAATCCTCTGCATAGGAATTGGAAGATCTCGAACAAAAATGAACCAACATGTGCCCATGGACCTTCAACAAATCCCGAATGTCATACACCAATTTAACATGAGCAAAGCTTCCAAAATTGTCAGAATTAATCCATATAACTACAGTCAAAGAATCACTGACAATTTAATGAACTGACCCAGTGAAGAAGGATTCGACACACAACAAGCAGTTGCCTTATTAATGGCCATAAGTTCAGCCGTGATTGCATCTTGGATTCCCACACTCAACGAAAAGAGGCATAAAACCATTCTACTACTATTTCTCAACACCCCACCAATACTAGCCAAGCTAGGCTAACCTCTGGCAGACCCATCCACGTTGAACTTCAAATACCCCATTCTAGGTGGCACCCAAACCTCTGGCTTACGATACTTTACCTTCGCAGGATCCTTACAATACTTACACAAGCCTCGTAAAAGAGTAGTTAGAGGATCATTAGAACCATATCCATGGTGTTTGAACCACCAGGCAACATGAAATTGAATAGAATCCTCTGCATAAGCAAGATCGGGTTCCACATTGCTAAAAACATTACGATTCCTACACTCCCATATTGTCCATACCGTGGCAAAGAAAAGCGTGGTCCAAGCTCTCTTACTTTCACACACTAGACAAAGAAACTCCCAACCTGTAACCCACTCACCAATGGACTTCGGCACACACCCATACACTCCCCACTATCCCATCCCTTTTGCCCATAGTTTCCAAGACCATGAGCACTGCATAAAAAGATGGTCACTAGTTTCCTCCTTCTCATTACACAGCGGACACAACAAACTAGTATTATTGAGCAAACCAAACCTATTAAGGACAGCTTTCACCATAATTCTCTCTTTTAATAATTGTCAAACCAGTAGCTCCACCTTTGGAGGACAAAATCCTTACCAACAAAACCTATCAACAAGAGAGTGATTGCCAGCCCTATCGTTCCACACTCTACAAAAAGAACTTACTAAAAAAATACCATTTCTTGACAATACCCAGGCCACTAAATCCACAATTATGTGTTGTAATGAAATGCCCCGAATGGAAGCTAGAAAGCATCCCCATTGGTCTTGTTCCCAACCAAATACCTGTCTTCGTAAAGGCACATTCCACACCCACGTAGACCCAATCCATTCTCCAAAATCACTAATAACACCCTCCTTTGCCACAGTCAAATCATATATTCTTGGAAATGACTCTTTCAACGTATTCGTTTCACCACATTTCATCTCCCATAAATTAATTCTATTTCCATTTCCAACTACAGCTCTCAAATTGTCCTTCATGATGGCTGCAGATTTCATTCCAATCTTGAAAACGGCTCTTGCAAAGAAAGAAGCATTCCTCACCTCCAAACCTTGTCAAAACGATTGTTATTATTAATCCCATAACAAGCAACAATAACCTTTCTCCATAACGAATCTTTCTCGTTACCAAATCTCCATGCCCACTTGTCCAACAACGCCTTATTTTTTATCATCACTCTTCCAATTCTCAACCCACCATCATCTTTACTTTGACACACCGTCTCCCACTTCACCGCATGTACCTTTTTTTTTTTTTTCTAAACCATCACCCCAAAGGAAACACCTTTGAAGTTTCTCAATACTATGTGCTACACCTACCGGAATTTTAAATATTGACATGAAATGCGTAGGGATACTCAATAACACTACCTTTATAAGAACCACCCTACCACTCTTGGACAAAAATTTCCTCTTCCACGGATTCAACCTCTCCTTAATTATATCAATGACTGGATTCCAAAAGGCTTTAGAACAAGGTCGAGAGCCTAACAGAATGCCTAAGTAATTAATAGGGAAATTAACAGCCTTGCATCTTAGCATGTCAGCCCACATAGTCTCATTCCCCACCTTCTTTCCAACTCTCACACAACAGGACTTGAAGAAGTTGATTTTCAACCCTGATGCTAACTTGAAGCATCTAAGTATTCGTTTAATGTTGCGTAAACACTCCAGCTTTGGCTTAGTGAAAATGATCGTATCATCTGCAAATTGCAGATGTGATACCTGAGTGCCATTATCCCCAAAATCTTATCCCTTAAGCATACCCATTTCCGTAGCCTTTATAAATAGGCGGCTGAGGCCTTCCGCAACTATGTTAAATAAAAACGAAGATAGAGGGTCCCTCTGTCTCAAGCCTCTCATAATACCAAACTGTGATGTGGGACTACCGTTAATTAAAACTAACATAAGAGGCGAAGACATAAACTCTCTGATCCAACCACGCCATCTATCACCAAATCCCATACAATTCAACGCCTCAACCAAGAAACCATGATTGATACTATCGTAAGCCTTTTCAAAGTCCAGTTTGATAACCACACCTCCTTCATCCTTTCTTTTCCATTTGTTGATGATTTCCTCAGCAATTACTAAACTATCTGTAATTTGCCTCCCTTCCACAAAAGCCATCTGAAAATCACCAATAACCGATTCCATCACCATCTTAAATCCGTTGGATAATACCTTTGCCAGTATTTTGTACACATACCCCACCAAACTTATGGGTCTAAAATCATTCACCGTGGTTGGTCTCTTCATTTTTGGAATCAATGCTATAAATGTTGTATTCAACTCTCTCACTATCGACCCGTCATCATAGAATTCTCAAATAAACACCATAAAATCATCTTTAATCTCCTCCCAATTTTTCTTTATGAAATTTAAATATAACCCATCTGGACCCTATGCTTTATTACCGTCCCATCCATTAATGGCCTCCCAAACTTCCTCTACTATAAATTCCCTCTCAAGTCTTTCTTTTTTGGCAACTGACAATACTTTGAAATTCAGTCCATTAATCTTCGGTCTCTACCAATTTTCATTCTTGAAATGATCCTAGAAAAAATTGAAAACCCCTTCCTTAATGAGTTTTGGATTTTGGACAACAACCCCATTGAAAATCAGATCTCCAATAAAATTCCTTCTCCTTCTCCCATCCGTCATTGCATGAAAAAATTTAGAATTCCTATCCCTTTCTTTAAGCTATTTGACTCTTGATTTCTGTCTCCATTTTTGCTCTTCTTTTCTAAGACCACTCTGTATTTTCGTTAGAAGAGATACCCTCTCCATCCGCAACCTATCATTCCACCCCACCCTCATGGCCTCACTATCAATTCGCTCCAACCTAGCCTCCCTATTTGATACCAAGTCAGCTTTTAATTTGTTGCTACCCAACCAATTCTTCATTTGTCTTTTTGAGCCCCTCGCTTTTGTTGCAAACAGCGCACCTTTTGACCCACTCGCCACCACTTCTTTCCATCTACCCATAGCTTCCTTCATCAAATTAATGTCCTCCAACCACACATTGACAAACCTAAAAGGGCGCGGCCCCCAGTCATCCATCCTATCACCCAACACAATCGGATTATGATCTGAGATACTTCTTGGCAACCCTCATTGTTTCAAATTTGGAAAACATAATAAAAGACTTGGAGACATAAGGAATCGATCAATTCTTGACCACACCGCTTCCTCCCTCGAATTCTTCCATGTGAAAGATAGGCCCTGCAATGGTAAATCTACCACCATAGCATTAGATAAAAAAAATCTTTAAAACTCCTAATAGAACTCCTATTGTAGTTAACTCCTATTCTCTCCGCTTCATAGAACCACGTTGAAATTTCCACCTATAACCCACGGCATTGTGAAGGACTGAACCGAATTCACAATTTCATTCCAGAGCACCTTCCTCTCTGATTCCACACAAGATGCATACATATTGCAAAAACCAACGATCTTCTTTTTCGCTACTAACTCCCATATTATAACAATAAACCGATCATTTGATATGCATGATGATGAAGAGTCATTTTTGATCTAAACCACTGTATTGTTTATGTTGGGGTCAGAATAAAATTATAAAAATTACATGGATTTAATGAAAATTAATTAAGCATTACATAAATGTGAGCTGACAATTAACTAAGTAATGCCACATAAGCTGACACTTGTAGTGTGATACTGGGTGGGAAGTGTAGCATTTTTGTAACAATAATGGATGGTACATATTTATCTTATATAGGGAACAAGTATTCTACCCATACGATAATCGTTTCTTAAAGCATCTCTAATGTAAAAATGGTTTACATACCAATAATCGTTAACATGAAAATAATGTCAAGAGACTTGCTTCTAATGTGGCATAAAAATTGTCTTGATAGACAATCAATTCAAAATTTGGTCACCGATACTTCTGTCTAAAACATTTTTTTTTTTAATGACCTGTCCATTTTTTTTTCCTGTTTTATTTTTTATTTTATTTCCTTACTAAAAATATATGAAAAATTAATGTCAGTCTAAAATGCTTGCTGAGTCAACCTAAAAAATAGATGTGCAACATACTGTCTAAAAGTAGACGGACATGTTGACAATGTCTAATATATTTTTTTGCCACGTTAGCTTGAGATTGAATATGCACTGCTGCATTAGAGACACAATTATTGATGGAAAGTCTATTTATCCTATGTTGCATCTCGGTTTTTCACACGTCACGCTTGCATTGGAGATGTTCTTAGTCTCCCTCAGCCCTCAGCTCAAAGGTGTGCATGAGTCATCTCCCCGGTATTAGTGGCGAGAGTTTTGAGCCTTATTTTATCTTTCTTCCACGTTGGAAATAAATAAGATACATTTGATCAAATAGATTATGAGAAGATTTGATGTGATCCTTGAGCATCATGATATATTGAATTATTGATATGGTTGAGTAATTATAATGTACAATGATTAAGTTGACTAATGGTGGCATTAGGTGAAGATTCCTCCTTTTTTTTTTTTCACCTATGATTGAAATTATGATATCTCTTTCTCAAAAATCAAAATTGGAAGGGTCATCATGATAGTTTAGGGATGGGCGTGGGGCCCATTGAGGCCGGGAGGGGGAGTGTCCCCTACCCTACCCCTATTTTTAAAACCTTTCCACACCCCAGCCAAACCCTATTTAGGAGAAGTGGGGATAAGGGTGTTTGGGGGAGGTTCCTCTACCTCCACCCCCCGTCCCCAATTTCCTTCATTTTCTTAATTTCTAATCCCAATATTTTGCAATCTGAAATTCAGAATTTTAAATTTGGAATTCAAAATTCGACCATCCCAATCTTTTGATTCAAACTATTTCAATATCCAATCCAATAAATAATCAAAATATTAAATCTAAAATATTTAATTTAATCCAAATTAATACAAATACTTTTACTAATATAGATGGATTACTGGGTTAATGATTTAGTGGTGGTAGGTGGGTTAGCATGTGACAGTGGATATGGGCGAATCCATGATTTTTTATCCAGCAGGGTTGAATTAAATACTAGTTATAAATTTTTTTAAACAACCTTAGTAGGAAAATGAATTTCATTTAGAAAAAGTAAATACACAACAACTCATGAGATATAATAAATCTAACCCCTTAAAATGTATATTCCAACAAAATAAATAAAGTCAAGAAAAAGTAATTTTAATCATCAAATAGTAAAAAAAAAAAAAAAAATATTCCAACAAGCTAACACACAAATAATTGTATCTATATACCCTATAATTTAATTAAATCAAACTAATTTTAAATCAATTTTAATGTAATAAGGAAATCCTAACAAAAAAATTTTAAGAAAAGATAAGTAAATAATAAAATAATATACAAGTAAATAGAAAAGAATAAATATTTTTATCTCTCTCCCTATAAATATTTTTACCTTTTAGGGAGAGAGAGTTCTTACAAATGTCCCAAGATTGTTAACAATAATTCAGAGTGAGAGAGAGAGATTAAAGAATGCATAAAAGATTAAAGAAAAATATCAAAGAAAAGAGAAGAGAAGAAAATAAAGAAAAAAAAACAAAGGCCGTTGGAGTACAGGAGTGGTGGGATTTGGGAATAAAGGAGCACGCAACTCAAGAGTCAAGACATATGTTGGGTCATAGGTGGTAATTTGGTAATTTTAAATTTACATAAAAGGTCAATAAATGAATATTGGGCTTGGACTGTTCCATAATCGGTACTTGATAACTTGCGTTGGGCTTGTGTAAATTTGGCTACTAATAAAAACTTGAAAAAAAATAAATTAGAATGAAGCCTCTTGCAGCCCACATTATCATTCGCCCCTGTCCCTGACCATGGGTTAGTTGGTGATCATGAGTTAGAGTTAATATTTTAAATATGTATATATAATTAATATATATATGTATTTGGAAAAATGGAGCCGCACCCCATGCCCATTTAGGAAATGGGAGAATGGGGAAATAGGGTGAGGGTTCCCCCACCACCACCACCACCCCCACCCCCACCCCCACCCACCGCAATTAAGGATTTAGGGGCAAAATTTATCTCCACTCCCAACCCCAAAACCCATTTGGGGGAAAAAATCTCCCCCAAATGGAGGTGGGGCCCCGTGAGGTTGGGGCCCTAGAGGGGAAATGTGTATCCCTACATGACACAAACATATTCTTCCGGAAAGTTTGAATTAGTATATCGAATTATTTTTTTCTTTTTTGAAAAAAATTTCTATTAAGTTTTTGATATCATAATATTTAATAATATGTCATGAGTACATGTTTATATATATATATATATATATTAAAAAGATTTTTTTAAAAAAAACCTTGTGCATCACCTAATGCCGGTTCCGATTTCGACTCTAGGGGAACCAGCACCGACCTATGGCGGTTCTGGTTCCGGTTCGACGATTCTAAACCCTTTTTTATTCCAAAATATAACATTTTATTTATAAAAAAATAAAATGTTAAAAAGAACATTGTAAAGTATTGGGTCATAGCCCATAACCCTTGTCCAAGTAATTATATTTTCTCTTCCCTTCTCCTCCTCCTTCTTATATAGGTTAAGCATCTCATTCACTTCTCTATTTATCCGATGTGGGATGTGAGATTTTCTTATCCTTTCTATTATAGTTGTTTTGTTTTTCTTTGTTGTTAATTCTATCATATTATTTTTCCTTCCTTGAAATATGGGAGGAATATTCTAACTTAAAACTTAGGGGGGGTGTATTCAATCAGGATTCTTGAGGACATTTAAAGACATTTTTTAAGTGACATATTTTCATGGATTTCTACAGACTTTTATAAATCCACATGGATTTTCATTGATTTATTTAGACATCTATCTCAGACTTTTATGGATTTGTTTAGATATCTATCTTAGATTTTCATGGATTTATTCTCTCTTACTTCTATTATAGATGGATGAATTATACATGTATATGGCCCAAATAAATTTACAAATTCTGCCATTTGTCAAAATAGAGGGGTCCCAACAAGCTTTTGTATATTTTGAAAACACATAAAAACTAATAACCGTCACTATCAATTGAATAGGCTATAAATCATCATCATGGTCTTTACTTTCATCAAGCTAAGCATCAAGAATCATAACCTAACATATTCTAGAAGTTCAACCATGAAAGATATAAACAAAGGAAAATATAAGCGACGAACCCAGCAATAAGAAAAACTCAAAATCCTTGAAGAGAAGGTTGGACTTGTTGTGGCCTTTGATATTTATACCTCTCACCATCAAATCCACCAAAATCCATGACTTAAGAAAATCCTTTAAAATCTAGTCCCAATTTTTTTGTAGACATTTTTAAAATCTCAATTTTATACACCCGGATTTAGAATGACTTTTTAAAAGTCCATAGAAATCTAAATTGAATACCACTGGATTAATATAGACTCTTTTAAAGTCTTTAAATATCCGAATTGAATACACTCGGATTTATAAAGTCTTTAAATGTTCTCGAGAATCCTAATTCAATACACCCTGTAAGGATTCTTATATTGATTGGCTTATTTCATGGACAAACCACATGTTAGGGTTTGTATTGTAAGGGTAGCTTAGGTGGTTAAGGATCAAGCTCAAAGACCCTTTTTCAAGACCTCAAGGTGATAAGCACTCCAAAGGTATATCTCTAGTGCTTATTTTTCATTGAAAAGATATAGTATCACACACTCACGTAGCATATTCTTATTTGTGTGCATTTTCTTTTTCACACATACACTTTTATTAATTGTATCTTGTTGTGTGTTTGTGTCTAGTAATTCATTTTCCATAGATGTTCGGAAATGTCTGCGCTTGCAAATAAGTGTGCTTGGTTTTACGTGAAAACCGCTCTCGGTGATTGCCTTGGCTTTCTCCTTGGATTCACCACTTTTGGTGAATCAGCGGTTAGATCGGCGGCCTTGGCCGTTGAATGAAACCGCCGTTTTGGACTAGAGGTCTCTGGTCTGATTCTGCGGTTGTGATCGGCGGCCACGACCGTCAATCCGAAACCACCGATCATACCTGATGCATTTATTATTCTTGGGTTTGGTTCTGCGATTTATTCGGTGGTTTCGAAACCGCCGAATGGAACCACCATTTCTCCCCTGTTTCTCTCGGGACTAATTCGACGGTCATAATTGGCGGCCTGGCCACCGAATGAAACCGCCGATCATACGGTTTAGGGGCAAACTTGTCTTTTCATGTGCCATGTTCTTAATGCCTATAAATATACCATCTTCTCTGTTCTAAAGTAGTTCCTTGACTCTTTAGAACCCTAAACTTTAAAGAGAGAAACTTGAGAGAAAATCCATCAAAAACTCACCTTTAAACACTTAAAGCATTCCTTTTGTTTCATCAAGTTTATATAGGATCATCCATGTTTAGTTTTGCATCATCACAACTTGCTTGGTAAGATTTTGACTAACTTCATCTAATTTTAGTTTCTTTCTTGTCAAACCATCTCTTTATTTCCTTGTATGTTTTATGTTCACATGCTAGATATAAGATAGAGATTATACGTGATGAATATGATTGAGTGTTGTATTGTGATAGCTATCTAGGTTTTGCTTAATCTTGATTAGCTAAGCTTTATGATATGTCATTTAGCTTTTGATATGTTCATGTCAAGCGTTGTTTATGGGTCTATTCCTTATTACATTATCAATTGTTGAATGTTGACACAAACTTTATATGCTCATCTCCCATCCTAGAGTTTTTTGAGTTTTTTTTTGTATGAAATTAATGTAACAAACAAAAACAAAACAACTATAATAGAAAGGATAAAAAAATCTCACATCCCACATCGGATAAATAAAAAAAGTGAAGAGTGGCCTATATAAAAAGGAAGAGAATACAAAGGAAAATATATCTACTTGGACAAGGGTTATGGACCATAGTTCAATACTCTTTAAGTTTATTGGAGAACTTTTCCGGAAACATCTACCTTTATCCTCTCCACCCAAGAAACCAACCAGAAAGTCCTCAACCTTACGCAAAGACAAGCAATCTATGCCCAACCAGTACAAACCAGTGTTATGCACCTCTCTATAGACTTCTTCGGAAACTGAATCAGTTTCAAGTGACTCTTCTTGGGAATCTAATTCACACTCTCCTCATTCAACCTCTGAGGAAGTTGTTGATTTGACTCAAGTCTTCATGGCATCTCAGACAGATCCTCAACCATCCCCACAAACTTATGACTCTCTTGATGTTGCATCGACATGCCCAACGCCTTTTGTTGAAGAACCCCTAGAAAATCCCATTCCTGGACAAGCCCATGGTTCCAGACCAACCAATGGTCCCAGGTTTACCTTGGATGAATCTTCTCCAGATTCCTGGAGAAAGAAAATTTCAAAAATGAGCGCATGGCTTGACCAGCAAATGGCAAAGTCAGAACAAAATCTAGAGACAATTCTGAGAGAATTCGTTTCCAGATTTACAGGATCTTTTAGAGATTAGTACCAAGCCCTTGGTGAATACAGACAACTTTAGTTTGTCAGAGCACTGTCTACATCTCAGGCTATGGGTATCATCTTCAGAGAATTTCTTGGAGATCCAGACCAATTTTACAAACAAGCCAGACAAGAATTCTTTGAAATGCGTTGTTGTTCACTTCGAAAGAAAGATGTTGAGTTTCACTATAAACAAATGTTAGGCAGGTATCATATCCTTGTGGAATCAATGACCAAAGCCTGAAACATGTTTATATTAATTAACTCTCTCCCTACTGAACTCCTCGATGAGCTACAAAGAAGAATTGACTCTTCTGGTAAAGCCTTCCATGATATTACTCTAGGAGAAATTCACATGTTCACCCTTGGTGCCCTGGAAAAACTTTGTACAACCTAGAAAGTCTTCTCCAAGATGCTGAAAGAAGGAAAAAAGTACGAAGCCCAGTGCAAATGACCTTCAATTCAGATTAAGTACAAGTCCACAGACATGTGTACCTGCAAGCCAAAAAAGAAACACCACTTCCATCCATCCAAACCCAGGAAAAACAAAAAGTTCAAGTATTTTAAGAAGAAATCCAAAATAGCATGGAACAAATCACATAAATGTTTTGTCTGTAGAAAGTTAGGACATTACGCTAAAAAATGTCCCAACAAAATAGCAAAAGCAGCCAAACTAGTTCATCAGCTTGAACAGATTGCTGATGAGGTCCCATCTGATGCAGATATTGAGTCCATTTTCTCCGAACAAGAAAATGGAGATGATAATACTACTTTTGTCCTTTAGGACTCAGATTCTGTTTCCTGCTCAGAATACTCTGATTCTTCTGAAGCTGACTCAATCCAGGATTCTTATCAAGCAACTCAAATTAGTCCTCAATCAGGCCCTCATGTTCAGATCCAAATCTTACCAGAAAAATACTCAAATCCAATTGATGCCATCGCCTACTTTGATACTGGTTCACACAACACCATGATGAACCCCAAGATCCTTCCTCCCAACGATTGGAAATTACATGTTCGTCACTTCAGAGCCGCTGATGGAAAAATATTTGCTACTAATATTATTTCTAAAAATAAGATTGGTATCAAGATCTTACCGTCTTATACCATTTGGGTCCAAGTGATTGGGACACCTTTACCGGACAAGGATATCTTGATCGGTTGGGATGTCTATTGCCAGTGCAAGTCTTTCAGAATTCTTCCCAGTGAAATCAGATACAAAAGAGATTTCAAACCTTTCTCCATTACTCCCAAAATCTTTCAATTATCTGAAATCCCATCTTCTTTCCAACAGGTGCAACAAAAACTGCTACAATTTTATGCTAACAGCCATGTTGATTTCAAGCACCCCACTCCCTTGTGGAAAAATCTAGATTTCTTTATTAAACTACCTTTCAAACTTAATGAAGACATCAATCCTACAAAAGCTTCTCATTCTGGCATGACACCCTCAGATCTTAAAATGGCCAACGAAGAATGCGATGAATTGCTTCTCCAAGGCTTAATAGAGCCTACTACTTCGCCACGGGCAAGTCAAGCCTTTTATGTTGAAAAACGTTCAGAACAAATCAGAGGAAAAAAAAAAGACTAGTCATTGACTACAAACCTCTTAATCTTTTCCTCAGAGATGACAAGTTCCCAGTTCCCAAAACCAACACACTGTTTGCTCAACTTCCTAGAGCTTCTATCTTTTCAAAGTTTGATCTCAAAGGAGTATTCTGGCAAATTGGTATCCATCCTAATGAAAGATATAAAACAACGTTCTGTCTTCCAAATGCACAATATCAATGGACAGTCTTACCTTTTGGCTTGAAGACAACTCCATCGTTGTTTCAGAAAGCTGTCACCATAATCTTTCATCCTATCTTACATACAGCTTTGCTCTACATTGATGATATCTTGTTGTTCTCTCCAGATGAACATTCTCATAATCAACTTCTCCTCCAATTCCATGGATTACTTGACAAATATGGCATCATGCTTTCAGATAAGAAAAGCATGATAGGGAAAAAGAAGATAGAATTCCTCGGAATGCATATCTCAAATGGACAGTACAGTCCTGGTCCTCACCTAGCCCAACAGTTGCTACATTTTTCTGATTCAAATCTGACTCAAAAACAGATCCAACAATTTCTCGGAATAGTCAATTTTATCAGGGATTTTATTCCTCATGTGAGCCATTATACTTCAGTCATTTCTGCTCTTTTGAAAAAGAATCTTCCACCATGGAATCCAGATTATACATATGAAGTGATCAAACTCAAGAACATAGCACAATCTCCGTCGGCACTCACTATTCCATCCACCGGTCAACTCATCCTTTAGACTGATGCTAGACTACTAGTGACACGTTTTGGGGGGCCATACTCATTGAAGAAAAAGATGGTCAGAAAATATATTGTGGTCATGCAAGCGGACAATTTAAAGATGCCCAACAACACTACCACACTATCTACAAGGAAATCCTTGTTGTTAAACATGGAATCCAAAAGTTTGATTTCCACCTCAGGATAAAAAACTTTATTGTTGAAATAGACAACTCATCCTTCCCAAAAATCCTCAAGTTTCGTAACAAGATTCCTCCTAATCCCCAACTGCTGAGATTGAAAGACTGGTTTTCCAGATATGACTTTACTAAAGGGACAATATTATATAATTGCTGATATGCTCTCAAGACCACCACCTGTTCACCTCATCACATCATCCAAACTATTCCCTCTCATTTTCATGGCAACGTCTACTGCCTCTTCCTCCTCATCTTCACCAAATCTCATTGCCCTCACTGAAAGGTCCTATCCTCTAGAACTCCTTGAAACACTCCCTCCAAATCACCAACCTTCCCTTGTTCAAATCCAAGATTTTGGTAAGTCCTATCTTCAGATTTATCTGACACAACTCCAAGCTCAAGGATGCAGACATGACCTCACTAATCCTACCCGTCCTTTTCTTGTTCCCTTCCTAGTGCCACTATTTTATTATTTCACGCCTCAAGTTTTATGGTTTCTATGGTGCTTGTCTGTTACTTACCACCATGCCATTGTGTTTCCTCTTTAGGCATTATACACCCATCTTCATGATGCTTCTCAATAGAACTCACTCTTATGAATCTTCCTACAGTGGTTTAACTTGTTGTCTTATTGGAAAAATGAGCTCACTAAGCTCATGGGCCAATATAATTTGTGGAAGTTGGACTATGACTCTGCCTCTTCGGTATCTTGTATCTGGATACTTCACATGTCTTACCTTTTCAACCCTCACAAAAGACTCATGTGGACACAAAACATCTGTTATGAATGGCACACCACATATGATTACCAGCGGTTTTACCCTCTTAATCTGCAGACCACTCTTCTCAACTTCCTGTGTGATGTTAATGGAGTCTTCACCGATGAATACTTCATACTGCCTAACATACCCAGAGATTCCTCTCAAAGTTGGCACCCATTCCAAGATTCTGTCCCATTCGAATCACAAGACCCTATGGCTTTTGACACATGGCCTTGCTTTATTTGTGGAGCCCTCGACTCAGATGATGAAGATCACGCCTGCTGCAACCTGACTAGCCCCTGATCTTATCCTTATCTAGTATCCATGAAGCTTTAATAATTAGTCGCTTTAATAATTAAGCCCTTATCATGTTGTGTACTGTGTAAGATATTATCATGATGTGTATTGTGTAAGATAGAATCATTATCATCCTATCGGCCACCTGTTAGGTTGGGTTTTAATCATATCCCTATTCATGTCTGCCACCTAGATGGCATATGTCTATAACATAGTTTGGACTTTTCCTTTCTCCTCCTCTATATAAGGGGAGCTCTTTTATTGTAAAGAATCAATCGAGTTTTCACTAATAAAAACTATCTTGTAAGACTCTGATGGCTTTCTAAAATTCTCATCATTTTCTTCAGTATTTGTCTATAAGATAATCTACAATCTGTAATAATCCGAGTATGCTCTATGCTTGCCTTTAGTTGAGGATCCTGCACATCAGAAAAAGGATTTTGGTTCTTTGGCTTAAGGTCCTTGTCTGTCTCTGATATATTGCTCTATGAGTACCCTGTTTAGGTCGTGGGTTAAGGCCGCTTTTTGGGAAAAACTTTAATACGATGTAAGAGACAGTTCAAGGCTCCCTGCCACCCGCCATGGTATGGTTCGAACCAAACTGGAACCGCCGGTTCTAGTCCGATTCAAATCAGAAGGTTCCTTGAAAATTGAAATCGGAACCGGAACCGCCCTCCTTCGGTTCCGAAATCGGAATCGGATTTTTCGGTTTTGGTTTTTACAGTTTAGTTTGGCAGCTCGAACCGAACCGGCTTCGGGTCTAAATGTCACAATGATTTTTAAATATCAACATTCTGACAGTTAAAAAATGTTAACACTCTTTGATAAGTTTTATTTACTTATTGATTTTATTACACTATTACATAAATTTGAAAATTTTGAAGTGTTTTAGGGAGGGGAAGGACTCCAAATTTTGGCTTCGGGGGAATCAAGACAAAAATAAATATTCAAATTATGCAAGTAAAATATTCAAGCCAGAATTTTGGGTTTTGAGGTTTTAATTCTTTTATAAAAACCATCAATATATAATCGATGACTTCCTTTAAAAAAAATATATATATATTATATGTAACACATTTTTTATATTTTTTTTAATTATATATATTCATAATATTGTCCTAAATAATATAATAGAGATTTTAAAAGCTTAAGTAAAACTTTTTAAAATTAAAAATAAAGGTTCACACAGACAAAAAAATAAATATAATTCATCATAAAATATTTAAAATATCACTATTTCATCCATTAATATATTTAAATCACAATTATTTTCACATTTTCTTTTTAATTTAAGTTTATCATATTTATGTCAAACAAAATTACCTTATAATAATTTCAAACTAATTTAAATAAATAAATGTTTAAATATCAAACTAGTACAATATAAACATATAGCAAAATCATGTTAACAACCTAAGAAAATGACAAATATATATATATATATAAAAGGATAAATCTAAAATATTTATTAATTTGTAATCTCGTATAGTAAGAATGAAATTGGTTAGTTTATTTATTTATTGAAATATTGTATTAATTCGGATTTTTTGGGAGGGGGAACTCAAACTCACGACCTCATGGCGTACGTGTGAGAGTATATCATATGACTAACCTCATATTTTAATATTAACAAGGGGGTCCACATGCTTTAAGGCGCTGTTTGGCACGCAAGATTGGCTTGTGTTTGGCGCTCAAGATTAGCTTGGGATTGGATAATTTTAGTCCTTAACCTGTTTGGTGATATTTTAGAACATGAGATTGGTAATCCCAAAAGCAAATTAGTCTCATTATTATGGGACAAAATAAACCCACCTCTCCCCTTCTCTTTAGTTATTCTAAGACACATGGACCCCACTTATTTCATTAATCTCTCTTTTACTTCACTAATCCCACCTAGGCACCACTTACTATAATAAGTTTTAATTTACAAATTTTATTATCATAAAAATTATAAGATCTCGTCTAGATCTTTAAAATGAGACTAATTGAATATTTAATAATAATAATTTTGTTGAATAATTTTTCATATATCAAAATTTACTTATTTTTTTAAGTATTACATAATTTTAGGGTTTTACAAAATGCACTAGTTTCATATTCTTACCATACTTTATATTATTGGCATATTAATAATTATAAGTTAGCAATAAAATAAAGACGAAAAATAGACATATTAAAACTTCCAAATGAAAAATACAATAACATAGACATATTAAAATAATGATAGCAAAAGAAAAAAATAACAAAAAACTTAAATAATAGTAACATAACATATTATTATTTTGGAACATTGTATTGTTTTACAAATGCACTAGTTTACATGTAAAATTAGTATGGTTTTACAAATACACTAGTTTCATAGTATCGTTTAAATACTTCACTCAAAACAAGTTTGCATTTGGTTTCTTTAAAAGAAAATTGAATCATAAATCATTGTTGTTTGAGTTAAAAAAAAAAAAAAAAATAGTACTTGACTATAATTGTAATTCATTTTCTTCATAATATAATATTTTCCACATAAGTTCAATTAGTTGAAAATTATTAGACTGTAAAAATTAGGTAGAAAATTAAAATGTTATTAAAATAATATTTGTTAAAATTTAGTTGAAGAATAAAATCATATAAAAATAATTTATTGAAGAAAGTAAAAAATAATAATGAACATATAAATTATTCATCATATTATTTTTAATCCAATTCCAAATCATTTCAAACATAAGATTTGACTATTTTAATCAAATCTCATGTTACACCAAACAATAGATAATGTTATATTTAATCATATCCAATCCGGTCAAATCCAATCCTATACACTAAACAGGACCTAATGGTTATATGATATATTATCTAAAAGTACAGCAGTGATAGTCAACACCCTTTGATAGTTGAAACTTTTTTTTTTTTTTTTTTTGATGGATTTGATAGTTGAAACTTGAATGATAGTTTTCTTTACAAGTATCATTAAGATATATATTCATGATAGTATTTTTATAATAACAATTATTATGATTATGAAATAATATAATTTAAGACTTGATTCAAAAAAAAAAAAAAAAAAATTAAGACTAACTAAGCTTGTAGGGTCCTATTCCTATAATATCTTATTTGTCTCCTTTAATATATTTTTTTAAGAATTTAATAACTCATAGAATGAAATTTCAACATACAAGTTAGGCCCAAGGCTACCAGAGAAGAGTGGAAGCAAAATCCTGCTAACAAAACTTCATATTGTAGACGGAAATTGAGATGGCCCCTGATGGCCTGATTGGCTGATTGATTCCCTCCTTCCTGAGATTTTGAGTTCAAGACATGTTTCCTTCTTCGACTCCGAAATTTATAATATTTCAAGAAAAACAAAAAACAAAAAAAAAAAAACTTGAAACAAGGAATTTTAGTATATCACAAAAGAAGAAAAAAGGAAGAAGAAAAAGTCATGCATGAGTCGGTAAAAATGTGTTAAGAAAAAACATCATTAATTATCATTTACACATAACAAAATACCTTAAAACAAGGAATTTTATATACAATTCTTCTGTATACTAAGGGTAAGGATGGTCTGAAGCATATACCAGCAAGAAATCGGACCGGATCGGACTGAACTGAGTCGATAGCTCCTGCATAGATTATGATCTAAGAATCTATCAAAAACTTATACATATAACACTGCACTATTTTCTGGTTCAATGTTTTGCTTCTTAGTGTTTAAATACCTTAGTTTTTACTAAAAATCAGGCAATTATAAAAATGGTTACTTATATAAAGTAGGATTAATCACATCGAATCATCGGTCCAAATCCCTGAATTCGAATCGAAATCACTCCCCCAGCAGACCATCAACCTTAGAAACATTTCACATATACAGTTACATTAATTAGATGATTAATTCGAAGAACATCAAATCTGTATATACATACAATGATAATAATTCTCTAGTGAGGACGATCCTAAAATAACAAAACCATCTCTGTAAAGTTACAGAACCAATCATGTAACGTCACAAAACTAAAGTCATGAAATATTTCTTCAAGACCGTCCTGACCAGAGAAGCACTTCATACAATGACAATTAATGACAATACCTTGTAACAAAGTCAGGCATGTACAGGTATAGAGGAAGAGCTGATAGAAACACAGCCTTTCAAGCGTTCAAGTATGACATTGCGGCTGACAAGTCTGGAGTGAGAAGTAAGAGGAAGGCCTTCCTTTACACACTCATCATACTTCTCCAGAGCCGAAACTATGTCCGAAAAATCCGGACGCTTCGATGGATTCGCCGCCCAGCACCGCTTGATGAGGTGTGCAAGCACCGGTTGACAACTAGCCGGCAGTGGTGGCCGCTCATTCTGTCACATAATAAGAGAAGTAATGTGAAACAAAGATATCTTGCTCTACAAGTTATTTGGAGCAAAAATTTACAACTTAACAAGATAAACAAGTCCAATCCATGACTCAAAGTTACTCCAAATGAATGATTTTTTATTAATGATAATCAATCGATTCCACTAGAAGTTGGGATTCCTAAATTGACTAAAACACGAAAATCTCAAAAGTTAGTTATGTAATTTACCTTCTCAGCCACAGCAAATGCAGCCTGCACAGGGGTCATTCCTTGGAAAGGAAGCAAAGCTGTGGTGAGCTCCCACAAGACAATTCCGAAACTATAAACATCAACTTTCCGTGTATAAGGTTTCTCTTTAATCATCTCGGGTGCCATCCATCGGTATGTTCCCATGTTCCCTTTGGTTTCCCGGCACTGTGTTTCGAGGCAGGAGGTCCCGAAATCAGCCACCTTGACCCGCATATCATCATTGAGAAGCAGATTATTTGATTTGAGGTCTCTGTGAATCACCCCTTGTGAGTGAAGATACTCCATCCCTCTGGAGATATCAAGAGCCAACCTCAGTATTGTCTCTGTTGAAAGTGAGTATGGCTCTTTCTTGTTCAGGTACATCCTCAGTGTTCCTTGTGACATGTACTCTGTGATTATACAATACACAGGAGGCTTTTTACAAGCTGCAATAAACTGTAAAAGAAATTGCTTCAGTCATCTAACCATAACAAGAAACCTCTCATTTGGTCAAGTTATTCATTAATATTTCTCTAGTGACGGAATTCTGTAACCTAACAAAACTAAGTTATTTTTTTAGGACCGCCCTAACCAGAGAAACACAAACACCCGTAAATGGTTATTCTTTGTTAACTATCTTGTTTAAAATATTCTTTTAATGTGCATGAAAGAAAAAGTCCCAACTAAATTGTTCATCTAATGTGGACTTCAACATTTAAACTATCATCAAATTCTGAATTTTTAAAAAATCAGATTCCACGATGATTAAAATCCAGACGTCTACACTAGAGATTTTCTAAAAGTCAGATTCTGCGATGATTACAATCCAGATATCTGTGCAAGTGAATATAAAGTGGTGTAAACAGGAAAATAATAGTGTTATACAAATATTTAGTATGACAAGAAGATCAAACCGAATATGATTCTAAAAGTTAATTGATTAACTAGAGAGACAACTCTGCCTAATAAACAACCATGGCAGCTACCAAGCACTGTCACTATTTTCAAAAATAGAAATGAAATAACAATAAGCCAAACAACAATGAAAACACTTTTGTTTTTGCTTTCCTGATGATCTCTTTCTTCTTAGATTAAATAAATAAAAAAAACCTAACCTGCACAATATTTGGATGCAGGAGACGTGAAAGCAAAGCAACTTCAGACTTGAACTGCTGTTCAAGTTTGACTCTGGTCTCCTCGTTATGGTTTGGAATTCTGACCATTTTCACAGCAACAGCTCTCTGCTTGTAAATTCCACGATATATCCTACTGTGAGCACCTGAAGCGAACTTGTTGCCGATAAACAGCTGCGAGAGATCAGCCGTCCACTCCTCTTGATCCTCCTTTGACACTTCCCATGTCTCCACATTCTCCGAGTCCAAAATCATCGACCATGACTCCAAACTGTCGAATCTTTTCTTCTCCAGGTTCTCCATGTCCGAATTCATCTGGGTTTTTGATGATGAAGGCATTGACATTGATTTGCTCTTCGGTTTTCGAAGACGAAATCCGTTGAAACATGAGGTCGCCATCGTAGCTCGACTCTATAGGATGCTTATGTATTTATTTTTGTATGTTATAAGTTATAACAATAAAGAAGAGTTTTTAATATGTAAATAATATCAAAACAAACAATCAAAAGGAGTTCTCCTCCTGAAAGTGTGAATTGATTTTAGGAAGTGCATGAACTGATTCAAAAACATGGGTTCTGTAGAGAAATGAAAAACAGAGATGGGTTTTCATGAATCTTATAAAAATCAAAATCAAAATCAAAGTGACAAAATTCAAAGCAAACCCAGATAGTTTTCTGGAGCAAAAACCAGAGACATCTCTTAGTTTTATTATTATTATTATTATTATTGTTTCTTCAAAACAGAGAAGAAAACAGAGGACGTTCTACAAAAAAACCAAAAAGAAAACAATAGAGATAGAAAAGCATGATGGATTGAAAAATGAAGATGAAAATGTGGATAGAGAAAGAGAAAGGATAGTAGAATTCACGGCTTTGCTCTTCGGTTTGGTTTGGGAGCAGAAAAAGATGAATTCGAGAAATCAGGGGTGTCTCGTGAATTCTGGGTCTAAAAACCAAAGACTTTGTCTTTTTTGAGAGAGAAATAAGGGAGGGACTGACTGAGGGAGCTCCTTTTCTCTTTCTCTCGACCGTATCCAACTCTTCTCTCCCCTTTTTTTTTTTCCACCATTAATGCTCTCTCTCTCTCTCTCCCCATTAGTTAGTTAGTGGCCACAGTAACACATTTAAGCTTTCATTTTTCATTTTCGTGTTTGTTTGGTTGAACTTTCTAGTGGTTCAAAATGTTTATCCACATCTATTTTGAGTTTTTTAAAGTTGTTTGGTTGAGTTTTTAAGATTATCTATTTTAAATTGAGTAGAGGATACTAGAGTTTAAACCTCTACTGAGTAAAAGCTCATAAGAAGGTGCTTCTTCAAATATATATATATTTTAAAAGGTCTACCAATCAAACATCTATGATTTTTTTTTTCAAAAACTCTATTTTTAATAGATCTACTACAAGTAAATCTTTTACCAATAAAAGTTTTTCAAAAGTCCAACCAAACAAGATCAAACCAATAGAGGTTTTTCATTTTCTTTTTTTTTGGTAATTATCTTAGTGGTCATCAACTTATGTCACCACTATCAAAATGGCCACAAGACGAGGAATTTGATTCAAAATCACCATTGTTGGCTAACAATATTATACTAATGACCATTCCATCCAATTTCATCCAATGAGTGGCATTTTGGTAAATAAGTGGATGACATTAATTTATTTTAGATATTTTTTGGAAATCAATTTTTTCTCTTGTTTTTTGAAACAGATAATTATATTTAGTGTGTGTATATATGTATAGTATATCTCAAACATATAAATATATAAATATATATATTAAAAAGATTAAGACTACAAAATCTAAAAATTCTAAAAAATATATTTGAGATAAGTTGAAAAGAAATATATATATATATATATACTTTTTTGAGAAGATTAAGGCTACAAAATCTAAAAATTCTAAAAAGTATGTTTGAAATAAGTTGAAAAGAATATATATATATATATTCTTTTTTGAGAAGATTAAAGCTACACAATATAAAAATTCTAAAAAATATAGTTAAGATAAGTTGAAAATAATAATAATAATAATAATAATAATATATGTTTGAGATGTGATATACGTATATATACACACACTAAATATAATTATTTGTTTCAAAAAACAAATGAAAAATTGATTTATAAAAAATATCTAAATTAAATTAAGTCATCCCCTTATTTACCAAAATGTCACTCATTGGATGGAATTGAATGGAAATCTGGAATGGTAATTAGCATAACAATGTTTGCCAAAAATTGTCATTTTGAAACCAATTCCCCATCCGATGGCCATTTTGATAGTGATGGTAGTTGATGACTACCAGGGTAATTACCCCCTTTTTTTTTTAAGTATTACAAGAAGAGTGATGTTATTGACACACCAACTACTGAACTATTTATACCCCACTTTTTAAATTATTTAGTATTATTTTGTTTCCTTTATCAAATTACTTAAAGAGACATACAATTTTTATTAGAAAAATCTTGTGCAAAGTAAAACTAATAAAACCTCACGTTCTTTATTTCAAAACCCTAATGAAAAAAGCTGTAATGACATAGATTATTTCAATGTTTACTATTTTCGTTTATATTTTCTTTATGATCTCGATCTCATGTTTCTCATGTTTAGTATTTATTGATTTATTACTATTTTTGTTTATATTTTCTTTCAGATCTCGATCTCATGTTTACCATGTTTAACATGTTTGTTTTATTTTTCTTCTCAAATGCCAGATCCATGTTTGCTATTTTTTTTTCTCGATTTATTTTCTTTTAGATCTTCTAGTTATATTATAATTTGTATCAATTCTTTTGTAAATTTTATTTCGATCTTCCAAAGTTAGTTCAATGTTATTTACCAAAAAAAAAAAAAAAATCACACCAAGAAAACCTAATCTCTAACAAAAAGAAACCACATCAAAACTCTAACTTAATCGCTAAAAAAAAAAATCATTAGACGATTAATATTACACTTACAATCTACCACTAATAATCCAATCAACTACAGGAAAAAAAATTAAAAATTGAATCTAATAAAGATGGTTTTACCATGAAAATAAGAAGAAAAAACAAGTCCTATGAATGGATATGAGAAAACTATATATAATTTTTGAAAAAGATATGGGTGTATTAAATTTAAAAAATAAGTAAAAGGGTAGTCCTGGATAAATAAATAAAAAATTAATAAAACCATTTAATTTTATATAATAAAATCAAAATTTTAAAAAATGAGGTATAAATAGTTCAGTAGTAGGGGTGCCAACAGCGCCACTCTATATTAAAATAGAATACCTATTAATTATATGGTTATTTGGTGCTATTTCCTCTCTTGTTTTTTAATTACAAACATCTAGAAATAAATGCTTTTACATATATACCCTTCTAACTATTATTTGTTATATATTTACATTTAAATATATCAAGAACAACTATAGCAAGAAATTTAATAATTCTAAAACTAAATTATGTAGTTATTAATACAATTTCAAATTTATATAAATAATTAAAAAAAACAAATAATTTATTTTAAAAAGTTGTTTTTTTTTTTCATGACTAATGAAAGAATTCAACTATAAAAAACTATGACAAAATAATATATATGAACAATTTGATAAAATGCAAAATTTTGTATCATGCAAATGTGGAAATGAATTATTATTTTGAGCTTCTTGAGTTGATAATATTAAAATTTTATTTAGTTTTGAGTTAAATATACAGTGGAATGCAGTTTCTAAAGGCCCGTCTTGTAACGTTTTTGAAAGGCCGTTTTTGTTTTTGTTTTTCGAAAATAAAAATGAAAATGAAAACATTGTTTTTGGTTTCAGTTTCGAAATCCAAATACGTGTCTGGTAACATTTCCTGAAAGCTAGATTCCGAATATGAAAACGTAAAAAACGCGTCTGGTATCATTTTACAGACCAAAATTAATGAGTTAAATTTTATTATTATTTTTTTTAAATTTTTTTTTTTGGTCTGATAAAGAAGAAGAAGAAGGAGGAGGAGGAGGAGGAGGAGAAAAAGGGGGGAGCTGACGGAGGCGGAGGCGGAGGCGGAGGAGGAAGCTGACGTCGCTGATCTGACGGAGGCGACGGACGGCGGCGAGATCTGACCGGCGGGAAGAAGAAGAAGAAGAAGAAGAAGAAGAAGGAGAAGAAGAAGGAGGAGGAGGAGGAGGGAGCTGATGGAGGCGGAGGCGAAGGAGGAAGCAGGCAACTCGATCTGACGGAGGCGACGTGATCTGACTGACGGCGGCGAGATCTGACAGATGGGAAGAAGAAGAAGGAGAAGAAGGAGAAGAAGGAGAAGAAGGAGAAGGGCCGTCGGTCTGACCGACGGGAAGAAGAAGAAGGAGGAGGAAGAGGAGGAGGAAGCTGACAGGCGGGAAGAAGAAGAAGAAGAAGAAGAAGAAGAAGAAGAAGAAGGAGAAGGAGAAGGAGAAGGAGAAGGAGGAGGAGGAGGAGGAGGAGATCGGTGGAAGGAAGAAAAAAAGAAAAAAAGAAAAAAAAATTGAGTTTTTTATTTTAAGTGAAAAACAAAACGAAAAACAAAATGAAAAACATCAAAAAGTTGTTTTGGAAATTTTTCACTTTTAACACTGTAGTTGTTTTTGTTTTTGTTTTTGTTTTGGAAAATAAAATGAAAAACAAAATGAAAAACGGTAACGAACGCGTATTCGAAATTGGATTTGAAAAATAAAAACAGAAACAGTGTTTGAAAACACTACCGGACAGCCCCTAAAATTAAGCAAAATATTTTTAGGTGTCGGACTCTTCAAGTCATGAGTTGGGTTCCTCTGTAACTTAATATATATATATATATATTATACATGATACCATAAAGTACTTTAAATTATCATAAAGAGTGAAATTTAGAGACTAGCTTATTCAAGTATGATACTCACAGTTCTTTTAATGAGAAGCTTAGAAGAAAGCTTTTTTTTTTTTTTTTTAAGAAAACATAACACAAATACATACTAGAAAATACAAAGAATAAACAATGACAGAGGTAGTGGAGAAAAATTCATCTTAGATTTTTTAGGAGACTTTCCCTTTGATGATTATCCTTGAAATGTAATTTTCAGAATAAGTAAAAGAGGTGTACTCAAACTTAAAATAAAATTAATGAAACTAATTATCAAATTATGAAAAAAAAAAAAAAAAAAAAGTCCCTACCGGAATATGTTAGGAAATCAAAAAATGTATTCCAATAGAGTTGTTTGAGTTTTAGAGCAACTAGGCTTTGTAATGATAAATTTTTTACATTGATAAGAAAAAAAATATATATTAATACGGTTAGGGTTTAGATAGAAAACAACATTAGAAATAAGTTGGATTAGTGAGGATGTTTTGGAAGTAAAAAATTGTTTTAAACTCCAATAGTTTTTTGTTAAGTGAAAAGTGAAAATTTTCACTTTTATAAACAAGTGATTTTATAGGTTCTTTAAGTGATTTTATCACTTAAAAAATCAAACAAAATAATTGAATGAAGCACATTATGTGTCATTAAGTATTAAATGGAAAAAACAAACAAGATTTTCGGGTTGTGTTAAGATCTAAATTTTGATTTTTCATTCAATAGGTAGATCTAATGAATGAATGAAGCCGTTAAAATTCTTTGTTGTGGGGCTCAAATGGCGTGGACCTCCCATTTAACACTTGTGTTAGGTGGTCAAGTCCCATCATGCCCAATATCAGCATGTGGAAAAGACATCCGAACTTTTATGTATTGTTTAATCTTAACAAATCATTACCCACATTGTTTTGTTAAAATCCAAAACCATAGATAGATTTGATGAACGAGACCATAGATAATTCTTAGTTGCTAACCAACCCATATAATGATCTAACCAATGATATATACATATCATCTAGGTAATTAATGATTTCTTTTTGAAACCTAGTGTAAAATTTCAGTCCCGACTATCGCATAAATTAATAATTTCATAAAAGTACAAAATATATTACATAATATTCAAGAACTATAAAAGTACTTCGAGATGTTAGTTTGCATATGGCCATCATATTTGATATTTTTGATTCCAACCTTCATCTTTTGAATTGTCATAAAGAAGTTATTGTGATCACCTTCTTATTATAGCCAAAAGGTTTCAACTAAATTTAGCAAAATTGTTATAGCGAAGGGTAGTGTTCGAGATGGTGACTTGACTGACTTTGAGATTGTACTTATCCAGTAGTCATTGGGCAAGATGTTTTTCAGTAAATGTAGGATTGTCCTCCTTCATCTGGTAAAGTTCTTTGCAAATTCTATCCGTCACAGTAACATGAGGATTAGACATCTTAATTTGAAGGTTAAGCGATAACCAAGAAAGTAGAAAAGAGATCACTTTTAGGTGTATCTTGAGATCTCTCTTGGTTTAAACAACCAAAGAATAAGCATCACTATTTATAAGGTGAGTGTCCATGATTTCTAAGCAATCATATTTCCAAAAGAAATTGGAAATTTTTTTCACAAATTTTTCCTAAACAAGGAACCTTGAAAAAAAAGAAAAAGAAACTTTCCCTAAAGAAGAAAATCGACTGAATAAGGAATCCTGAAAAGGAATTTTTCCTAAACAAGAAAACCGAATTCTACATGTTTTCTAAGACAAAATAAGGGTTCAAAAATTAAATGGCACTATTTGGAGTTAGCTTTTCAAGACTATCTCCACTTTAAAAACTTATGTTTAAAATGCACCTATTATGGTGAACGGGCAAAAATGCCCCCAAAAGTACTTCCACATCAACTATTTTGAAAACTTATGTTTCATTTTTAGTTTTTTACTTTTCATTTAACAGAAAGAGTAGAGAGAGAAGTTACACAATTTGATTATGTTTTGTAACTTCAACGATTTGATTTTGAATACCGATTTGATTGTGTTTTGTTAGGTTATACATTCGTTTTGTATTTTTGCATTATTAGATCTTGTTTCTAATAAACCTGGTTTCTGGTTTCTGGGGTTAGATTGGGGAAGAAGATGAATAGTAAATAGGTTAGTGAAAGTCCGGGCAGTTAAGTAAAAGGCTCGGGCAATTAAGTAAAAGGTTTGAGGAGTTCGTTAAAAAGCTCAGGCAATTAAGTAAAAGACTCAGACAGTTCATTAAAAGGCTCGGACACAATATAGAAAGTCTCGGAGATACAAAATTAACAAAAAAAATGATTGTTAAAAAGGCTCGGAAATAACTTACAAAGTCTCGGACATTACTCACAAAGGCCCGGATACAACTAACAAAGGCTTGGACATAAAAAAAAGTTTAATGTTCATACAAAATGCTAGGACAATTCATGAAAAAGCTCAGATACTGATTAAAAAGGCTCGAAAACTATTTACAAAGGCTCGGAGATTCAAATTTGACAAACTTAATATTCATAAAAAAAGCTTGGAAAGCATACAATAGTCTCGAAAGGTTTATGAAAGTCTCGAAATGTTTATGAAAAGTCTCGAAAACTAACCTAAGTCTCGGAAACTAAGTTATTGTTCATCGTGGGTCAACGTAGCGCTACTAAACTAATCTAATGAATATGCATTGATAATGTTATGAAGTTGGTTTTATTTGAGTTTGAGTTAGAAATAACTATTCAAAGCTTCAACTTCAATGTTAGAGAGAGAAGTAAATCTCAGACAAAGAGAAAAGTTAAAGTCAAAATAATAATAAAAAAATGTGTAAAGTAAGGGCATTTTTTAAAATCACTTACTTTTGTACCTTTTAAACATAAGTTATTAAAATGGTGATAGTCTTAAAACACCAACTCAAAAAAGTGACAAAACCCCGTATTTCCATGACAAAATAATACCTTACAAGATAAAGCCCTTCAAACTAATAATCCTCTAAATTAATACTCAATGATGGGTCTCAAGAATATTAATTTAGAAGGGTTCTACTATATATATCAACACTTCACATCCTAGTTCAAATCTCACATTCTATATTTGTGGTAGAGTTTCAAGTCCTACCATATGCAATACCAACATGGTGTGATGAGTTTCTCTTGTTGCTTATGAGTAGATCTTTTTAATTTATTGGAGAAGATATATGTGCCACTCATGTATCATTTAATCTCAGCAAATCTGAATAGAGTTTTGAAAAAACATAAATTTGACTACTCAAATAGTATGTAAATATGTAGTATCTTAAAATAATAAGATTTATTTTTAACAAACTTTTGAATATGAAATGTTTCCTTATTTATGTATAAGAGGAATTTATATAAAATTGTTAAAACGATCATAAACTAAGGTGGTGTTTATTTTTTTTGTCTTAAGTATAAAAGACCTTATTTCAATTAAGAAAAGTAAAATTACTTAATATTTAAGACACTCCAGTTTGATTGTTTTTTATTTGAGATTATCCCACATGAATATTAAGTAGATTTGGTTTTACTATTCTACCCCTATTTTAACAAACCATTTAACTTTTAGGATATTTTATTTTAATTTTTTATTAATTTTAATTTTTTATTTTTAAAAAATAAAATAAAAAGAAAAAATCCTCAATTTCCTAAACAACTCAAACCCTAAACCTAAAAAAAAAAATCCTAATTTTATTAAACCCTAACCCTAAATTCACCTAGGAGGCGCTGCCACCGCCTTGTGATTTGACCAGAGGAGGCTGGCTGGCCTCCACCTTGCCTTTGACGGGACTCGATTGAAGGGAGATGCCTTCTCCATACACCTCTGCTTCTCAAACAAAGCTCGACCCATCTTCCATTTCGATGCCCCCATCAAAACCATCTCATTTGAAACCTCATCTTCTTCTTCATGAAATACTTATAGAGGTTGTTGTCGTTGTCGAGATTAAGGAGTGAAGAGTCTTCAATCTAGGAATCCAATACTCTAGTAGTTGCGAAACCGAGAGGATTGGATCAGGTTCATTGGTCGCGTGACCTCCCTACAATCGATCTCATCGAAGGCAAGGAGAAGGTTGCCCGCCCCCTTCGGTCAAATCCCTGCCGGGGGTGGGGGGGCTTCTCCTCCTAGGTGAATTTAGGGTTAGGGTTTAATAAAATTAGGATATTTTAGCTTTAGGGTTTGTGTTGTTTGGGAAATTGGGGATTTTTTTGCTTAGGGATATTTGGTTATAGATTAACTATATGAGGTTAATTTTGGAATCAACCATTAATGTATTTTTTATTTTTTATTTTTTTTGAAAATTAACCTTCATAAAACACCAAAACCTGATTACAAATCAGAGGGACAATCGGCCAAAATGACCGAAGCCAAACAAGAAGGATATTCCTCCAACCAAAAACTGTCAAAACCATTACAAATACCAACCTTGGCCAATCCATGGGCCGCTTTATTGGCACACCTAGGACCAAAGGAAATAGCAGAAACACAACTACTCTTAACCAGAGCTTTAATGTCCTGAATAATAATACCAATCTCAGAAAAAATAGGGACATCATCACCAAGAATCAGATTAACCACAGCGAGGGCGTCAGTCTCACCGGAAACTGGCCAAAAACCAGCCTTCTGCGCAAAAATAAGCCCTTTTAGAAGGGCCAGGGCTTCCGCAACTTTGGGAGATAAAGAGGCCACCATAACTTGAGCACTGGAACCCAACACATTACCATGACAATCCCGAACAATACTACCAAAACCGACTCTCCCCAATCTGGAATCAATGGCCGCATCTGTGTTAACTTTAAAAACACCTTCGTCAAGGGGCTTCCATTTGATCGGCTCCACCACCTAGGTAGGCCGAATCATAGAAGTACTCTCAACTACACCTCTGAACTTAGCAAGGAAGGACACCGACCATTGGAAAATATCGACATCCAGAGAAACCGAAGAATTGTGCACCCACTCATTACGGCGATGCCAAGATTTCCAGATAACAATACATAGCAACTCAAAATCCTCCAAACGCAGCTGATTCATACAACAAAACATGAAATCAAAGAACTGAAAATCTGGCGCAATAAGGAAACCTTTCATGAAACCACAAGAAGACCGGGTATTCTTCAACAACCGACAACCCCACAGAGCATGAATAGTCGTCTCTGGGGCCCCTTTGCAAACAGGACAGCAGGGATCAATTAACATACCATGCCTGGATAAATTACCAAATGAAGGGATCCAATTAAAACAAGCTCTCCAAATCAAGACCTTAACTTTGCTCGGAATCTTCAACCTCCACGGAAATTTCCACCAAGAAACATCAAGATTGAGACCAGAAGAACCCGAAGAAGACTCCAAATCACAGCCTAGCCTATAACCACTCCGCACAGAGTAAGAGCCCAGATTATCAAAGTGCCACGGCAAGGAGTCCGGAATAGCAGAAAAAGAGCAAGGAATGCTCAGAATTAAGGAGGCTTCTTCAGGCCAAAAGGAAGCCTGAATCAGAGCTTCGTTCCAGCTTCCCGAAGGAAGCTTAAGAGAAGCAACAGTGGCCAAATTCCCTAAACATCGAAAAGATTGAACCATAAAAGAACAAGGTTTCGGGATCCATCTGTGATGGTAAATCAAGATAGACTCACCATTTCCAACCCGCCATCTGGAACCAGCATCCAGAAGAATTTTCCCCCACATAAAACTTTTCTAAAGGAAAGAACTAGAATTAGTAGAAGCAGCCTGCAAAACATGAGAATCAGGGAAGTAACAACTTTTAAGAACCTTTGCTGCAAGGGTATTAGGAAAATGCACTAGCCTCTAGATTTGCTTTGCGAGAAGCACCTGGTTGAAGATATTAAGATCACGAAAACCTAAACCCCCCTCCTCCTTGTTCCGGCACAATTTCTTCTAGGATCCCCAGTGAATTTTATTAGCCTCCTCAGTCGACCCCCACCAAAATTTGGCAAACAACTAATGGATCTCATTAATCAAACCTTTAGGCAATCTAAACAGAGACATAGAATACTTAGGAATCGCTTGGAGGACTACCTCAACCAACACCTCCTTGCCACCAGAAGAGAAAATTTTATTTTGCCACCCTTTAATCCGCTCCCATACCCGATCTTTAATAGAGTCAAAAAGTTGATGCTTATTTTTGCCAGCAAAACTGGGAAGCCCAAGATAACGTTCATGGCACTTAACAAGCTTAATGCCAAGGGTTCGAGATAACATCAACGCTCTTTGGTGAGAAACACGTCTGCTGACACACATGGCCGACTTTTGCAAATTCACCATTTGACCCGATGCCTTTGAATAATTCTCCAAAATCCGATTAACCTCTCTACAATCCTTATCATGAGCCCGAGTGAATAACATGCTATCATCAGCGAAAAAAAGGTGATTAATTTTCGGCCCCCCTCTACTACACCGAAAACTAGCAATACCACCATTCCTCTCAGCCGTAAAAAGTAACCGTGAGAAACCCTCAGAGCACAGGAGAAATAAATAATGGGAAAGTGGATCACCCTGCCGGAGGCCCCTAGAAGGCTTCAGATCACCATATGCAATCCTATTAACCAGGAAAGAAAAAGAAACGGAAGTAACACACCTCATAATACGGTCCACCCATGCAGACGAAAAACCCAATCTGAGCATCATACCAGAAATAAAGCTCCATTCGACCCAGTCATAAGCTTTGGACATATCCAGTTTTAAAGCCATAGCCCCCGTCTTGCCCTTTTTCCTCATACGAAGAGCGTGCATACACTCGAAACCAATAATAGCACCATCCGAGATAAGCCTCCCAGGAACAAAGGCACTTTGAGTTTCAGAAATCACATCACCAATAACTTTCCTGAAACGATTCACAATTGACTTTGAAACAATTTTATACAAAACATAGCATAAACTGATTGGACGAAAATCCGAAACAGAAACCGCTCTCTTGACCTTTGGGATTAATGTAATAAGGGTACCATTAATCCTATCCAGGGAATGACCTTCATTCAGAACACCAAGGCAGGCCTTCATCACACACTCACCCACAATCAACCAGTATTTTTTATTAAAAAAGAGCGGGAAAGCCGTCCGGACCGGGGGCTTTCGTAGGATGCATATCAAAGACAGCCGCTCGAATCTCCTTAGCAGTAAACCTGTTATCAAGGAAGGCATTCTTGTCAGCAGTTAGGCGCAGTTCCACATAGCTAAGGACCACTTCCATATCCCTCTGACTTGGATTGCTCGACTTGAAAATCTCCCCAAAATGATCCACGATCACCTGACCCAACCTGTCCTGCCTCTTCTCCCAGTTGCCCGCAATATCATAGAGGCCACAAATCCTGTTACGAACCCTACGAGCGGAGGCCTGAGCATGAAAATATTTGGAGTTCCTGTCCCCACACTTTAGCCAGTTAACCTGAGATCTTTGTCTCCAAAACACTTCTTCCCTATCTAATAAAACATCAAGCTCTCTCTCAACATTTCTAATATTAATCCACGACCCACTTCTGATATCAGCCGACACCCTTTTCAGCTCCTCTTTCTTCTCACGTATAACCTTGGACCAGTCCCTATTTATTTCTTGAATACCACCTAACCAACTGACCATTAACACTCCTAATACCCACCGCCACATCATTCATTCCTAACCAACTGCCGTTCCCCATCCACGCTGCCTTCACCACTGTCTCACACTCCTTATTATCAACCCAAACTTCTTCAAAGTGAAACTGACGGGATCTAGGAGAGGCAAAGGTAGCCTGATTTTTCTGAAGAAGTATTCTAGATGTTTAACAGAAGAATCACAAAACAAAATTTTTCAACGAAGACAGCACACCACCCTATCAATCCTTTCTTGTATCATAGCAGTCCCCTCCCTCTTGTTGCACTAAGTATAGGCTGGACCAATGAAACTGATATCTTGGAGATCACAGTCATCAAGAGCAGTTCGAAAGTTCTCAATTAAAATTCGAGGACGTTGAAGACCACCCAATTTTTCAGCATCCTCAAGAATTTCATTGAAATCCCCGACACACATCCATGGGAGGCAAGATATACCTTTAAGCCGGCGTAATAAACTCCATCCGTGGTGTCTTTGATCCGCCTCCGGATGGCTATAAAAACCCATAAAACGCCACCTATACTTCTCATGAGAAACAATTTCCACGTCAATGTGAAACTTAGAGTAGGAAATAAGACTAACATCAACTGCACCTGTCCAGTAGAGACATAACCCACCAGCTCTACCCTCCGAGTTAACCACCAACTTGCCACAAAAACCTAATTTAATGCGAAAATTTTCCATAACAAAATTATCAACCTTTGTTTCCATAAGAAAAACAATGTC
The DNA here is from genome assembly GCA_954870605.1 of Acer campestre. Lineage (NCBI taxonomy): Eukaryota > Viridiplantae > Streptophyta > Magnoliopsida > Sapindales > Sapindaceae > Acer > Acer campestre. Next base: position 36,532,182 of record OX940799.1, read on the forward strand.
AGGGCTATGAGCTTGAACAAAGCTCCGAAGAATTTGGAACGAACGAGGACTGCCCAACCCCCGGACGTTCCAGCTTAATGTTTTCATTGTTCTCGGCCGGCCGGTTGAGACAGACCTGCCGATATAGATTCATAACAGCCAGATATCTCATGGGTGTTAACACTCAAAAAGTCCAGCTTGAGTTTTTTCATATCCTGTTTGTCCTCGCCAATCAAAAGTCTTTTACCCCCCTCCGAAACCGAATCTAACCCTTTATTAGCTTTACCCCCATCTCTGGCCCAACGTTTCCATTTTCCTGCTTTTGGTCTAGGTTCGTTTCCTTCAAACACCTCCTTCTTAGAAGACTCTCCCAACACATATGAATGAACACCACCAGACTCAATACCCCCACCCCCCAAATCCACATCCATCCTAGCTGTATCCACCTTTGGGTCCATCACTTCAGGCCCAATAACAAAATTATTACCAGGATTCTGACTATTAATAACCAATAATGAGGGATCCATATCACCTAGAGTCAATGGTGTAGTAATTTCCCCATGCACCGACGTATCTTTAGAACCTTCCATGTTAATATCCCTCCCCTCAGTTTCAGTAGTCACCCCCTTCTTTTTCGGGATCGACTCTTTCTTTCCAACTACACCTTCGATATTTAACTGAGAAAGAATATCATTCCTTCCTTCTTTGACTTGACCACATTCCCTCATAGAATTACGGCTGCAATCATTAATTTCCATAACCAATTCAGATTCGCTTGGCCGGGCTCTGCCACCTTCACCGTCTGTACCCATCCCCATCGATTTTCCAGTCTCATCCTCCTTACGCAGTGGAAACCCTTTAGTCCGCCCAGAAGCTGACCAATTCATATCCCCTTCCTGACTCTATCTTGAGTATAAACCCCTAGGTGGGCTCGGAGCTCTCAACCAGGGACCATACATTTTTTTTATAATCTTCAAGACCCTCTTTTGCAACCTCCATAACACAATCCCGAATCACATGTCCAATCCGCCCACACCGAAAGCAGTGCCCTGGTAACCTCTCGTAGCGGAGCAACATCGTAGATTTCTGACCATCACGCATAACATCCACCCAAAGGATCCTACATAGCGGCTGTTTAATATTAATAACCACACGTACCCGTATAAACTTTCCAACACACTCCCCAGAAGGTCCTGTATCAATCTCGCGAACCTCACCAATCATATTACCTAAGAACCACCCAATCTGTCTCGTCATACACAATAATGGAACATTATGAATTTGAACCCAGAAAGCAACCTTCGAAAACTCCATGTCCATAACATCCCCTTTTCCACAAGGTTCAGCCAAAACGAGTAAGGCTTTATCAAAACTCCATGGTCCACCCATCAACACCTGTCGCCGGTCATCCACATTCTGGAACGTAAAAGAAAACGTATTCCCATCTATGACTTCAGTATCAAAACCCTCCAGCGTCCGCCAAAACTTTGGCAATACACCAAAAAAAACATCACGATTTACCAACTTATTTGCCATAATCTTACCCACCAGTGTTAGAACCATTCTTTTTTGTCCATCCACCTTTAAACCCTCTTGTAAAGGCATCAAAGGTCCTTCCGTCTCCTTCAGAGATAGCGCCTTGCATAAATCTGCAACTTCATCAGCGTTCATGACTACAAAAAACCGAGGAAAGAAGAAAAAAAAAAAACCAACTCTCCTGACGAGAGAAAAAAAAGGGTCCCTTAAGAACCAAAATACTGCTTTCATCGTACGGCTTCAAAGGCTCTGGGAGACAGAGAAAACCCTAGGGAAAGAATAACCATCAATGTATTAATTATGACTTATTAATTAAATGAAAAGTAAAAAATTTTTACTTATATAATATACATCTTATGTTAAGATTTAAATTAGAAAAATAAATAAATTTATTTGTCTTAATTTAAGTTATATAAAAGGTTATAAGTTTTATAGTAAGAAAACAAATAGACCCAAAAAAAAGTCACAGGATTGAAGCTATATAAGTGACAAGTACACGTGTCCAAAACCCACTTGAAAAAGTGGCAGTTTGTTGACCATGCTATAAATAAATTCCACTCATAATACAATACACTAACATTGCAAACCCAAAAAATTAGTTCAAAATTCAACCCAAATAATATGTCTAGTAGTTTTTTCATTAACCACATCTGATTTGTGTGGTTTGAGCATCTCCAATAGTATCCTCAAAAGTAGGAGAGTAATCAAAATTTGATTATTTATCCAAAAAACACTGTCCAATAGAATCACTAAAACTTAGCAATAACAGTTATCAATAGAGAGCTTCTTTTGACAATCCAATTTATTTTTTTTTTCACACTTCTTTTCTAAAGACAATCCATTCTCAAAATTTAAATTTTAAAAAATTCTAAAGACACTTCCTTTTGTTCCAAAATTATCCTTTGTATTTCTGGCACTCCTATTCTAAAGACACTCCATTTGAAAAAATAAATAAATAAATAAATAAAATTCTAAAGACACTCCATTTTATTTTAATCTTTTACCTATTATTATTTTTAATTTTTAATTTTAACATATAACAAAAAAACACAAAAAAAAAAAAAAAAAAAACTAGTAATTTGAATTTGATCTCTTTAATCCACGAATACAACAGTGGCACAACTCATATGATGACCTCATGTTTAGAGCAGCCCTGATTTTGGTATGTCTTGCTTTTGAGTTCCCATGTGCTGACTATCTCTTGGTGTGTTTTTTTCGTATGTTTGTTCTCAGATGTGCTTGTTTTTGCTACCCTTTTGTCTGTTCTTCGAGTGGGTGTTTTAGTGATTCTTTGGGTGCTCTAGTTGTATCTTGGTTTGTTGTTTCTTGGCCTTTTATGGCTTGTGAATGAAGTCTGAACTGTTAAAAAAAAAAAAAAAAAAATCTTCAAGCAAAACTTGATAAAAAAAATATGATATTTCTTGTCGAGAAACAACAATTCAATCAAAGGGCACTAAAGCAAACACAAATATAGTACAATATCTCATAATAAACCATTATACTAACTAAGCTCTGAAAATTGATTAAACTTTGTAACAAAATGAGAATTTAAATTAAAGATACATATGTTCCACAAAAAATTAAAAAAAAAAAAAAAGTGTCTTTAACTCAAATTAAATATACCCCACACATTTGATTTGTCATGGGGTATTCAAATCAATTGTATCTTGTGAAGCAACATTAGAAAACAATTCTTCAAAAGTAACTAGATTCGTTGTATATGAAGTTGCCCATTGTTCTGCACACGGATGCCGATATTTCAACCAACCGGAGGCTATAGGAGGCATAGGCGAATTTGGGCGCATGAATACATGCACAAAATAAAAACCTTAATATTTATGTACACTTATATTTGACAATAACTTATTATATAAATATATCTTAAATGCACTATATATACCTCTACGAAATGACATCCAGCAACAAAGCCAATCGTTATTATTTTATGAGAGGGGTGACCCAATGGTATTGATCTGAGTAGGAGGAACGTAAGACTTTGCTTCTGAGATATGAGTACTAGCACAACATTATATTTGGAAGCAACGAGATAGTCGACCTCACGCATAGTCATCCAATATTCAATAGTTGGCTTTGCATTAAAATGAGTGAAAATAAAACTTCTTGTGCTATATTAGCATATCCAAATAGTTGGTTATATGCATCAAAATGACGTTGCAACTCATCAACTAAGTCTCTTCTAACCTGAATCCAATTATCTTGACCCATACCCATTAAATCAGCCACAGCTCAAAAACCACAATTTCCATCCGAATCAACATCTTTAACATGAAGTATATAAGGTCTCCACTCCAACGAAAATGAATCAATATAAGAAATATTTTGAACAAATGGTGATCTTTTAACCTTCAAATTTTTTTTCTCATTTGATTGAGTAGATGCAGTATTTAAAGATATGAGATGTGCATGATGATTACCTTGTAGAGATTCTACATACTCAAACTTTGATGAATCTCGTCGAGTAGACTTGTCTAATGTTATCGAAAAATCGCCATTGAGGTGAAATTCCAAATAACGACTTTAAGGGGACCAAGATCAAAATTGACCCCGGTCAGAGAGGTATCAAGTAGTTCGATACCGACTATGTCCTTGACAATGAACATACGATTTGGAACGCAAGAGAATAAGCAAGAGTAAATTTTTTATTGATCATCACTTTGCATTACCAATACATGAAGTGTGGAGATTCGATGAGTAATGGAGATGGTGGTGGCGAATTCGTACGTATCGATAAGTAGAATTGAGCGTAGGGTTTTTTCCCCCTCACTCCCTTCCCCCCCTTTTTGGTGTAAAAACTTATTCTATATTTGTAGGTCCCGTTACTTGCCATTCACTTCTATAGTTTCGTTCTAGGGTTTGGCCGTTGCGGGACCTCCTTCCTTTTAGGAGATAAACTCGGAGCTTTTACGTGCAGAATCTAGTCTTTCCTTCCTAGAAGGAGTTAATCTCGTAAGCAAATCTTTCCTTCTTAGAAGGATTCTAACTGAGTTGACCTGCATAAAATAGAACTCTTAGTTGGCGGGAAAGAGTACATCTCCTCTGTTTTGTCCGAACAGTGGCATTTCAATAAGTTTTTCTATGGAGCTTTCAATTCTAGCATGAGAGTCTTGCAGCTTGGTATCTTCCTGCTTAGCGGGCAGACCCCGCCAGGAGGTGTGAACTATTAAGCATCCTGCTACTATTTGAGGGTTGAAATAAGGCGAGACTGTAGCGGGGTACTTGGTGGAGCCTTATGTCGGGGTGCTGCGGGGTCCACAGGAAGTCAGGGAATGGTTGGTTGGACCCCGCTGAAGGGATTTTACGAGTAGCCTGGCTCGGGGCAATGCTTATGAATCAAGATATTGGCGGGGTCCTTGGGAAGCTAGGGAAAGGCTGGGCTTGATCCCGTCGGAGGGGGATGTATTCGAATTAATCGGGATCCTCCTTCTTCTGGATCAGTTGGGACCTCGCCTCTTACGGGGTAGCGGGATACTGTTTGGATCCCTATGTCTTCCTTGTATCAAGGTGGAAAATTCTTCTTTGGTCCTCCGCCAATTTTGGTGGTTAACATCTAATTTCATGGAGGGTCGTCCTCGCACCTTAGTTTTAACCTCAAGCTCAACAAGAAAAGTTAATGATGGATCTACCAACTCTTTCAACTTTTTCAATAGTTGTATCTTACTGCAATCATCAACACCATTAAATCGTTTCAATATCATTTCAAGTTCTGTTGTGCAACTTAACACTTCTGTCTTCTTTGGACTGGTGCAAACCACATATGCGTTGACTATGTGTTTATATGATGATATCTCATGTGCACATGGACAACCGTATATGCGTCGAATTACACATCCACAAGAAGAGACATCTAAACCGATGGAATCAGCTCGTTCGAATTCACCAAGTATCGTCTCCAGAATATTCCTCGATACAAATCCCCTCAACTCCTTGAAGGCACCAAGTTGAAAACTATGTTGCACAATAATCATACTTTTTTGAAATGAAGCTTTTACCTCAGTATGCTGCAATTCTAACAAAGTGTGAACCTTTGTCCATGATGTGGCAAATGTCCCTTGAGATGATCCTAGTTGTCTCTTCAAGCTTGTATGGAACTCTCAGCCCTGTAAAAAAAACTCCATAAATTATGGGAGAATATAAAGCTCTCATTATATGATTTGTATTTTTTGATCGGACTGTTGTTTTGAAGTAAAGTATGAGCAATAAGGTCTCTGCTTACATCTACAGTCTCAATTGTTTAGGCGTTTTATTTATTATTCTAATTTGGAGCTGGGAGATTTATTAAGGCATCAATATATATTGCATAGTTCTTCGGCTCTTCGCCATATGAATAAAATTCATTTCTGGCTTCTAAAAAAAAAAAAATTAAGTGCCAATATTAATTAAGTAATGAATATGTACCTGTTTGTTGTCACGTTTCCAAAATGACAAACCAAATATGTCCATGTTGCGACAAACTTTTCTTTGTGTTTGTTTAGCCATATCTTCTTGACGTAATCAAATGCTTTCGGATATTTAGCAAAATCAGTTTCCATTACATTTAAATGTCACACGTACTATTGTTTAGTGGCAGATAACACAAGTACATTCCAACTACAGATGAAATCATCCCACCTCCCTTTAGTCTCAAATAACTTTTTGCAGTTAACTAATACATTCTTTGAAATATGCCATCTACATCAAAGATTACTAGCATCTCGAACTACCTTTTCAATAGCATTCATCAAAGCCATCTCTCTATCCGTAACAATTACACTCTGTAGCACATTAATTTGCATAATACTCTTTAATTTCTCAAGTGCCTAAGTATAGTTATCTTCACGCTCGTATTCTAAGTATACAAAAGCAACAGAAAATGTCATCTCAGTGGATGTAATACCAACTATCTCCAATAACGGCATGCGATATCTATTAGTTTTGTACATACAATCCATAATTAGAACATGTGGAAAAACATGTAACAACTCAATTGAAAAAGGGTGTGCGAAGAACAAATCCCTTACACAATTTGTATCTTCATTATTGCGATGCCAATCAACGTAATTGTGTTCAGAAAGCTTACTCAACAGTTGCTGCATTTGTGACCTCCCAGCTAGTTCTTTAATCTTATATTTATGTCGTGCATTATAAATTGCTTTCATTGTCGTGGCATTATGTTTATCCCTTGTCTTTAAAGTATACAATATATCTTTGGGCTTAACGTTGCTCTTTGACATATCAACCAATAAATCGATTTCTGTTTCGTTAAGCCAGCTAGCAAATGAATGGCCCTCAAAATATTATGCAGCTGCATGATTGTGTACCCTACAAACCACTTTCAAAATCTAATCATCATCACTTTCCAATTTCTGTCCCTTTAATAAAAATGGGCAACCACACTTTTTCGTTCCAGTTGCTTTAGGTCATTTTGGTTTTGTATCTTCTTTATACCTGTGCCTGCAAGCACCACTTCTTTCGCATGCAAAATTCATCTGTGGCTTTCTTCCCTCTGCAGCAACATAAGAATTTTTAATAATAATAACAAACCCGATTCTCTTCCCGATATCTCGAGTCCATTCAATTAACGCTTCTATGTTCTTGAAAATCTGGACATAGTAAATTAAAAATAATGTCATACTACTTGTCCATTTTTGTTAATAAAAAATATGTAACAACAAACTCAATAAGTCACATACCGTTTTAGTGGTAAAAGCCTTGGTGCAGTCGATAATGTGCAATTCATTTTCGACGATATGCTCACGTGTCATATTTTCATTCTTCACAATTGCCACATAAAAAAATGTTAATCAAGCAAAACTAAAGTAAGAAATTATTCCAAATAAAAATTTTAAGTCAAACAGGAGACAAAAACAAGAAAAGAAGCCCCTAAAGCAAGCGGGCAACAAGCACCTATAACAAACAGCAGAAGAAACTAACTACACGCAACAGACAGAAAACAAGAAGACCTATCTCATTGACCTATTTTTCTTTAAAAAAAAATTGATTACTATCTTCTTACTTCTAAAAAAGAACATGTATAGAAAGAGTATTTCTAGAATATATTAAACTTTGACAACACCAATATTGTGTCAAAATTCTTGAAATTCAATAGGAAAACAAAAAAATTATAAGTTAAAAAATAATTAAATACTTTTTTTTTTTTGAAAGGCAATTTATTGAAGGCCACAAAGAGCAGCACAAAAGCAACGAGGAACAAGGAGGCAACAAGCCAAAATAGAGAACCACCACCCAAGCACACTCACAGTAAAAAAAGATAGGCACAAACCAAAACAAAGCCCAACAAACAAGCACGCCTACAGCAAAGAACAAAAAAAAAAACGAACAACACAAAAACAAAACAGAGCTCAAGAACCTAGAAATCAAATATCACTCCAAATTAAAACATCCTCCCACCCCTGGAACCACGCTTAGCCAGCATATCCGCACACAAATTAAAAATAATTAAATATTTACTTCTTGATTACTGCTTGTTTCTTGTTGCATATCATTCTCTATCACTTTAGAATTTGCTTCTCATTGTATATCATTCTCCATCACTTCAAAATTTTCTTCCAGTTGTAAATTATTATGCATTCCTTCAGGATTTTCTTCTGGTTGCATATCATTCTCCATCACTTCTCAATAAATAAAAATTTTAAAATATTGGAAAAGAAGAAGAAGAAGATATTTTAGGGTTTGTAAAAAAATAAATAATAAATAATAAAAAACACACACAAAAGAAGAAAACGTTATTTTCTAAAACAAAACTAGTTTGGAGTGTCTTTAGATTATTATTATTTTTATTTATTTTTTGTCTGGTTTAGTAATTTTAATTTAGGTTAAAATTGTCATTAAAAAAAAAATTAAATTGGAGTGTAAACATATAATTTGTGGATTGGAAGGAGAAGCTCTCTTATCAATAATCAAATTGCCTCTTCAATAATTAAATTTTAAGATTGACTTTTAATCATTAAATACAAACTTAACCTAAAATATTTGTTGTAATTATATTCTTTTTCTCTCTTATGTGGCTTTTGTTTTTCCTTTTTTTTTTCTCTGATCACCTATGTATCTCATCATTGTTTCAACCCAAAAATTTCAAACAGGTAAAATTCATCACTTCATTACGAATGTATCAATAACCATATTATATATCTTTTCTTGCCTTTTATAAAAAAAAATATATATATTTTTTAGCAAAATAATAATAATAATAATGTACCATTACAAGTGTATCATTGTGGACTATATAATCATCAAATTTAGCAATTCCTGAAAACAATCTTCAAATGCTGAGATGACAACTTCTAAGGATCCAAATTTGTTTATACTAAACATGGGAAACATAAGATCGAGATCTGAAAGAAAATATAAACAAAAATAGTAAAATATCTATGTCATTAGGGTTTTAAAATAAAGAAAGTGGGGTTTTATTAATTTTACTTTATACATTATTTTTTTTTAATAAAAATTGTATGTCTTTTTAAGTTATTTGATAAAGGAAGGAAATATACTAAATAATTTAAAAAATGGGGTATAAATAGTTCAGTGTGCTAAGGAAATAGGAGTTTTTGTCGTACTACTCTTTTGAGTTAATTATTTGGGTTACTCAATATAATAGTATAAATATCCTTTAATCCTCCATAAATGTGATATTATTGGGGAAAAAAATCTACAATAAAATGTCCGTAAATATGATTTTTTTTTTTTAATATATATATATATATATATTATAAGAATTTAATTAGCTTGTTGGATTTAGAATAAATAATTCAAAACTTTTTGGAGTCATGAAAAAAAAGTGTTACCATAAAAACCTTTAAGCTTTTAATTTGTATCAATGGATGTCTTTATCCATCCATAGAGATGTCCTTGTCTGATCATCAAAAGAATATGATTATTATTATTAATAGAAGGAGATTAAATATCGACTATCAATCCAGAACTATAATTTGTTGTACTTCCATAGATAACGGTTGTACATTTCCCCTTCATATTAGTGATAAGAATTCAAATCTCACATTTATTTATAAAATAATCAAGTGTGACGAGACTTTTTCCTATATATTGTGAGGGTTATTTTTTGAACCGTAATTGTTACTTATTATGATTGACTTTAGATACCTACAGAGTCTTGACTCGACGATGTCAAACAAAAAGAAAAATAAATAAATAAATAATCTGTAAGTTGTTTTCAATTTGGCAAGATATTTTGCTTGCATAATTGGCAGCACAAGTGGGTATCAGGGTATGGCTGGTTTGCAAATTGCAACTATACATGTGAATGCGATTTAGAAACAACAGCTAGGATGTTACATATTTGTTTAGATAGTTTTTTTTTTTTTACAAAATTTGATTGAAATATAGTTGGATCTCATTGATTTAAATATTTTTATTTGGGCTTGTGAGGAGATCAATACCACGTCACTCATATATGATATATGTGTTGTTGAATGTAAAATCTATGAAATTTAAATATAATGTGGAGTTACGCATTAATTAGTATGGTCAAGGTTACATTTTATATGAGATTTAGAAAGACAGGGATTGGTATTGTGGTTAGGAACCATAATGGTTCTCCTCTGCACACTTTCAGCCTGTTTTTGAATACTGCCTTTGAGTTTTTAACTGCGAATGCTATTGCTATCTTCAAGGGGTTATCGGTTGGTAAATGCTTCGGTCTCCTCCCTTGCGGTATTGAGTCTGATGTCGAAAGATTAGTGGCTATAATCAACAGCAGAAGTCACATGAACTTTAATGGTGGTAATGTGATTAGCGACATCACTGATATTTTGGGTGCTTTTAACATCCCCTCTATCTCCATTTGTGAGAAAGGGCCTATCTTGGAGGCCTTGGATCTTGCGAGGTTGGCGATCAGATTTGGGCACAACCTTGCCTGGAAGGATGGGATTCCTTGCAGAATTCCTACTAATTTTGTTAATTACTAGCATTGCTAGTCTTGTTGGGCTGTCTGTTTCTGGTTGCTCTCTGCTTCTTTTCTTGCTTGGCTTTGTTTTCCCTGCTTTGTCTGGGTTTGTTTGTTCGTTTTTTTTGCTCAGGTGAGCTTTCAAAAAAAAAAAAAAAAAAAAGGTTACATTTTATAGAGTTGAATATTAAATCAATGTAGTGTTATATGAAATTGGTTAAATTGGTTGAAATGAGACTAGTAACTAGAAGTGTTGCAGAAGTCCCCGACTAGGGCCGACTAGGCACTGCCTAGTCCCTAGTCGGCGGTCTACCGCCCTGACCAGGTGGTTTACCATCTAATTAATTTAGTCGGCCAAAGTCAATGATTAGATGTCATTGACCAATTAGGTTGACTTTTTTATTGACTTTTTAGAGTTTTATTCGATTTGTTAGATTTTTTATAGTTGTTTATGAATTTTGATTCTCAGTATTGAGTTTTTTATAATTTTATTTTTATTTAGAGGTTCAATATATGATATAGTATACACTTGGGCCTCTTGCCAATGTGGTTGGACCTTCCTTTGGGAGCTTCCACCATTCAACGCTCAATGTGTACATGTACATATATTATTTGTCCCCCTTGGCCATTAATCCCAAGTGTGGGTGTTGTCCCACCAATTGTGGGTGCTCTATCCCCGCTTGTGGGAGCTGTAGTCTGAGCTGCGCTAGTAGAGCAATCTCATCAGGTCCCGACAGTTGTTATATATTCAAAAAAAAAAAAAAAATTGGGCCACCGGTCGACTTCGGGCCAACTGCGTTATCCCCATCTAATCCCCTACTAGGCGAGGAGTCGCTACCTGACTAGCGCTTGCTGCTTTCTGCAACACTGCCTAGAATATGTCACAGATTCATTATAAGAACTTTGTTGTTAATAATCTGAATTTTCTACAAAGGAAGATTTCATAGACTTTTTAAAATAATAATAATAATAATTAATTAATTAATAAATAAAGCTAAACTTGAATATTTGTACTTTGGACATATACTCAAGAGCACTAACAAGTCACTTTATTCCAAAACTAATTAATTAAAGGAACCATGATATTGCTGGAAACCAAAGGAAAATGTTCTATACGTGCATGTTTCATTTCAAGATCAATCAAAGAACCAAAGAATCAAAAACCATGATTTTCCCTTAATTGGCTTGCAAGATAGCTCTATTTGTTCTTCCTCCAATGCAAAACAGGCTCTCTAAGCATGCAAAAATGTTAAAGAAGAACATCGATCATCCAAAAATTAATGAAGATAAAAAAGGCAAACTTAATAATGTCTCAAGTACCACAATGTAGTATATCATGTAATTCTTAAAAATAAATATGATGTGCCCCTAGTGACGTAGCTCTGCCGGTAAATGGACGAGTTTAGAGCTTGGGTAAATGACTCATAAATCAACTACTCGAATCAAGAAGCAAGCCATATTACAGTTCATTGCCCACAGAAGATATGAATATAGAAACTTTTAAGGCTTTTTATAAACTATATGTTGAAATGGTTTGATTTAAACCATCAATCCCACATCGACAAAAAACAAAGTCCTTTTCTCACATATAACTGATTATGAGACTACTACAAATCGAATGACCAACATGCTTGGATTTGGACCCAGGCTTGTTGGAGCTCCCACAAATAGATAATACATGGACTATGGGCTCTTGGGCTCGGGATGCCTTCGGGTGGTGCCTGAGCCTTGGAGGGCCTTGGCCCAAAGGACATCTATTTTTGTATTTTAAAAAATAATTTTTTTAAATTCAAAATTCAAGTTTGTCAGGAAGAGTTGTAACTTTTTGTTCTCAATAAATGTTACTTTATTTCAAAAGTTGTATTTGTTCTAAACAGACATCTCATGTCTTTAAATACAGAAACAAGTTACTTTAAAATTACTTACTTACTTACTAACTTTTTTTTTTATCTATCTGTCTTCCAAAATTTGAGAGAGAAAAAACACTGTAGTTTGCCAGACTTTTGGGTTGAGTGCTTCAACACAGAAGATAGATAGTTGAATCCTGGGGGCAGGCTCCGTTTGTCCTTCAAGCACTAGAAGGGGAGAAATTCTGTCTTAGGACATTGCAAATCACTTCAAGCCTCTATCTCCAGATTACCAAGTCAGTTTATTAATTATTATATATATATATATAAACAATTTGTAAATATTCTCTATATATATATTCATATACATCAAATTTTTTTATTTTTTATTTTTGGTTCTGTTGTTCTCTGTATATTGATTGATTGTCTGTTTCCAACACTATAAAGCACTTTTTTTTTTTTTTTTTTTATCCTGAAGTGATTACTTTCCAGGTCTCACTTTAGCCCAATTTCTTGGGACCCCAATGCCATTCCCATGAAAAAGATGCAATGCCATGAGGCCCCATTAGCCCATGACCTTTTAAGTTGGCTGCTATGTTGTCCTTGTCAGCTATTCAGTATTGGATTGTGTGAAAGAGTTAAGTAGCCAAACCGTTTTCAAAAAAAAAAAAAAATAAGTAGCCAAACCCAAAAGTTTCATTTATTTTGAGAAATCTGCTGCCTCATCAAGAAACTGTGGCGCTGTGTGAAACTGATTATGTGTTTTCAACTCTTTTTTGAATATTAGAATATGTTAAACCATAACTTTTTTTTTTTTTTTTTTTAAGTCATGTCCAATCCTGTGCACCAAACAATCTTATAAACGTTAATGAAGTTGGAAGCTCGAGTTATGGCTCATTCCCCCATTCCAAATTCCGAATTAATTGTAGTATTTCTAAAAAAAAGGAATAAACATTCAAAGAAAAAAGAAAATGGGCTGCTCTCAGGATCTCCAAGTTGAGATGTGAAATGGGATTTTTTTATTATTATTACTTTTTTTTTTATGTGGGCTAAATTTTGGACCATCCAAAGATGAACCTAATTTGGCCCAACATTATGAAATCAAACTTGACAATTCACATTTCTTTTTTGGATGTGAAAACAATGGAGACCAGACAGCAGTGGATGATGATCAAGCTACAGTTTAATATGAGCATTGAAGTTAAATTGGTATTAATCTTGAAAACAGTTCCAGAAAACACTACCCAGGTAAGTAGAATGGTCATGTCTATGGTTCGTTGCCACAAGATCTAGAATTTGAATTCCCTCATGGATACACACCTATATGGCTAAAGACTATAATTTTCTGTTTCCTAAAGATTGTAGGGTTCGGCAATTGATCCGGTTTTCGAACTTGTGTTTTCTTAGCTGGGGTTCAAGGCATTGCTGGGCTATCACTAAATTTTGCTTTCCAAAAATATATATATATATATTCACAAACTATAGTAGTGTGAAATTGATTGTACAACAAAAATCCAATTTGATCATTTACGTTTTCATACCAGAAAAATGGGGTATTTGAAAGGGAAATTGGCAGTGAAAAAAATGGTCCAGAGATTAGGACTTCAAGGGAGCTCACATTGTGTTTGCTAATTTTCCACTTGTAAGTAGAAAATGTACAGCTTCTGCTTTAAATATAATTGGAAATGTTTGTCAATTTTTCTATTCTATGGCTTGGTCAAGTTCCCATTTTTTTATTTATTAGAATAACTAGTCTTCAGGTCTAAACAGGCCTACCATCGTAGTTTCACGTCAAATATTATATATATATATATATATATATATGGGTTGTTCCATGAATTTATAAGTAGGGGTCAGTAAAATTTCATTTTATTTTAATTTCGGATTACCCAATAAATTGCATTTACATGTCTAACAACATCCGGATCCGGGTGAACCGAACCATAACCGAAACCTTCCTTTAGATGGTTCGGTTCTGATTCTGATTCACGCTAACTAGAATCGGAACCGAACCGGGTTCATGACTAATAAAAGGTATATTTATAAGATAGTGTATAAGCACCACCTAATGGGTAATGGTAAGTCTTTTGGTTGGATATAAGCAGTCCATATCCGCGACACAAAGCGATGATAGAGTAGACCCACTATTTGAAATGCATTATTGGATGTGAAAATGTGATAGAATATAGCTTCAAATCATAGAACAAATGACAAGATTTTTTATTTATTGTTATGGATTTTAAACTCGTGACTTTATATATGAAGATTATACAAAAACTGTTCCAAGTACTAATTATATAAGATTTTCCAATAAATGAACTTTTTGTTTTATGTGATTAGCATGAGAAATTAAAATATCACCTACTTCCTTGTTCCAAAAAAAAAAAAAAAAAAAAAAAATATGTGAAAGTGATGGCAACTATCAACATTATAATATAAAAACAATTAAAATGGGGTCAATAGTACTCAATCTCATTGACCGATATATATTAATCAACAAATTAGCAAATGTTTCCTCAATACAAACTTTGAGAGATTTTTCTTGCAATTCGTTTGTTCTTCATTGCCAATCATTGCATGACAAAATGTAACTTTTCATTGAAAATTAAAATTAAAAATTTATCAATCAATGGCCCTTAACTGGAATTTTAAGATTCACTAAATTGACCTTATGTTCCGAATTTTCTTTTATATTCTAAGAGTTGTAAATATATTTCAATTCAACAATTGTCTCAATAAACAATTTAGGGGCAGTTCAATTTTCAAACCAAAAAACAAATGACCCTCGCCTAACCCAGTTTTTTTATATACAAAAACACTCTCAAATACCAAAACAAAAATCCGTAATATGATAGGCACATCATGCACATCTCCTTCCAATTTAGTTGGTGTGCTCACCTTCCCTTTCACGTTAGTAGTGGGGATTTGAGAAGCCCCACTATACATACACATTTTAAAGTATGTGTAGAGAGTTTTCTCCACGTGCTATAGAAGTAGATTACGTGTTTGATATTTGCAGGTCCCAACAGACCATTAACTAGTTCGATGTCAGATTTCAATCCATCTAACTTCTACCTTAAGTGATTTTTAAAGAAAACCTTATGTATGGCATGTTTTTATTGGAGGTTAATACTATTTTAAGTATGATCACATGATAGTCTAATTCATGAAGATTCTATCTTGAAATATAACTTTCAATAATAAATTAATATCATAAGAAATCTATGTCACTAGACTAATTGATTGAATACTTATAGATTGCAAACTTTAATGATTAATTGATGCAAGGACCCTATTAATTTATGAACATGTATTATTGTATTGATTTTATATGTGGCAACTTTTAAGTGGAAATGATGGGTTTTGTTACTTTTTTAAGTTGATGTTTCAAGACTATCGTCACTTTAATAACTTAAGTTTAAAAGACACCAAAGTAAATGACTTCCAAAAATGCCTTTACTATACACATTTTTTAATTTTTTTTTAATTTTTTTTTTTTTTTACTTTAACTTTTGGAAGATACTTTGAAATTGTCTAAGATCTACTTATCTCTCTAACTGTCTTAAAGTGGAAAGCTCTGTAAACTAAAATCAAAGTTCATTTTCTTCTCCAACGAGTTCGACATTCATATAATTACATAAGATCACTCATCTTATCAGATTATGACTATTAAAATTCATACAATGAAAGGCAAAATGGAAACAGAGATAGGAAACCAACGAAACTCTAGGTCTTTGTAAATAGTTTTCAAGCCTTTTAAATCAGTTCCCGAGCTTTTTCATGAACTGCCCGAGCCTTTTATATTAACATTAAACTTTTTATATATATATATATATATATTCGGGCCTTTGTTAGTTGTATCCGAGCCTTTGTGAATAATGTCTTAGACTTTGTGACTAATGTTCGAGCCTTTGTGAGTTATTTCGAGCTTTTTTAACAATCATTTTTTTTCGGTTAATTTTGTATCTTCGAGACTTTCTATATAGTGCTCAAGCTTTTTAATAAATTGCCCGAACCTTTTTAACAATTTTTTTTTTTTTGTTAATTTTGTATCTCCGAGACTTTTTATATAGTGTCCGAGCCTTTTAATGAACTACTCGAGCCTTTTACACAACTTCACAAAGGCTCAAACAGTGTTTAGAAAGTCTCGGACATAGCTTAGAAAGGCTCGGAGATTCAAAATTAACACAACCAGAGGGTTTTTAATTAAAAAAAAAAAAAAAAAAAGCTAACCCCCGAGTGCATCAGCATAGCGCCACTTCGTGTCTCCATCACCGTTCGAGTGATCGCCTGAGTTTCAATTAGACTTTCTCTCTCTATTTCATAACTTTGTCATTGTAAATTGAATGAAAGAAAGCTGACGTGGAAGTACTATGGGGGTATTTTTATCCATTCATCATAATATGTGCCTTTTAAACATAACTTATTAAAACGGTGATAGTCTTGAAAACTCACCTCCAAAAAGTGACATTTAATTTATGAACCCCAACTTTTAATAGGCAATTAAAAAAAATAAATAAATAAACCAATTGTTGAGTTCTTAAAAGAACAATAAAATAAAGATGCTAACGTAATTTTCAAAAGGTGGAAAGAAAACCAGAATCTTTTGCAAAGGGAAGCACCATAGAAGAAGCATTGCAAAGTATTAATGGAGAGTCCATTTATCTCATTAAAGTAAAATGACAGTTATACCCTTGCAAATTTAACAAGATTTCTTATTTTAGTTGTCATTGAGAAAAATAAGAAAACAAATTTTGAATATAAATTATTAGGTGGCAATGTTTTATTGGATGCAATAAAAACAACAGAGCATGTATATATAAATTTTATGTGTAATGAAAATAATTGCAATACTGTATATCTATTCCTTTGAAGAGTTTCTCCTTTTCCGTAATATTTGTTCATTGATATCTTAAAAAAGTGAGTTAAATGAAATTTGAATTAAACTAATAATAAATACATCCCTTCATCTTTGCAGGGATAGTTTGGTCATTATCTGCCATTATTACGAAAACCCTGCCTTGGATCCGCATGGGCGTCACTGCGTCAGCACTCAGCAGCACCACCGACTTCCTGGAAGAACTGAATTTCCATAATTGCCCTCCAACTATCATAAAATTCTAAGTATCCAATGAATTTGGCGCCATTATAACGAACTTCGTAAAGGACAATGTTTTTACAGTATAATAGCCACATGATTCGTGGACCGCCGTCCGATTTTCCAAAGTCTTTAAAACACTAGTTCCCTCACCATGTACATGATTTAGTTTTTAATTTTTCTTAATTTTCAAAGGTGTGATTTTTGTGCGAGTAAGGTCCATAAGTTGTATATAAGCTTTGATCTCTCATAACTAAATAGATGTGTTTTGGGTCATGGGTGAATGACACTTACATAAAACCCTCGATCCAAAATAAATCCGTAAGAGTGAAGGATGTTTGCGTGAAGCTCAAAACGGATAACATTTATTTAATGCATTTAGGCTGTTACAATCATACTAGAATCTAATAACCTATTAAACTAACCCTGTAAATATACAGAATTTAGTTATAATGCACTGCACAACACAAATTTATTAGTTTAAACTCATCATATAGATATTATTCATTTTGAGTTCAATAAACTAATCCTCCTCCCTCGTACATTTGTTTTACATCATGGGCTTAGCTGTAGTGGTATATATTACAAGTAGGTCCTAACTCTTGATGTGGACCGTAGATCTACCACAGGAGTGGACGTGGACCCACATTTAACTTCCAAATTTAATTGGGTCCCTGTAGTGTGATTTGATTACAATCCTACGGTCCACTTTGCCTTATCAAGTGATACAGAGAATGAGAAAATCTTCGGTGAACCTTGTGTATTTGTTGAGTGGTGTATCGGGTCGCTGAATAACTGACACCTAACAATTTTAGAAAAACTCTTACAAATGTCGCCGTTATAAGACATTAAGACTAATGGGACGATGGGAGAGAACTCAGAGAAGTGTGAATGTGTGATGGAGTTGGAGTGGATTTTATGGAAGTCATGTGTAAATACATTTTTGAATATGCTAGGTGTCAATCATTTAGTGGTATGGTGCACCGTACAACACATGTACTGGGTACACGGAAGACTTCCCCGTATAGAAGATCTACTGGCAAAGAAGATCTATACCATGGGACCCAATCCTCTGCAACGCCAACTTTCGTATGGGACCGATCCTAACCAGTCCGATTATGACAGATCAGAAGTAGCATTGGCTCTTTACTCTTTTGTGATTAGATTTTACTAATAAATAGGATACCTACTGATATTTCCTGTAAAATCTTTTTATTTTCCACTGATTTTTGTTATGGTGCAAGTAAAAAAATTTAAAATAGTGAAATTTGAATTATTTTTAAAATTCGCTAAAGATTATTTAAAAAAATTATTAAAGAAAATTTTTGAGGAATTTTTATACCATAATTTTATTACAAAAAACTGCTAAATATTGAACAAATTATAATTTTTAAGCAACATGTAATGTTTGATCTTAAATCCATTTAAATTTAATGTTATATTTCAAAAAAGAACTAAAACAAACGAATGAATTGGAATTAGTTCATTAACTTGCTTTGAGTTGTGTTAAATATATGCACAATCGTTATTTTAAAATTTAAATAGATTTTTTTAAAAAAAAAAAATTAAAAAAGTTATTTATAAGTCTGTTTGAAATATATCATTATTCACAACGTTCCTGGAATTTCTTAATTTTTTTTCTCAAAAAAAAACTTTGAAGAGATCTCTATCAAATTTTCAAACTAGAAGAATTTATTTGTAGTTAGATCAATTTTAACATGAACAAAACATACTCAATAAAATAAAAAGGAGTTGTACATCCGTTCTTGATTAGGGATGACAATTTCATCCGAACTAGTGGGCACCCGCTTGAACCTTAACTGTGTGAATCGGGTTCAAATTTGCTATTCGGGTCGCGGATATAAAAGTTTAATGATTATTTTAAGTATAATCATAAACTTCTGGAAGAACAGAATTTCCTAGAAGAACATATTTTCCATAATTGCCCTCCCGAACTTGTAGGCACTCGCCCGAACCTGAATGGGGATGGTAATTTCATCCGAACTTGTGGGCACTTGCCTGAACCCGAACTATTTGGATTGGGTTTAGATTTGCTATTCGGGTTGCGGATCGGGTTTAGTTATAAAGAATCGAACCTGAACCCGATTAATTTCAAAACCCTTTGCTTAAAACGATGTCATTTTGAGAAAAAATAGAATTCTAAACTCAAAACAATGTTGTTTTGGGTTAAAAAAAATACAATATAAAATGCTATTCGGGTTTGCAGGTCAATGGGTCGAAACCCGAACCCGAATAAGTTCGTTGGTCAAATTCGAGTTTCCTTAAAACTCATGGGTCAAAACCCGAACTTGAACCCACGAAATTATTCAAGTTTGGGTACAAAAATGTTTTGCAAGTTCGGGTTCAGGTTTAACAAAACCCGACCAGCTGCCATTCCCATCTTGGCCCAACTGGGACCTTTTGAACTAATGCTCTTTTCTAGGCTTTTAACTGGTGGGCCAGAGGATGGTTTTTAGACAACACACCGCCTAATGTGGCTTGGTGGTAAAAACACTCATTTTACTTGGCAATATCTCTGGTTTGAGTCATTGCCATCACCTGTGGTATAAAAACAAAAGTAGATTTTCAAGCCGCCCATATAATGCTTATTCTTGGTAGGTTCCGTCAAATCCTCAATTTAATTTGTGTCTAGCAACATTGGAAGTAGTGGCGAAGGGAGGAAGGGAGGGAGGGAGGCTGACAGGGGTTATGATCGTGAGTACATGTATCTTATGTTTTCTTTTAAAATTACAGGTGTGTCTGATAGGCGTTTTACATTTGCTGTTTTTCGAAAATAAAATTGAAAATGAAAACATTGTTTTTTGTTTCAGTTTCAAAATCTGAAAACACATCTGATAGCATATACTGAAAGCTGCATTCTATAAATGAAAATGAGAAAAATGCTTCCGGTAGGTTAACTGAAAAATACCAAAAATTATAATTTTTCTATTTATTTTTTCTATTGTAATTTTTTAATTTGAATAAAAAGTGGGTCAATAATTCATCACAAATAATTATCAACTAACTCATAATTTTAATTTCTTACTAAATATAAATTACAATAAAAAAAAATTAAAATTTTTCAAAAGAAAAAAAGGAGCCGATGTGCTCTTGGAAGAGCAGATTGGCGGCTCCATCCTCCTTCGACCTTAGAGGAGAAGATTGGTTGCTCCTTCGGCCTTGCTTTCATAGAGAATAGGAAGATGAAGAAGGAGGAGGAGGAGGACGAGAAGAAGAAAGGAAGATGAAGATGAAGAATGCAGACGAAGAGAAGAAAGTTCAGGAGAAAAAAGAAAAAGAAAAAAACTGAAAAATAAAATGAAAAATAAGAAAAACATGTTTAATGTGTTTTTCAATTTTAATACTGGTTTTGTTTTTCATTTTGTTTTTATTTTTAAAAATAAAATGAAAAACGGGTAATGAACGTGAATTCAAAATCATTTTGAAAAGCGAAAACGAAAATAGCAAAAAAATTGGGAGTCCATGACAAGCCTTACAAATTTAGCTTTAAGTTTTATAACTTTTGCATTTTGGCACCGATCAAATAATTTATTTTTAAACAATGGCCCCTCAAAATTAATATTACAGGCTCCACCCATGATCGGAAGTACATGTATATCCTATGTTTGAGAGTAGATTTACATGGGTTCATGTAATGCTTATTCTCGATAAACCTGTACAAACTCTTGACCCAATCCAATCCAACACAGATTTCATAAAAAATAAAGAAAGAATTTATAAAGAATGAGATAAGATGACTTTTATAATAAAAATGACTCATCTTTTTTGATCTCATTGGACTGCTGTGTGTAACCGTGAAAGCACCAAGAAAGGTATCAGAAAATAGGGTCCTACTTTTAAATTTTAACATGTAGAAGAATATGGTAAGGAGGATAAAAGGGTAAATTCGTAAAAGTATTCACATCCTAAAAACCAATCAAATCAAAGCTGCCTGCCCCAGAAGACCAACGCACAACGTCACAACTCACAAGTCACAACACAACTGTACCCGCCATTTTCAACACTTTCACTTGGGGCGTTGGGGGACAACCGACGTCATTATCACATTTCTCCATACCCTTTTCGGTCATTTCACACTCTTCCAATTCTAGCTACTCTTTCTACTACTACCACTACCTTCACCATCACCACCACCACCTACACAGTCTCTCTCTCTCTCCCTCTCTCTCCCCTTAACTCACTCGCTCACTCACTCACTCACTCACTCAATAACTGACTCGGTTTACTCTCTCTCTTTGAAACTCGACCGACACAGTTTTCCCAAAAGAAGAAACAAAATGAGTACCAGAATTCCTTCTCACCAGCTCAGTAGTGGGCTCTACGTGTCGGGTCGACCCGAGCAGCAGCTAAAAGAGCGGCAGCCGACAATGGCGTCAAGAGCCGTGCCTTACACTGGCGGCGATATCAAGAAATCCGGTGAACTGGGTAAAATGTTCGACATCCCAGTCCTTGATCAGTCTCAATCTTCTTTTCCAAAACCTCCTCCTTCGCGTGCTTCAACCTCCTCACAACCCAACAGCGGATCCGTCCGATCCGGACCCAACTCCGGGTCGATAAAGAAATCATCCGGTCCTTTACCTCTACAGCCCACCGGCCTAATCACTTCCGGTCCGGTAGGGTCCGGTCCACTGGGTTTGAGAAGGTCGGGCCAGCTGGACGGTTCGTCTTCAGTGACGGCGGCGGTAACGACTAAAGTGTCGTATGGGTCGGCGGTGACGAGCCTGGGAGAGGAGGTGAAGGTGGGGTTTAGGGTGTCGAGGGCGGTGGCGTGGTTGGTGATGGTGCTGGTGGCTATGGGGGTGATGGTGGGGGCATTCTTGATGGTGGCGGTGAAGAAGGCGGTGGTTCTGTTGGCGGTTGCAGCCGTGGTGGGCCCGCTCTTGGTGGGCATGATATGGAATTGTGTTTGGGGAAGAAGAGGCCTGTTGGGGTTTGTGAATAGGTATCAGGATGCTGAACTCAGAGGTGCCGTTGATGGTCAATATGTCAAGGTTACTGGGGTAAGCTGAATTACTTGCTTTTTCACGAGTTGTTAATTTCAAATTTATGACCTTTTTTTTTTCCTTTTGTGTGTTGTTTTGTTTTAGTATATACTAGAATTAGAATTGAAGTAACTCCATGGATTTAGATAGTTTTGTTACCTATTATAATAGATGTGGAATCAGTCATTCTTGATAGATACCGATTTGATAGTAACGGCTGATTGGTGAGTGAAAGAAGAAAAAAGAGAGCTTTTGGTTGTGGGGTTGTTTCTGGAATTGAATTTTGGTGACTAATCTTTATCGGTGAGAATGAGGCCGGATGATTATGTATTCTTTGATGGGATTATTTAACACTGACAGGATAATGGTTTATTGTGGGAAAGTTTTTGGTTTTTAGATGTAAACGTGCTTACGCAAATCTTGACTGATTCAAACTCACTTTTTTAAGTTTCCAGGTTGGGAAATATTTGTTGAAGATTTTGATCAATGTGAAGAATGATTTTCTGGGAGCAAAGTTGTTAATGAAAAAATGACTTCCGGGTGGCGTGTGTCAATTTGATTTTAATGGGACCAAAATTTGCTTCTTGAGGGGTTTAAGGATAGAATTATAAGGTTACTTCTAACTTGAATATAGGAATATGAGTGTGAAATACTTTTCATTCTGTTAGTAGAGTGGTTGAATCTTAAGCTTGATGACTTGTACTCTTCCATTATTATCTGGTTTCTTGTAGTTCACTACACTTTAGAGTTGGCATATTACACTTGAAATACATGGAATCTGAAACGTATGAATGTGTTGCTAGCTCATCATGGATTAATCTGGAATGTTAGGTGGTATAAGTATAACACCACTTGTCTAAGTACTGTTCGACACCTTATGTCTTGTGACTAGTGAACCAATTATGTCTATGAAAACTGCAATTCAGCTCTATTGTACAGTCTAAACTTATTTTCTGCACCGAAATGTCTAAACTGGTGATTGTATTTACTATGGTATAAGTTAGTCTTGATAACAAAAATTATGGTATTATTTAGTCTAATGCAGATGCGGACTTGGACTTTTAGTGACTATGTAATTGTTATTTCTCCTACTTTGTTTTCTGAGAGAAAAATAATTGGGTTTTCATTGCCTTAAATTGGAGAAATCATGTAACCCATAATATGATGTTGGAAACATTTTAAAGATTTCCCTTATGTTCTTTTGTTATTTTTGTGCTTGTAAATGTCTTCAGGAGCAATGTATCTTACACATTTGTCATTGTAGGTTGTCACATGTGGCAGTATTCCATTGGAATCACCTTACCAGAGGGTACCTAGATGTGTCTATGTTTCCACTGAATTGTATGAATACAAAGGATGGGGTGGAAAATCTGTAAATCCGAAACACCGTTGCTTCTCCTGGGGATCTAGACATACAGAGGTTAGTTCGTTTAACTGCCTTTTCATCTGTACATAATATTGGTTTGAGGATTAACACTATGATGATTTAATCAACATGGTAAGTGGGGTTCTGTCCTTGAAGGGTAATCAGTACCCTTTCTTTGAGTTGGAAATATCAGTCCTTTCCTGTTTCTTAATCGGTGATATTTTTTTTTTGGTGTTGTATTCATTTACATTTTGTATATTGCCGCTGACCGGTATTTGGGGAGAGTCAAACAACACCTTCCAAAAGCCGAATGCTAAAAGTGATTGCTTGTAGCAATAAGCTAGTGCTTACCATCTATAAAAATAGTATCTGTTGAATGGTCCCTGCTCTTGGCAAGAGAAAAGTGATAATTTGATAGTGCTTTTTATGTTGGAGAATAACATCCTGTGGGATCTCCTGTATGTGAACTTAAATGCAAGGATCAAAACTGACCATGTCATTGCAAAAGGTTCAATTATGATATACTATTATTAGACGTGTCGTTTTTCGAGTATCCTGGCTTTGGAATTGATTAAATAATTGTAAAAGATTTACAAAACTGCATGTATACTATGCCCGATGCTAATTTGTGATTCTTGTAAACAGAAATATGTGTCTGATTTTTACATATCAGACTTTCAATCTGGGTTAAGAGCATTGGTTAAAGCAGGCTTTGGAGCTAAGGTTGCTCCGTTTGTCAAACCAACCACTGTAGTCAATGTAACAAAGGGAAACCGAGACTTGTCTCCAAACTTTCTACGCTGGCTAGCTGACCGCAACCTCTCTAGTGATGACCGTACAATGCGTCTAAAAGAAGGGTAAGCCACAGATTCTCTGTTTAGTTTTTATTATTCATGCCTTTTGTTCCATAGTGACATATTGGCAGGTCATGTAGTATTTGTCATATAGTATAAGAAAAATGATTCCTTGAGGTTTTTATGGTTCTTTGATATTTGCATGCTTCTAATGGGATTGTGTTGAATATCAGTTACATCAAAGAAGGGAGCACCGTAAGTGTGATGGGAGTCGTCCGACGCCATGACAACGTGCTTATGATTGTTCCATCGACAGAGCCTGTCTCAACAGGCTGTCAGTGGACCCGTTGCCTCCTCCCAACTTATGTTGAAGGTCTTATCTTGACAAGTGATGATAATCAGAATGCTGATGTAGTTCCTGTGTAAATATCTTGCAAATCATTTTAGTTTTGTTTGCTAATGGATTTCACAAAATACTGGAAAGGTGAAAGCTTACCAAAATACCTTGCTGCCAGACGCTTGGTTCATTCCTTTCCAGGTTCTTAACAGTATGTAAAATGGCTAAGAAGAGGAAGAATGAAGGCGGAATACCACGTAATAGTGTACTCGTAAATTAATATGCTATTCGGGTTCTAAATGGGATCCGCAAGTAAGGATTTTACTGCACACAAAGCTAGAAGATATTGTAGTGTGAAGATGCTGCATATTTCGGTTTTGGCTGATATATGTACATATAAGATGTAGAGATATACCCTCAAGGGGTCAGAAATGCTTGCTTTGTTCAGATACAATCAGTTCTAGCATGTAAATTAAAGTTTATCAATGTTCCAGCATATATTAAGTTGATTGTGTAAGTTGCTTGTGAGAAGAGAACCTCTTGTATGTTTAATGCTCTACAGTGTATGGCTTGTAGATTGATCAAAGCTACTCCTGTAAGTTTCTAATACAAAATCTGTAATTCTTATCTCAAATATACCGACAAGAAGCTGTTAATAAGAGCTTACTTGCAAACTTACCAAATTTATTGAATTTCATTAAATTAATTTCACCATGATCTTTGATTTCCCGGGATTGTGACAGGTGAATCGACAATAGGACATGGTAAAACACGAGAAAATATACGTATGAAGAAAAAAGAAAAACTAGAGTCTAGAGGGCATTCCCCCAGCCACCACGAGAGTCTCTGGTTATGCAAGAAGCATCATCAAAACTAGAGTCTGGAGGGCATTCCTCCAGCCACCACGAGAGTTTCTCCGGTTATGTAAGAAGCATCATCGCATGCCAAGAAAGCAGTAGCAGCAGCCATGTCATCTGTGGTACCAAGCCTATTAAGTACAGTGTTATCCTCGATCGTCTTCCTCTGCAATATAACCCAGTTAATATTAATCAACGGCATAGGTCATCTAATGAGTGAGGTGGAGGAGAAGGAAGGCAGAAGATATACTTACAAGATCATCATTACTTGTGATGAAATTGGCAAAGTTTGTTGGTACAAAACCCGGTGCAATGCAATTCACACGAGTATCTGGGCCCATCTCAGCTGCAAGGGCCTTAATCATGATAAAACAAGTATAAGCACATGAAAGAAGTAAAGTTTCTGGTTCAAGAAGATCGAAGAAAACAAGTAATGTATATCGTTGGAACCACCAAATGCATACCTTGGTCAGCCCTAGTAGGGCCGTCTTGGTCACTCCATACATAGCCATGGACTTATGCGGTTGATAACCGGCAACAGAGGAAATCAGAACAACTGAAGAACCCTTCTTCATGTGAGGAGCAGCATCCTGCAGAAAACAAAAATGTCTTTACTAATCCTTACATTTTCACCTAAACAATGTCTTCTTAAAAATCGAAATGCACTGTAGCAACGAAGACACATATATGTTGCTTACGTAGCTTAGGCCACTCTTTATTTCAGACTATGACTAGGATATCCATGGAAAAACAGATATATTACAATGAAATTTATCTACAAGCATGTCTCTCATGCACACAATCCTAAGAAACTGTTTTGTTGTGAATGCGTCTTCCAAGGAATGAATTACCTGTAGAAGAAGTATACTGGCTTTGACGTTAATATCCCATAGCTTGTCAAGAACAGATTCTTTGGTTTCCAAAATGACATCGACAGAGGGATTGGCAGCGGCATTAGAAACAACCACATCTATTTTCCCATATTTCTGAAACAGAACCGTAGCATTTTAATCGATCAACAAAAACATCTAACCACAACTGAAAATATCATCCTTAGTTCCACATATCTCAATCCCATCTAAAGAACAAAACTTTTCCAATTAAATGACTAGCAGACTAAAGAAACCAACAAACAAATCACAGCTTTTACTTAAAAGAGTTAATCAAATACAAAGTACAATGTTGCTTGAGCTTGATACAATTTAACTTGCCATGTCACTTACTAATATTGAAACATAAGAGGTAATAGGAAGTAATCAATCAAGCTCAAGTGTTCAAATTTGGTAAGTTCCAAAACATAAACTTCATGCACCATAATTGAAGATGATTTTTTTTTTTTCAATAGCTTATTTAAGTTAGTAGATCATTTCTTGATTCACTTGTATGAAAATGAGAACCTTAGTTGCTCACCTGAACTGTCTTGTCTATGAGATTCTTCCTTTGTTGTGCATTTGATACATGACATACAATTCCAATTACTTCAATTCCTTTAGCTTTCAGATTCTCAACTGCCTCATCCACATTTTTCTGCAACAAATGAACCAAAAACAACCGTGACTCTTTTAAATTTACATCAAATAAATAAATTAATTAATTAATTTTTACAACAAAATGTACAATTTTGAGTAGAATTTTGATCGACCCAGAAAAATTTAAATCAAACCCAATACAGCCATGACTCGAATTCAATCAAATTCGATCAAATCAATACAAAGAATGAAAATTGAGATACGAATAACATCAACAGCTAACAAACAAACAAACAAACAAACCAACCAACCTGCTTTCGAGAAGAGACAACGACGGAGGCGCCTTCTAAGCCGAGGCGCTCGGCGATGCTGAAGCCGATGCCCTGAGTCGAAGCAGTGACGATGGCTACTTTCCCTTCAAATCTTTTGCCGATCTTCGTCTTCTCCATTTCTGTCTTCGTTTATCTTTTTTGCACCAGTAAATACAAATGAAACACAGCAGTCTTTGCCTTCTTTAAAATTATCGCGATTTTGTTTTGTTTTGATTTATTAAGGATAATTTGCACAAACAACCACTAATATTAGGCCTAATTACACATATATGAAACTCTTGCTCAAACTTACACAAACATCCTCTACTGTTAGTGGTGCACCATTTGGCTATCTCCAATTGGTCTTCAAATTTTTCTCTATTTTGGAGAATGAAAATGGAATATTCCATCTCCATTATTTTACTACTCTAACCATTCTACATTTTACAATCTTCAAATAATAAAATATTATTATTTTACATTAAAAATAATAATTCAAACTTTCTTTAATATAATTGTTTTCTTATAACTATTTAGATAGTAATTTACTCACTTATAATAGATTCACATCTAAAATTTTCTAATCTTTTTTATAATTATTCAAGCCTAACTATTTTTACATCTAAAGAATTTGAATTATATTTTTTATCTAATAATTTTTAAAATTTTTAAATTTCAATGTTATTTTTGTTGGTTTTATTTTCATTTTAAATGTTTTATTTTCATTGTAATATTTTAATTTGAAGATGTTAATGTTATGTGGTTGGACTAATTCAACTTAAATTTGTGACTTAAAATTCTAACTTTAACATCTCAACCACCCATGTGCTTTTAATATAAAAGTTGTAAATGCATTTAAATCTCAACCAGAGTACATGAGTGGTTGAGATGTTGAAGTCAAAATTTTAAGTCACAAATTTAAGTTGATTTAGTTTGACTCATATGTTATTATTTTGTTTTATTGACTTAGAGTTAATTTTTAAAAAATAAAAATAAATGTTAATTACATATAAAAATTGATGATTTGAAAACATTTGTTTTAAAATACTTATTAAAAAAAGATGTAATAAATAAAAATTTAAAAATAATTAAAATATAGTCAATATTATACTCGGTTGAAAGATTTGAACAAAATATTTCGAATGGTATAATTTTTATAGTAATTAGATTTATGAATAAAAAGTTATAATAAATTAATTGACTTTAGTTAAAAATGTAAAAAGGATATGAGAGGAATTTAATTTGTTTGAAGGGAAAAATGATTATTTTAATGTGAATAATAAAATGGAGATTGAGATTTGGATCTTCAAAATAGAGTCTCCATTTTGGAGAATAGTTGGAGCCAAACTGGTCTCTGTTTTGGAGAAATGGAGACCGGTTAGAGATGGTATTAGAAATTAACGGTTGAGGGGTAAACACGTCTTTTTTCCTTTTAATTTACATAATACTTATCAATTATTATTTAAAACAAAAATGAATGGATGGAAGAGATCATCCATTCAAAAGATCTCCACCATTTAAAATATAAAATAATTTTAAAAAAATTAGAAAAAGAAAAACTGAGGAGACTCTAGATCTCCATTAGTTTCAAATAAAAATAAAAATAAAGAGTTTCAAATCAAAAATCAAAAATCAAAACAAATTTCTTAAAAAATCAAAAATAAAAGGTTGAGGGGAGAGATCTGGAAAATTCCTAGATCTCTCTCTTCTAAGCTCTCCATCAGGTCTGGAAAGTTTTGTGACGGTTTTGGTGTTGATGATTTGATTAGTGTAATTTTTTTTTTTTCCTTTTGTATTGGTTTTGGTGTTGATGATGGGGTGGAGATAAAAGATTGTTTGTGTGTTCAATGTTGATGATTGTGGTTCGATAAAGATGAAGTTAGAAAGAGATGTTTGGGTGATGAAGATGAAGTTGGGTGATGTTAGGTGCATAGGTGATGAAGTTACTTTTGGAATTTGAAAATTTGGTGTTTGTAGGGTGAGAAAATGAAAAAATGAAAAAAAAAAAAAAAAAAAGAAAAGGAAAAAAATTTAGAAGGAAAAACTAATTCCAGGTTTTTTTTTATATTTTTTTTAAAATTATTATTATGGAAATGATAACATAAAAGATATAATACGTGACATGGGTATTTCCTTTCACACAAAAAAAAAAAAGTGACAGATATTTTAGTCATTACATGCCAAAATATGATCAAATGTTAGAATTAACGAAAGTCAATTTACAATAGAGCATGTTTGTGTAATTTTTTTTAATTTTTTTTTTTTTTTTGCTAAAATTGGACTGACCTAAGAAGAAAAAGCATCACAAACGATCATATGCTGAAAAACCCCTAGGCAGTAACCAATAAAATGTAGGGTTAATTGCACTAACTTACCCTTACTTTATTGAATTTAGCAAGATTTTAAGAAGATGTCCTAAATTAACACAAACACCCCTTGTCATCAAGTCAATCCGTTAACTTTAACGGTTGACTAACATTGACCTATGGAAAACCAAATATATCACTGTCACATCATCTCAAATATAAAATATTTTTAATTTTAAAAAAAAGATAATATATCGGTCATCTACGGAAACATCCTCAATTCTTGGAGGAGCCTCCTATGCGAATTGTAGGAAGTCGATCTCCGAGATTGGTGAAGATCTCTTCCAGTAAGTAGGAGATCATCAAAGATCTCTTGTTTCCTTAGTAGATTATCTTTTATTATTATTATTATTATTTTTTGATTTTTCAATTTTAATTAAAAAATCATTTATGTTTGAGATGATATGGTAAGGGTATATTTGGATTTTCAAGGGTCAAGGTTAGTCAACTGTTATAGTTAACAGATTGATTTGATAGCATGGGGTGTTTGTGTTAATTTAGGACATCATTTTAAAATATTGCTATATTTAATAAACTAAGGATAAGTTAGTGCAATTAACATATAAAATGCATGGTGAGATTTGAACCCCTCACCACTTATGTGGAAGTGGGTGCACTAGCATCTCTGTTAAGAGGGTATGTTTGTGTAAGTTTGAGCAAAAGTTCCATATGCTAGAAATAGGCTCAATATTAGGGTATGTTTATACAATTTTCCATATCATTAATATTATTAATATTATTATGCTTTCTTGTCTTTTTGTGTTTTAAATTGTAGTAATTGGATCTCTTCATTTTTTTTTCACATACCACGTGTGGATAGTACCGTCGCGCATATATATATATAGGCCATTCTTTGATGTAACATTACACCATGTAACAGTATGTGATCACATATGATTGTTTGTGATCGTAAATATATATAATGTTATTGCATATGAATTGCATATGATCACATAATTAAATTATTGTGATCGCATGTTAGAACATGAAATCACATATTAGTTAATGTAGTTGTGCTAAAGAAGACATGATCACAATCAAATTTTTTTATGTTGATATATATATAAATATAAGCCATTCTTTGGTGTAACATTACACCATACAACAGTATGTGAGCACATATGATTGTATGTGATAGTAAATATATAATGTTATCGCATATGAATTGCATATGATCACACAATTAAATTATTGTGATCGCATGTTAGAACATGCAATCACATATTAGTTAATGTGGTTGTACTAAAGAAAACATGATCACAGTAAAAAAAAATTGTGTTGAACCATGCAACGTTGCACTCAAGAGCAGCCATATATATATACATATATATATATATATACATATATATATATAGAGTATATTTTTCCTTCTTTCTTATATTTTCAGTGATTATCATCTTATATATGGATTTAGATTCTCTGCTGATTTGATCTTTTTCCTGACATTTTCAAACATTGTGATTGGTTGTTGAAAAAGTGGTTGTGAAAACCAATCACATCTTAACCAACCATTAATTGCGATGCTTATGTGTCATGAGATTATGTGAGGTCAGAAAAAATATCAGATCAGCAGATGATCCAAATTCCTTAGGTATACTTGAGAAAATTCAAGAACTGGGATATAGTTCTAGCCATTGGATCAATCCAACTTCCATAAACTGGACTGACACAATTCTTAATTAAAATAATAATAATAATAATAAAAAGCAAAAAGCTTGATGAAGTTAAGTGTAGCAGTGGATGTGTTAGTTGCTTCTCTCTCTCTCTCTCTCTCTCGCCTCTTCATCTCACTCTTTTCCATTAACATATTTTCTTCACTCATAGCAAAAATGGCATTGTCAACAGAGTTCATCAGGTCTGCTTCTTTTCTGTATTTATCTCTTTCTCTCTCTTCATCAGACTTATCTTCTCTCTTTCTCTCTATCGTCTCTTCATCTCTCTCTCCATTTCTCTTAACAGAGAAAAATGGAGAACTCTTTAGACTACAAAATCTAGTGCAAAAAACTCACCGCTTCAACTCAGCTTCACTCACATAATCACTCTTTGAACTCGGCGAAGATTGGTTTTTCATTCTTGTACAAAACATAGATGTCTATGTACTTATCAACTGTGTGTGGTAGGGGCGGCAAAAATCCCCGACCTGCCCTAAATCTGTGAGGCCTCGGTCTGTTTGGGGTGGATTATGGGTAGTGAAAATGGGTAATGGGGCAGGATTGGGGCAAAGTTTTTGACCCGATCGGGTTATCGGATCAGGTATGGGGCAGTCCCTTTTGCCCCGACCCGCCCCGTTTGACCCGTAATATATATATATTTAAAAAAAATATATTTTTTAAATATAAAAAGTAAAATAATATAAATATATAATATATATTTTTAAACATATTTAAAAAAATATTTTAAATATAAAGGTAAAATAATATATATATACAGTCTTTCTATTGTCAGTTCGTTTTGATAATAAATATATCAAGACAAAGAATGTGAACTACAGATTATGGAGAAGTTTTGACAAGTGCATACACTTTGAGTCAAAGTATGTAAATCTAGTGGTCCACAATCTTCGTCCTAATATATTTATTGTCAAGACGAACTGATAATAGAAAATCTGAATATATATATGGGGTCCCGTTCTGGTCAATACTCATTGATGTAATTATATCAGTACCAATGCATGTAGACCATTGATTATGAAAAAGGTTTGAAAAGTGCATACACTTTGAGTCAAAGAATGTAAATATAATGATCCATATTCAACGCACTGATTAACAACTGATGAAGTTATATCAGTGCGCATTGCAATCGAACCAAAATTGGTATGATTTTGGCCCTTATTTCCTTCTCTTTATGCTTGATTCTCGGGCATTTCCCCATGTTTTAATGACGTTAATCAAGTGTTTTAGGTTTATTTGTGCCACAAGGGCATTTGTGAAGAAGAAGATGAATTTGATGCAAAATATGCATAATGTGGGAAAGATAGGGCATTGTCGCCCTTTGATGGTGTCGCCTTGGGCACACGGCAACAGAAGGCATGAAGTAATGAAGACTTAAGCCAAAGAGTTGTCGCAGTATTGTCGCTGTGGAGACCAAAACGCGACAGAGAGATGAATTCTAGAAAATCAATCAGGTATGGTGTCGCAGTGGAGTGTCTCTCTTGAGCCAAACCGCGACAGAGAAAATGAAACCCAAGAAAATGATCAGGTCTTGTGTCACTGTTTGTGTCGTCATGTAACCAAACAAGCGACCACTATTAGGATCTTAGATCTCTTTGTCGCCTTGATGAGGTCGTTTGTGTATTCAACAAAAGAATAATATAGTTTTTGGTTGATTCTTGAAAAACTCTTTTAAGCCATTTAATCCTTTTAAAATATGATTTGATAGCAAAATAGTGAACAAGTTCGTTCCACAGGGAATAAAGTGTTAATTAGATAAATTGACTAATCTTAAAACAATAAAATAAATCATAGTGTTTGATAGATGTGTGGTTTCTAAAACCACCAATGTTAACTACTAAAATGAAAATACATAAAAAATGTTATGAAAAATAGAATACTCAACACCTTGATAAGAATAGTGATAAAATCAATTAACAAGATAGCTAGGGAATAGATCGATTAATAATTGAATGTGGGTAATGCCTTATAGCAATAGTAATGTACCAATCTCATTATGTTAACCACTAAAGGCTTAGATTAGTTGGGTTGATATATCCACCACTAATCTATCCTATCCAATGGGTTCTTAATCACACAAGGAGTGTCAATCCACATATGAATATCTAACAAATTACTCCACTCAAGATTGCAATTAACAAGTGATATACAAGTCAATTACATAATGAATGGAATCTAATAATTTGAATGAATAGAACACATAAGAGATTCATTACAAGCTAAGCTAAACCCACAACCAATTGATCCTCAAATTTATCCCCTAGATTAGGGGTTTAGTTACACATATTTGCAATAAATGAAAAGAAGTAAACAGTAAGGAAATAACCCTTGGGTCACCTTTTTTAAGCTTGATCCTTCTTCTCCTCTATGCTCCTAGATGCAAGGAATGGAAGTAGAGGATAAGTCTTGGAATGTGGGTGTTTTGGTGGAAAGTGACAAAGGATTTTGGTGGAGAAATGGTGGGATTAGGAATGATGTAGGGAAGGAATCAAGGCTTTGTGTTGAGGTTTGGATGGATTAGATGAGTTCAAAGAGAGAAATGGAGGATGAGGAATGGTGTGCCATGGATGAGAAAGCTAGATCTCAAGGAAGGTATATATTTGCTCTCTTCTCAGAATTCGAATCCTTTTGAAGATGAATGCTCGTTCTATTTATACACACTCTTGGACATGTACTGATAATTACTTGATTCGCTGATGTGGCGCCTAGTTCGCAGTTTCGTCGCTATGGCGACCCTGGGTGCGTAAAACGGTTAGATGCTAAGGTCGCCATGAGAACCATCTTTTTCGCCATCTAGCAAGTGGCGACCAAGTGAAATTTGTGTAGAGGTCGCCACGGCGACCATAAGTGGCGACCCTGCAAAGTGTGAAGGGGTCGCCACTTGCACATCAAGGTCGCTATGGCGACCCTAAGTGGCAACCATGCCTTGAAGAATTGAGGTCGCCACTTGCAAGGGTAGGTCGCCATGGCAACCCCAAGTGGCGACCCACCTGATGCTTTTGGAGACTTTCTGTCGCCATGGCAACCAAGTGGTGCCCAAATGGCAACCTTTTGAAGCTCTGAACATTCCTCTGTCGCCATGGCGCCCATGTAGCGACCTCCTCTTGTCTAAATGGCGAAAATGCCCTGTTTCTTCCCATTTGTAAGACACTTTTCACACAAGTCCTCCACTTCATCCCAATTGCTCTCGAAACCTAATAAAACCTGAAATACTCATTTTAACACCATTAAATACGGGGAAATGCCCGAGAATCAAGCAAAAAGAATCAGAAATGAGGGCCAAAATCATACCAATTTTGGCTTGATCACGCATTTCCAATGTCACTGTCGTCACAACTGCGAAAAAGATCAAAACAATCGCGACAATCAAATAGAAGAATTTGTAACCATCTGCCGCGACGGTGTCACTGTCTCCGAAACCACGACACCTTGCCACATCAGCATTTATGGCAGTTAACAATACAAATCCGAGAGCCACTATAAATATTCTTCTCTTCCAAGTTGAATAAAAAAAAAAGGGAAGCATAATCCTAGCACGAATTTACAAAGCTTAGACTAGTATTCTCTCATCCATAATTCCCCTCTCAAATTCCTCAATTTCTATACTTGAACTCATCTTTTCCATCCAAAAACTCAACACCAAATCTTGATTACTTCACCCAACCATTCCTATATTCCCAATCTTTATATCCCAATACTTTTGTCACTGACCATTAGACATCCACCCATCTAGACACATCCTCATCTACTACTCTTGGCACTAGGAGCATCTAAGGAAAGGAAGGAACAAACATTCAAGAAGGAGGCTCAAGGGTGATTTCCTTATCTATTACTTTCTTGTTTTTGATTGTAACTATGTGTAACTAAATCCCCTTTCTAAGGGATAGATGTGAGAAACATTTGAATTTGGGTTTTGCTTAAACTATATTATATTTGAATCTCTATTTGTGTTCTATTCATTTGATAACTAGATTCTATTCATTATATAATTGACATTGTATAACTACTAGTTGATTATACTCTTGTTTGAGATAATTTGTTAAGCAATCAACCTTGGATTGACACCCTTGTCTGATTAAGAACATAGTGAATATGATAGATTATTGGAGGGTATATCAACCACAATACTCTAAGCCTTGATTTGTAACAAACCAATCTCACATTGACCCCCCTCCTTAATCGGTTAGGCATTTTGGTGGGATGTTGTTTAGGGTTCATAGTGATGACCTAAACACATCTAAGAATACAAATGGTTAACATATATGATATTGGTTCATTAAAGTAGTTTGAAAAGCATTGCCCATAATCCACTTGCAACTCCATCAATTCCCTAGCATTTCTCTTAATTGATACATTCCATACTCTTATCTAAGATTGCTGAGCATTCTATTTTCCCTATCACATTTTGTTACTTTTACTTTACTTGCATGTTTGATGGTTTATCAAACCACACAACTATCCATTTATCATAATTTATTTTATTGCATTATAGATTAATTTTATCAATCCATCTTATTACTCTAATTCCCTGTGGAACGAATCTTTGCTTACCATTTTACTAAGTTTTACATCCTAAGAGGATTCCTAAGTGGTTAAACATGATTTTCAAATAATCACATAAATACATTGTTTTGAAGAGTACAAAACGACCTCATCACATTGACTTGAACATTTATATATATATATATATATAATTGAAACGGATCATTTGGGTTAGGTTTGGGGCAACCCTTCCCCAAACGGGTCAGGTTTAGGGAAACCATTAAAAACCAGGTTTCGAGTTTGGAGGGGCCGATCCGGCCTCGACCTACCCTGTTGCCACCCCTAGTGTGTGGTGACAATCTAAGGTTCGTGTTAAACATTTCTCCGCAATTTGTGACTTTTATGTTGAACATTTCTCTACAATTTGTGATTTTTCTTTTCTGTAAAGAGATTTTTTTTTTACAATTTTTTTTAATATTTAAGTTAAAACAAAAAGGAAAAAAAATGAAAAATGTAAAATTAAAACAAAAGTAGAGGGGCACACATGGTATACATACATAATACCCTTGGTATTTCAATTTAGAAGCTGATTTGTGGTTGAATTTGAAGAAATTGTTCTGGATTCTGTTGTTCTCAGCTGTAGAAAGACATGGACAATGTACATGTGTTGTGTGGATTGTTGTTTAATGGAAGCACATGTGTTGTACAGTGTGGATGGTTTTACGGAATATAAAAAAATCCATGCAAAAATAGAAATTTTCTTCAAAAGTAGAATCATGTCCATTAAACTACAATCTACACAACACATGTACGTTGTTCATGTCT